>JAMPIV010013694.1:600000-936679 GCA_024509875.1 Oreohelix idahoensis | reverse complement strand
TCTGATAACTGTAATAGTTACCTTTTTTATTAAACCTATTTTGAGGTCCTTGGAATTTGTGAGAGTGATTAGGGTTGTATGGTGTTGCAGAAGCAACTGGCATACCTTCTTTAACCTTACTGTTGCTAATAGCTACGTCCGGATGTGCAGTGACGTATTGGGTACAATACTGTTCCATTTCTTTTAGAGACTTAGGTTTACGCTCATGTAAGAATTCGAGGAAAGGTTTATTTATACTTGACATAATCTTGTCTCTGAGTATCAAGTCCATAAGGGCTTCATAAGTCTTTTCTGTTTTGGATAGCTCAATCCAACGATCAAATGTAAGACGTGTCCTTGCAATGAATTCTGAGAATTCTACACCTGCCTCAGGCACCATTGTCTTAAACAACTTCCGATAACCCTCTTCAGACAACTGATACTTCTTTAATAAGGCTGCCCTAATAACATCATAGTTATCTTTGTCAGCCTCTTCAACCAAACTTAAACTAGTCAGAGAATCACCTTTCAGATTTTCTGATAACTGGTTAGCATATTGTGATTTGTCCACATTATGGGCTCGACACGAGCGTTCAAATCTATTTAGCCAGAATGTTATGTCATCACTGGAAGGGTTGAACGCTGGTACCTTGACCTTGTAAGTAAAGGGTTTACCATTACCACCAGATGCTTGATTACCATCACTTATGTTTGTTAACTTTAACTTTTCTAACTCAAATGCTAAAAGTTCTTTTTGGTGTTCATGTTCTCTTATTGCTTTTTTCTCTTGAGCTTCAGCTTGTAATTTTCTCTCTTCTGCAGCAGCTTGTAATTTTTTCTCTTCAGCAGCAGCCTCATCTTTTCTTTTCTCTTTTTCCATTTCCATCTGGAATCTTTTTTCATCAGTCTGTATCTGCAATTTCTTTTGTTCATCCTCTCTTTGTAATTTTTTTTCCTCAGCTTCTAATTTTTTCTCCTCAGCTGCTAATTTCTTTTCTTCAATCAATGCTTTTCTTTCTTCAGCAGCTAATGCTTTGTCATATTGAGCAACTGCCCATTCTTCTAATTGCTGACCAGTCTTATCAAGAGCCTTGCCTTGTGTGATAAAATAATCTAATGTAGACATCTTGTCTAATAAGATCAGTAATTTGCAAAAGTAAATAAATTCACTTTCTTAGTCTTAATCAAAGACCTTGTATGATAACTTTGTAACCTGTGGAAAATAGTACTTAACTATCCCAATCACTGTGGGAAACAAGCCTTACAAAGGTCTTGTATAAATCCTTATATAATAACAGCTATAAGTTGCTGGTTCACTCTATAATATAAGTGCAGTGCACCAGAAATAGTGTTTTATATCATCAACTGTGTACCTTTAGTAATAGCAATTAACTATCAGTTGATTCTTGTACATCAATTTATATGATCAACTATATTTAAAATAGTGTATGTCGATCAGGCACAAAACAAAACAGTTATACAGAAGAACATGAAAACATTTGCGGAAATGAAATAAATCAAATGGGAAAAACAATAAAAGATAAACCGCAAGAGGATAACAAATACAAATAACGCCACAGTATATAAATATAAATTGAGAATAGAACTGAAAGATAGAATAGGGTAGACCAACAAATTACAAACAAATCAAAACAAACTAAAGAACAGAGGAATATTACAAAAACAACAATGAGTACAGTCTTCACAGCTAACACTAATAGCAACAGCTGTCGCAGCAAATTTTCAATCAAGAAAATTGCACCTATAGAAACGCACACATCAGACCCTCTATTACGTGGGATACTCTGTTGTGTGACACCGCCCAACCAAAACAACAACCCGCTGGATACAAACAAATATCACATATAAATATTTAAACATAAATACATAAATGCATAAATAGTATGGCAATATGATGTAAATAGAGTGTTGCAGAAAGAATGTGTTGGAATGAAGGCTCAGTTACACTGCCTAATAGTACAGTACTGTGGTACTTTATTAAACAAATACTTCTGGTCTAATTATTTTAAATTCAACACAGAAATAGAAGCTCCATCGTTGATGTGAATGATAACAATCGATGTAGGACTTCTCAGTTCAATAACATTTCCTTTCGCAAACACTGTCAAATATTCTCCAGTCCTGATGTGTAATGTTCTATGTTTCAACCAAGCTTGCTGTGTAACACTGTCAGTTGTATGGCAAATGTCCAACGAACCAAATGTCAACAAACGCTGACCTAGTTACTGCATACTCTCGACAGGACAGGTCACGCTGACATCACTGTAGAGTTGTACTGTTGATGTATTTGTGTGTCGTAACAGACCCCAAGGAACGTCTGGTCTCAGTAGTTTACTTCTCAATATGGTCACTGTGCAGGTTGACCCAGGAAGCTGGCACACCAGTTGTTAAACTCATACTGGCACTAGTTGTTAAATCACGCTTTATTTGTTAAATGACGTGAATGTCCACCAGTTGATAAATGTAGATGTTGGGACTGGTGTAGTAAAGTGTAACGATTGTCAACTCATTAAACCCAGCACAGTTTTGGTCATACAGGTCATCTTGTCCTGGAACGTGATGAGGCTCCGACAAGAATGTGAGTGTAGACAATGAGTGTGTATATGAATGTCAGAACGCGAATGGTAGAATGATTCGATAGAGTTGACAGGTTGGTAGTACATCACTCATACTCACACTGTTCGAATTCAAGAAGTACTGGAACTACGGTGGTCTTTTTATAACATTTAATGGGACGCACACTTGGACAGTACGTGTATGGTTACAGGAACAAATGTCGACATAGACAGCATAATGTTGATCACAGGAATATCATCTTAAGTTAGCATTCATGCTTGGCAAATATCATAATGGAGCATTCGTAAATAAGCATTCAGAGTTCCATCATGTAAATCATCTGGCTTTACTGACTGGGCACGTCAGACCATAACCAATATATAGGAAGGCTCCTAGACCTAACCTCGTCTAGCGAATATCCCTTCACGTAAAGTTCAATATATATATTTCCATAAAGATATAGGAATCCCAGACATGGGTTCTCACATGTAGCAGTGATCTCTTGGTTCATCGAGCGATAGTACAGGCATCCCTTTTTCTCACTCGATAAATACAAAGTATATGAATTTCAACATGGCTGTGCTTCTCTCGTGAGCTTCACTCACTATTGGATACAGACCAAAATTGGTCATTCGTTAAATGTCCTCATTTCTTCATAGCTTCTATCATAGAGGTAATTGAATAATATCATATAATCTAGTGCTGATACATAGGAATGTCATCTTCCTTTGAATAAATATTCTTTTCAAAAGTACCACTGTGCATCTGCTTATCGACAACGATGGCGAAGCCCAAGTTCATAATAAATTGTGGTTTTACCTTTCTATGCGAAATATAACTTTGCCATTCCTTGGCAAAAGAGAATAAACACTGGGGTAAAGTACATACAACATGTCTAAATGACTATCACTTTTCCCCATCTACTTATAGATCACTTTTTCGGCGATAGGCCGGCTACAACAAAATTCGACATCCTGACAGGATGACAGCCATGAATCACACCCCCTGCTAGCGATACTTCCGCTGCATAGCCTTTGACCTTTTCTAGCGACAACCAACATAGTTCGACTTAGAAATGTAAAGATATCCATATATAAGACAGACTCGTCCTACTCATACAAACACTACGTATAAATTCAGGCCATAGATATACTGAAGCAAGAACAATCTATTCCTACCCAGCCAAAGAATAAATCGCAGTAGGCCTAAATTCGTCCGCGGAGTCCGATCGAAGATGACGGAACTCCTTTCAAGGGAAGTAACTCAAAAATGACTTCTCCTTAAGCACTTAAAAAAGGAAATACTTTGTTTACAAAATATTTGCGAACATAATAAGTATATAAATGTATTATATTGCAAGATAGTAAAGATTGCACTTTACAATGTCTTTAGACAAACACTGTAAATTTCACAAAATGATGGTTGTTTATCCAAAATGAACAATATATAATCCAACTGAATAATATACACACTTGTCTACTAAAAAAAAAAGCTTGTCTTGGTATCCTCAAAGACGAAGTTCTTCTAACGCTATTTATAAAAATCCTCTAGTCTAAAAATCATGGTATCCTTGGAATCATAAATCCTAAAAAATCTCTGCCTTTCGCCCACAACTCTTCTATTTATACTATTTCTTCTTTTTTCCCGCCTTTTTTCACACGACCCGTCCTTTTTTCACACGACACAATAATTAACATTTGCACTCCTCTCCTCAGCTTTTCGACCTTTTTGCACACGACATTCTGTTATTTCGACTTTATTTTCACATGTGTGATCTTTCCCAACTTAACAATAGGATAAAAAAAACCCAGATCAGACAAACATTAATTTCCCACTTTCGCGCTTATAAAACCCATTCATTATTATCTGGGACTGACCTACGTTTGCCCTGTCAACTGAACTTTAAATGAATACTGCGTTTTGTGTAAAAACGTCTTATTTTCTTAAGGTCTGTCATTCTTACATGTAGCATCTTCTAGCACATATAAATGCTTAGCGTTAAAGTAGGGGGGACAAAGCTAGCGTGAAAGGCCAAGCGGTCACAGATAAAAGGGAAAGGAACAACACCGGAGAGGTCCGGTACCACCAATAGATAACCTGAACACTGAGAGGTATATAACAATAGACAAAGAAATTGTTAAGAAGTAAGAACAGAAGTAGAGACTATAGCATCTGAATGATCAGTAATGGTTAAAGGTCATAAGGTGTAGATTCGATACTGAACGAGAGAGAGAGTGAGGGACGGAATAAATATTAGGGAAGAACTTACACATTGTATCTTTTTTGATGGACCACGATTGTAGAGGTCAAACAGACAGCAATGGTCCACTCACTTGTAAATAAACAGTATTTCAATTACTATGGCGTTATCTCATCGCTTGCTGTGTGTGTGTGACTGTTATAATTATGCAGCATGTCATTGCTAACCAAAGAGGCAAAGAACCTGGGCATGCAGGTGGACAACACAGGAGAACATTGATACAACCACCACAGGCTACCACATCTTATTGCTGCCCTACAAGACGCCACTAGGTGTGATGGCCACTGATTACTTTGTCAGTCAGTAGCTAATGATCCAAGAAGAGGAAGGGAAATATTTGACAATTTATTTAAAAATTACAAAGGAACAAAAAAATCAAACTTGACATAAATTATCTGATGTGATAATAAACATAACATAGCTTTGTTTTGTCATATAGAACTTTCAAACATTATTTTGGGACAATAATAAAAGACAAGAACATTTGTCACAGTGTTTGTCATGTTTTTATTAATCTAATTGTGCCCCTTAAGAAAAACATGACGTACTCTAATATTCAATGATGAAACAAAAAGAAACTTTAAATATTATTTCGTACATGATTTGTGCCTGTGAGTGTCTTTGGCTGTTTGTTCTCTCTCTCTCTGCTTTGTCTGACATTTGTTACATCATCTTCTAGCTGTTCTAGTTGCTCAGAGCAGCCAGGTTTCTAATTCTATTTTTGTGTCTGTCTGGCGACGGACTGCGTGCGATGCGTGTACTGTACTATTCCTCCTGATGATGTTTTAAAGCTTGAATCTGAGCTACTGGTGAGGTTGTTGTGTAGGTCAGTAGCTGGGTGATAAAACTCAATTGATGTTTTTTTAGTGAAGAAGGTGAAGCGTGTTTTGGGACAGTCACTCACAGTAGCGTACACACCAAGTCATGGAATGGTGTAACGTCTGATGATATTTTAACCATGGTTTATTACAATTATAACATCACGTAGATCTAGACGAATACAGTTACATCGAAACATGAATCTTCATAATGCAGTTAACATACGGCCCATACACATCCTGGCCTACAAAATCTCTACTCCTCACATCAGTGCACAAATACTGCATCTACGGCAGATATATAATAATCAAGGCCTACAAAATCTCTATACTTCACATCAGTGCACAAATACTGCATCTACGGCAGATATATAATAATCAAGGCCTACAAAATCTCTATACTTCACATCAGTGCACAAATACTGCATCTACGGCAGATATATAATAATCAAGGCCTACAAAATCTCTATACTTCACATCAGTGCACAAATACTGCATCTACGGCAGATATATAATAATCAAGGCCTACAAAATCTCTATACTTCACATCAGTGCACAAATACTGCATCTACGGCAGATATATAATAATCAAGGCCTACCAAATCTCTATAGCCCTGCGCAGGCATACATTATCCAAAAAACACCTTAGGGCTGACCACCTCAGTCAAAAACCCTGCACACACTGAACCCACGGGAACACACCCCGTTCACACAGTCACGAGAATCTACTGTTCTCTTAACACTGCTCTCAAAAATCCCTGCGGACACTAGCCGCGAGAGCTATTCACACATCACTTAAAACCAGTACAGAAACAGTTCATTATGACCAGAGTTCACCTGCTATCTGACATACTGTCTTCCACGAAACTAAGAGGAGATATCTTTAAACAAATCCATACCAATCTGTAAGCAAGTACTCTAACCCAAAATTAACTCTACTCAACACGTATTTCCCAAGATCATTTCCCTTTCATCACATCTGCCCTTATCAGTTTGCCGCACTCCCAGGGAAAAAAAAATGATTATATCATTTTTTTTTTTTTTTGTTGAAAATTAACTCCCAAAAATTTAACGGTCAATGAAGTTATATCAGATACCTCTTAAATTAATTCCCCAAAAATTTTAAAAAAAAAAATTAATGAAGTTCTATCAATTACCTACAAAAATATACCTATGACAAGAGAACATAGCACATCTACAAAAATATCATCAATAAATGTAAGATAACGACTAAATCATCCAACATAATCATTCAAACATACCAAAATAAAAATTAATCTAATACAAAACCCAAGTTAAGTATACATAGTACAAACTAAACAGAAAATAAATTATCATACGAGAAAAGACAAAATATGAAATGGGAATATGATAAGAATCAAATAGAATCATAAGATGACAATGAAGACAACAATTCCATACATGTAAAACAAATAGAACTATAAGAACCAATTACATTATCTAAAGTCATATAATTAACTTAACACTACAAAGAATGAAAGTATAAATAGCGTAACACGAAAAAAAAGTATACAAGAAGTATGAATTACATCAAAGATGAAACACGGAAGCATAAACAAAATATCAGACAATATTGAAAAGACAACAGACAAGATGTAAAGAAATGACGAATAGTCAACAAAGAGAGATGAAAGTAAAGATGCAAATGTAAAGAAAGTTGGTAACAACACCTAACAATAACTATCCAAATATAACAACGTATTGTAAAATACAAAAATGCTAAAGTATATTTATATACTAACACAAAAAAGAAAGCTTATGACAAGCACAGCATAATAAGTAATTTAACTAAGTTATAAAGTTAACATAACTAAAAATAAATTACATCAAATATCACCTAAACAAAAAAAATTATTAACGATAACACAAGTTCCGCATTGACGCATAGTCAAGCGCTAACAACCAAAAAAATACATCCAAACATCACAACATTTTCAAAGAATTAATGTCACTACATAATAGTAACCCTAACATACAATCTAGCGCTGGCGCAGAAAAAAAATAAATATCACAATGTTCAAAACACATTTTCCAAAAATTTACAATACAAAAAATGTTTCTTCTCTTTAGGTTAAATAAAAATAGTATTTTTATTTCTAAGTAATATGTAGCTATAATTAATAACTAACAATTAAATTAGCTGAGTAACATAAAAATAATCTTATCTTTAAATAGACACACATCAAAACGTGTAAGTTTTTTTTTCTCTTCTTTTAAAAAAAAAATACATCAAAGAAACGTCACATTGGGTAATAAACTGTTAACTACAAACGAAGTTATAAATATATATAAGTGTAATATTATTTTATCTTACCTATGTATTATAATCAGATATCTAAATTCTTTAAATGAACAAGAGTATCAGCCGTCGCTGTTAATTCTACCCACTTAATTTAATAGGAAATTTAAGTTAATTCTAGCTGACAAAAAATCGAATCGTTTAAATTATCAAATGTCATAATTTAGAAAAAATGAAAACCAAGTTTCAGAATACGTCCTTAACTTCAACGCAAAATCATTAATAATACATACAAGTTATGTTTAAAATTACCTTTCACTAAACAATTAATTCAAATAATTTGTATATAAATATGTTAACTAAACATGGTATGAAACCCATGATGAAAGACAAAACCAAAATTTTAAGTAGTGCATAAAAACACTCAGGACTATCTATAGAAATGACTATTACATTGTCTCAGTAAATAAGTTTGTGCATAGAAATTATTTAATGCATAATTAAAATACAGTCATATAAGTAACAACCAACAAATAATTATGGCAATCAAATGTTACAAAGATTACATAATATTTCATTAACAACATATAAAGTTCTATACTAAAGAATACAATAACATTCAGTGTTTGTAAACAGAACAAAAAATAAACAGGACCTTTGAAAAAAACAAAAAAAAAATTCCTTCGAGGTCTTGCGAACATCTCATCAACACGCAAGGTGACATCATGACACGGTGGGTTAACGTACTGTCTAGGCTCGCTTGAATGGATAAATGGTACACAGTGATCTACATCTCTCCCAGGTAGTGTCAATTAGAATGGGGATTCCCCTCGCTGTGAGACAATACAAATGAAAATATCTATTTTAATCCATGGTAAGATTATGAGGAAACACGGAAAAAAATTCACTACACAATTACCCGAACTCCGTGGTGTAAGGTTGTGGCCCTCCTGCGATGTCAACAACTCTCGTCACATAGCAGACAACATAGAGACAACTTGACCTATAATTCACAGCTGTCAGTGCGGTAGGCTGAAAAAAATTTACTACCTTCACAAGACCGAGATGATCTCTCAAATCTATCAGCATGACAAGCAAAAGCATTTAAGAACCTATTACCGTTCCTATTACTCTGATTGCTAATAATCTTGCTCTTATGTGGAGCACAGTTAACCTGGTTGCGATCTGTATAATTTCTTTTGAGAGCATTGTTATTTGCTCTATTAACACCGTTGTACTGATTTAAATCCCAGTTACAATAGTTATTCTTAATACTTCTTCCCAGATAACAATGTCCATCAGATAGAACTGACTTTTTAGCAGAAAAATTATTACTAGACTGATGAACTTTCATATAATTACTTCTGCTATAGTTTTCTAAACTTTTAGAATCACAATGTTGAGATCTGTCACATTTTTTCTTGTTTTTGGGAGAAGAAACGTTACCGTAGGATGAACTCCCTTGGTACTTTATAACCTTAGGGTTATGTCTCCTATCAAAATTATTTTTTTCTTTGCTTGTGGCAATGTGTTTAAAAATGAGTCACACTGCCTTGACTGGGTATGACTAGAAGGTTTGACAATCTCTTTATTTTTTTGCACAACATTTGTTTCCTTCATGGAACAAGCAGTAGTATGTTTGTTACTTGTAACCAATTTATCAGATCTGTCAATAAATACGCTGTTGGTTTTTAACACACTGACTTGAGATTTAGCACTGTTTCTTTCCTTATCTACAGGACTGGATATTACTGTAGATTTTCCTTTGTTATTCTGCCGCCAGCAATCATTATCATTGGAATCATCTGTATTGCGTGAGAAGTTATATCTCCCACGGAAAGATCTATGTCCACCATTCTTGACCGTAGAATCCGCAAAAAGTGTATAAGGCTGGCTTTTTGCTTTAGTGTTCTGATGATAAGCAACTTTCTGTCTATCCCTGTCACCATTGACAGAAGACCACATATTGCTATTCAATACTACGTCAAGCCAACCATTTATTCTTCTTCTTGCTTCTGCAATCTCAATGTCTCTAAGTGCAATCTGTTCACTTAATCTTTTGTTTAAACTATCAGCTTTTAAGACCTTGCAGCTTTCCTCTGCTAGCAAATTTTCAATCTTAATCAATTTGTCTTTCTCCATCATTAATTCTTTCACTCTCTCTTTATCAACCCTCTCAATCTCAATAACATGGCTATCCTTAAGCCTATCAACCTTCTCTAGGGATATAGTATCCTTTTCTTTAATTTGGCGACCACAAATCTCATCGTCACTTAACAGATCAATAAGTGTTTCATTACACAACTTCTCATATTTCTTAATCTGAACTTCTAATTTTCCACAAATCTCCGTCTTCTCTTGAACTTTTTGAGTCAGATTTCTAACTTCGCCATTTTTTTTCCCAATCTGAGCTTCCATCTCTTTAATTTTGCCTAATGCCGAGTCTAATTTTGCTCGAACACAAGCAAGCTCAGAATTAGATTTACATAAATCACCTGTAAGTTTAGTTACTTTTTTCTGTAGCTTATTCACTTCAGTAGTACTTTTTAAGCAACTTTCCCTTTGCTCATGTGTACTCTGTTTTATGTCTCCTATTTGCTTCTTCTCTTTTAACTCTTCTTCCTGGTCACTATATATGCCGTCGAGCAATAACGTACGCATACTCTTCAATATGCTATCACGTTTAATACTAATATAATTGTCCAAGAACAGACGAAGGTCCAAAACTAACAACCTCGCTAGATCCTTAGCCATACTCACATGAGGAATTGACTTAAATCTCTCATCAGCAAACTCTCTTAGAGCTCTTGATGCACAAACCAAAAACCTGTCCATAACATGTGACTCAAGCTCTGGGCCTTCTAATCTCTGATAATCTGTCCCCTCTTGAAACAGATACTCTAACACAGGTCTCATATCCTCCGGATCTGTATCAGAATCCATTGTGACTTGTTTACTTAGTCAACCATATATGTCTTAATTAAACTTTCATTATACCAAATCAAGTTTAGATCTCAAGTATTGTATCATCAATCCCTGTACATCATCACATTCTATAATTAATCGATATAATTATCGACAACAACAACAATAGTTATCAATAGAATAGGATAGTGCAGATTGAGGCTTGTTGACATGGACAGAAGTGGCAACATTTACACACAACAAAAGCACTTAACTGAAGGTAATCCTGACCCTTTCGCTAACACACTGGATATCACAAAGTTCTGACGTTAAAAACACTCCACTGCAGAAAGGTAGAAGGACTAAGCTCTCTTGTCTTCAGATCTCTGCCAATGTACAGTATGTCCTCAACAATGCATCAGACGACAGGAACCGATCACAGCAACCCCGCAATCACTTGAGGTATACGTGCAGACGAACTCTCCAAAATACTGCACCTATAGTTGAATCTGCATATGGAAAGACTGGAACAAGCACTGTAACAATTATGGCATCAATGTCGCTATCAGATAACAGCTGTTTGATATTGAAACCAACTAATAAAGTTAGTTTAGTTGCTACAACACGCCAAGATATGAGGATGGATATGCGCAGTCAGCTGATACCTGTGTACAGTTAAATTAAGCCACGCCCACACAGAGCCAAACATAACACAGTTCAGTGTTCCCACTTGTAATGACTGGTCCAGAATCTGACCTAATTTCCTCTCTTGTCACGCGAATGTAATGTGGGTGTTACGACCCGTTGATTTGGTCCACCACTGATAAATAAAGACTTTTTTTTATCTTTTGGTTGAAGACGGTGAAGCGTGTTTTGGGACAGTCACTCACAGTAGCGTACACACCAAGTCATGGAATGGTGTAACGTCTGATGATATTTTAACCATGGTTTATTACAATTATAACATCACGTAGATCTAGACGAATACAGTTACATCGAAACATGAATCTTCATAATGCAGTTAACATACGGCCCATACACATCCTGGCCTACAAAATCTCTACTCCTCACATCAGTGCACAAATACTGCATCTACGGCAGATATATAATAATCAAGGCCTACAAAATCTCTATACTTCACATCAGTGCACAAATACTGCATCTACGGCAGATATATAATAATCACGGCCTACAAAATCTCTATACTTCACATCAGTGCACAAATACTGCATCTACGGCAGATATATAATAATCAAGGCCTACAAAATCTCTATACTTCACATCAGTGCACAAATACTGCATCTACGGCAGATATATAATAATCAAGGCCTACAAAATCTCTATACTTCACATCAGTGCACAAATACTGCATCTACGGCAGATATATAATAATCAAGGCCTACCAAATCTCTATAGCCCTGCGCAGGCATACATTATCCAAAAAAACACCTTAGGGCTGACCACCTCAGTCAAAAACCCTGCACACACTGAACCCACGGGAACACACCCCGTTCACACAGTCACGAGAATCTACTGTTCTCTTAACACTGCTCTCAAAAATCCCTGCGGACACTAGCCGCGAGAGCTATTCACACATCACTTAAAACCAGTACAGAAACAGTTCATTATGACCAGAGTTCACCTGCTATCTGACATACTGTCTTCCACGAAACTAAGAGGAGATATCTTTAAACAAATCCATACCAATCTGTAAGCAAGTACTCTAACCCAAAATTAACTCTACTCAACACGTATTTCCCAAGATCATTTCCCTTTCATCACATCTGCCCTTATCAGTGGGACTGTGTGTTTTCTGGCATGACAATTTCTAACAGACAACGATGTATTTTTGTCAGTTCTACAAACAACAGCTCAACGACCCCCCCCCCCCCCCAAGACATCCTGTCTAATCACGCGGAACTCATTGGATCACCGTTGTTTGTACCACGTGGTCTTCGTTACGGTGTTTTATCGGCGTCGTCTGCTATATTTGGCAGCACGCATATTTGATGATAAGAGAATTAATGTAGAATCATAGTTATACTTCATGGTCTAATGAACGCAATCCGCACAGTCGGATTGTGACGCGTGAGCGTTGGTATGGTCACGCGTAGTGACCAATTTAGGGGACCCTTTTGTATTTGACCGTCACGCCATGAAGTCGCATTGTTGAATTCTTCCAGAGTTAGGCTACGTATTGCTGAATTATTATTAATGATGGACGCGCAGGGTCGGTCCATAGTTCCTTAATGGATAATGAAATATAATGTTAGTAGATCAGTGGATGATCTATATATTAATTATTCGTCAAATACACAGGCGTATCATTACCGTCTGACTGGATGACAGAAGAGCGTGTACATCGCCTTGATGTTCTGACATGAACTTATTTGACTGGAAGAGTGACGGTATTATGGATTCCCATTGACTAATGCAGATGTACCTTTCTTATATTGATGAATCACCATATGATGTTCTTCACATGTCTTGTCAAATAAATGTATATATTGGACTCAGTATGAAGGACTTACCGCATTCGTCATTTGACTTGAAGGTTGGTCTGCATGCCATGTTTTATTGATTGTATTCGCATTGTACTAACTACTCTTCTATGAGGAAGAGTTCTCCATGTATTTATGAGGAATGATATTCGCACTGAACAAACAATGAAGTGTCGACGACTACGATACAGACAGACAATATCTCAATTAAAATACTTAATAATTGTCTGAGTACGAACCCACGTACGGACACATATAATCAAGTGATCTGTGATCAAACTGATAGTCCGCATAAACGCAACTGCGATATCAACTAACGCTTTGCTGTATCAACTGGTGGCCGGATGTTGGCTGTGGAATTTCTATTTCACGTTTATGAACTTATCTACAATCAAATCGAATCCGCAAAAATATATCTCTTCGATTTTCATTGACATTTTCTGCGCATGCGAATATGACGTCATTGCATAGCAACAGTCGAACGATCATGAATGACAAGCAAAATTCAACGACATGAAATTAAACTTATCAAGCATCAACTACCGAAAGATTTCTGGTCACACAGACAGCATTTCTGCATGAAATATCCATGGTAGAGTGGCGCATGTTGGCTCTGTGGTAACTATTCCGAAATTCAAAAGATAAGTACTGTTTGGTCCGTATACAAATGTTGAGTCCACGTCAGCCATTTCATAAGCATGTTTTTGACAATAATGTTAAGTGTGTCATTTTTTATATATTTCTGTAGTCTTGTCGATATTCGTGGGTGGTTGGGCAGGAGGATTACATCTGATTACATGTCTTTACGAATGACCAGATCAGGTGTAATTGTTCTATAAGGCCGTGAATTAATCGCATTTTAGCGAAGGACTCACTGAGGACACTGCCGGTGGTTTGTTCGTTCGTACTTGCTATTAATTCCCTTGTATGTTAGATGTCTAGTTCTGTTATAACTGGGGTTTTCTAGTGTATTCAGTTTCATTTTTATTCAGTTTTGTACTATTGTTCGTAATCTATCCCGTCAATCAATTCTGATCTTGCTAGATTTTAATTTTCATATATATTGTGATAACCGTTAATTGAGTCCTGTGACGTCATTATTTTCTGTGGTCGTTTTTTTTTTTTTTTTTGGTACTTTGACCCACATTCAATTCAATCTATATCTCATTTCCGTTCTCGATTTAATTTTGTAAAATTATTTATATGGGTGAAATGTCACTTTTGTATCGTACTACTATGTTGTAAATCTTTGGTTCATCATTTGTATTGTATTTTTCCATTTCATTAATTAATTATATTACACATATTGCTTCTTATCAAGATAACAAATTAATTTAATTAATTGTTACTAAATTGGGTGATGACTTAGGGTATGTCATCATAGTGCATTATTGGTTCAATACATGAGTGAGGCACATTGTATATGATGCTTAGGGCATAAGGATTACAATTAAATATTGAAGTAAAATAACTTTATTGAATAATTATTTGGTATTCACACCATGCATAGGTGTTGAATTTGGAAACTATATGTGATATAGTACAAAGTACACGTACATGGTACTACAGTGTTGTCTAGGCACACATAAATGATAACATAATATACTTATGGTAGGACAATTCCCATAATTATTAAATATTAATATTAGGTGCATGATATGAATTCAGCATCTTAAATGAATAAATGTCATAACTATTTATGACATATTAATAGGTACATATAATATTATTATAAAATATTATACAGTTGTTGAACTTACAGTTCATATTAAGAGATTATTATAGGTGGTTGTATTGAGTGAATTATTGAATAATAATTATATTATTGACTAAATAAGTATTTTAGTTATTTGACATGACCACGTTTACGCTAGATTATTATATGTGGCTTGGTGAGAGTTGTGGTTTACATGGTATAGAATTAGAAATATATGCATACAATGAGTTTTTACATAGATTGCAATTTGATGAACGGAATCGAAAATTAGAAAAAGAAGAACGTCAGGATAAATTAAAAGAGTTTGCATTAGAGGAGAAGGTCTCGGAGGAATATAGGGATTCTCCAGACAAGTTAGTTAATAAAGAACGGTGTGTTGATGTGGGATTAAATAAGTTCTCAGTAAAACTTGGTGTAGAAGGTAACATGTTAAAACCTATTGTCAAGGGAGAGTTGGCTTGTAATAATTTGATGAATAGTGATGAAGAAGTTGTACCTGCTTTAAAGGAGGAAGAGGAAGAGAGGAAAGCTACATTGAAACAGGAGAAAGAAAAACTTAGACAAGAAGAAGACATAAGGAAAGCTAGAGAGGAAATAGAAGAAATTGAGAAGGAAAACAGATTAAGAGAATTAGATGAAAATTTATTATTAGATAAATTTTTATGTCGTACAGCGTCGGATTTGACGGAGTTTGCTAACAATAAGTTACATTCTGTCCCACATATGAATATGGCTAGGGACATAGCAGACTTACTAGATGGAGTGTTTCGTACTTTTGTGGAACGTTACGTACATGTCCAACATGGTTCTATATTGAATAACATTCATAATGCTATTCTTTGCGACGATGATTATGATAAACAAATGGACAACTCACGGAATGGGCAGGAAAGAGTGACAAATTTAGAAACCATTGATGAGAAAAGAGAGGAGGAATTATTGGAGATTATTGCCAGTCAAGAACAGGCTATAAGGGACTTGCGAAAGGAGGCGAGTTTACTGAAGTTTGAGACCGATACTGATGATTCCAGATTGAGGACACTGGAAGTGGAGCTTGCAAATTCTAGGACCTCATCAGAATCCACTATGGGTATTTTTGAACATTTTCTCCAGGAGGGAGATAGATTGGGTTTACGTGGTGCAAGCTGTGAGGAGTATGCCATGGAACATTTTTTAATTCAAATGAGCCATGATCTTGAGGAGTTTGGTTGGAATGTGTGTAGATATGCCCCTTCACAGAAGAAAGCAGTGAGACTTTATAAAATATTATCCACTATTTTTTACGATGAATGTAAAATGACTACTCAGGAAGGTAGTAGTACTGAGTTGAATGAGTTGAAGGAAACCATAACTAGGCATAAGGATAGGGAGATTACCCTTACTAATGAGCTGATACATCAAAAAGGTGAATATGAGAAGAAGCTGTCAGCAATGAATTTTGAAATTACAGGGTCGAATAATAGATTGTCGGAGTTGATAGTAGATATTACTAAATGTCGTAGTCAGAAGAAGGAATTAGAAGCCTCATTAGAATCCACTATGGAAAAAAATAAATCTTTGGAGTCTGAGGTTGAGAAACTCTCATTGAAGATTGCACAAGATAATGCCTCAGCTTACCAAAGAAAACTTCATGCACAGAGGGCGCACATTCAGTCGTTGTTGTCTGAGGTTGATCGACTGAAATTACTTGATCAGACAAATGTAAATTTAAAGATAGAAAATCATACACAGGGTGTTAAGATTCAAGAGCTTAAAGCTGAAATTTCACTTTTGAAATCAACTGTAGATATGCAAGTGCATAACCTGAGTCGAGAATGTATAGACCAGGCCATCCAATGTGAATTGATTCTCACTGATGATGTACAGTTAGGATCTCTTTACTATGATACGGAACAATATAAACAGTTCTGTCTAAATAGGGGCATTAAGACAAACTGAAATAAAAAAAAGGGAAAATGGTAGTGTATCATTTGATGACAATAAGATAATGGATGTAGATAATGATAAATTTTATGAATTTTGTCTTAGACAGGAAAAAAAGTTGGACGATGAGGCAAATTCATTGAAACAGATGCTGAACGACCAGATAAGTAAAGTGAAATCTTCCACGCTTGACTTGGCATTGTTGCGTGAAGATAATAAGACACTTTTGGTTAATTCCCATAGGGGTAACGAAACAAATAAGAAAGTATCTGATGAAGTGCAATCAGAAAATGATGAGAATACAGAATCTGGTATTGATGTTACTATATCTTCCTCGAGTGATGATTGTCTCATTAATGACAGGGTGACTGCATTAGAAGCGTCCCTCCTGAATGAGAAACATAGCTATGCTGAACTTAAAAAGGAAACGCAACAACAAATTTATGAACTGTCAACAGCATTGATCACACTTGATTCTTTAATGGATAAGGATAAGAATATTAACCCCAACTTGGATAAAATAAATAAGAAACAGAAGCAGAAGATTACTTTCCTGACTTCTGAAAGGGATAATTTAAGAAAGAGGGTCGATTGTCTACTCGATGTAATGGCAGGTAAAAATATATTGAGGAACAACAGAGGAGAGAAACGTACTTTGCAACATGATTTAAGTACGAGGACTGATACTAAACTATCAATACACCCATTGGTAGTTAGGAGGTCATTCCGGGGAAAATATACCTTCCCTCGACAGGATGCTACTGCCAATTCTGATAATAAAAGTTGGCGACAAGCTCAGATTACAACTGATCCTAAGAAAACTATTAACACTGTCAGTAGGGTAAAGGATTTTACTAAGAAAAGTAATGTATGGAAAAATAATGTTGGAATCAAGAGTAATGAGAAAATACCAAATAAAATTACTACCAGCATACTGAAACAAAAGAACGTATGTAGTTCTTCTCAATCTTCCACTACTACACGTTCTACAAATGTATCATTACAGGATAAGGGTCATTTTACTCAAGCTCAAGATAATCATACAGTCAATAGGAAGAATAATAATTACATGAGGGACATACATTGCAATGTACCTCAAGCAACTAAGGTTGCACATCAACCGTTTTCCCATATCAGTGACAATGGTCCTACATATATTGGGAAATATGCGTATTCTCGCACGGTGTTAGTGCGTAATCTGCCACATGTAACTACATGGCAGACACTTAGAAATTTCTTTAGTTACACGGCAAACGTTAAATTTGTTCGTCTTCTGCCATCATTTAATGGTCAGAATAGTGAGGCATTGGTTACATTCTGTAACAATAGAGACGCTCGTTTTGTTGTCGATCGTGATAATGGTGTTTACTTTCATCACCATTCACTCAGGCTACAGATGGTACCTGATTCTGCGTCACGCAGATAACATGTTGTAGTAACACTGTTGTCACATTCTTTGATGACTTAGCATATGCAGTCATCGTATCTTTACTAATCATCTATTCTCATCTATATAGATTGGTTGGTACTATTTCTAGTAGAAAACATTATTTGTGACATTTATATTTTGTACACATGTTTTCTGTCTTATTTGTTTTTACCATGCCTACAATATACAGTAACATGGTTATTGGTTTTAACTATGCTCAGCCCAATGCAGCATTAGTTTCGTATATCGTCTATTTGTCTATATCAAAGACATGCTATTGAAAGTGACATGGTATCATCAACGCTTTCAAAATTTATAGGGAACATTTTTATTAAATACCTCCTAAATTTGAGGTAAACAGATGCTACTAAATTATACATAAATATATCCCTGTCAGATGCCGACAACTATCACCGTCAGCGACGTTTACATTTAAGGACTTGCAATCGTTTCATGAACTTCAAATTCAACTAACGTGACTGTTCTACTACTTCAAACGTGGAACGATATTTCAAATTTCGTTAACTATAATATTAAATATGTCACGAGTCTACGGGATGTCAAGTTCTCCTGGGACATACAACGCTTTATGATACCGAAATTCGTACCTCAAGTAACGTTGGTACAATCGATGATGTTGAATATCACGGTTTCAGCAAACAAGCGAAATTTATGTTTACAATCCGCAAGGAGTCTGGACATTCAACTTCCTTTACATTTCTTCGTTGATGATGATATTTTCAAGTGAAAAGAAACTAGAATTCAATATTTCAAAGAGATGCTGAACAATAAGTCCTTCGTAACGATTACGTACTTCGTCAATGACTGTTTACATTGCATACTTATGATTTATACTACGAATGAAACAATTCATGGATACGTTCTTCAAATGAAATTGATTATAACAAGAGACAGAATTCGATTTTTCATTACGAATGTTTGGACTTTGGTTAGTGTCCATTCGTGATGCAGCTCATTTCGAAATAATCGGGAAGAATATCTGAATTCCGGCTGGACAAATACCGCTATACTTCAGCAATTGAAATAACTAATTGAACACTGTGAATACGGATAAACTTTTGTCCGCTCAAATGGAACTTATCGTAGACTCAATGGAACTAATGGTAGATTCACCTATGGACATTACTACACTTGGATCTTCATATCCAATATTAGTTAGTTCTACTTATTGATTTCATTAATAAATAAAGTTGAATTGTGAGAAAGAAAAAAAAATGAAATATAAAAGAAAGAAAATATATATGAACAGAAAAGAATCTCACACCACTGAATAATATACTTAGATTAATGATTATTCTTATATATATTTGGCAAATATGTTGATAGAATATATTACATATTATTGTTTAGTTAATTAAGTTAATTAGTTATTAGTTACTTAATACACATGATTAATTTTCATCACACATCAATAATTAAATTTATACTTTACTTTTTCTCTACTTTACTTGTCTTTACTTCTCATTTCCTTTACTATAACAATATCATTTAGTTTAGTTAGTTACAATTTAATGACACCTTACATACATACTATAATTAATTAGTTTCATTTTAATTGATTGGAATAATTTTCTTCACTTATTATTTAGTCACGACAAACTTTAAGTTAAAATTATTTAGCGACAGTTGACACTCCTTTAGTTATTATAATGTCCATGGATAACATAACTATTAATATAATACATGATTAATATGACTGATACATTATCGACATGACCACGACGATTTTCAGAACATCGTAGGCCATATGTCGGGTTTTGGTTAACTTTTTGGGATCTCTGAATAAGATAGTTCAAAAAAATCTATCTAATAGATTTTTTCTCCTCGGCGTGAAGGGAACTGTTACGGTGTTTTATCGGCGTCGTCTGCTATATTTGGCAGCACGCATATTTGATGATAAGAGAATTAATGTAGAATCATAGTTATACTTCATGGTCTAATGAACGCAATCCGCACAGTCGGATTGTGACGCGTGAGCGTTGGTATGGTCACGCGTAGTGACCAATTTAGGGGACCCTTTTGTATTTGACCGTCACGCCATGAAGTCGCATTGTTGAATTCTTCCAGAGTTAGGCTACGTATTGCTGAATTATTATTAATGATGGACGCGCAGGGTCGGTCCATAGTTCCTTAATGGATAATGAAATATAATGTTAGTAGATCAGTGGATGATCTATATATTAATTATTCGTCAAATACACAGGCGTATCATTACCGTCTGACTGGATGACAGAAGAGCGTGTACATCGCCTTGATGTTCTGACATGAACTTATTTGACTGGAAGAGTGACGGTATTATGGATTCCCATTGACTAATGCAGATGTACCTTTCTTATATTGATGAATCACCATATGATGTTCTTCACATGTCTTGTCAAATAAATGTATATATTGGACTCAGTATGAAGGACTTACCGCATTCGTCATTTGACTTGAAGGTTGGTCTGCATGCCATGTTTTATTGATTGTATTCGCATTGTACTAACTACTCTTCTATGAGGAAGAGTTCTCCATGTATTTATGAGGAATGATATTCGCACTGAACAAACAATGAAGTGTCGACGACTACGATACAGACAGACAATATCTCAATTAAAATACTTAATAATTGTCTGAGTACGAACCCACGTACGGACACATATAATCAAGTGATCTGTGATCAAACTGATAGTCCGCATAAACGCAACTGCGATATCAACTAACGCTTTGCTGTATCAGTCTTAGTCTTGTTCCTCAAAGGTGAGATTACTATTTCAAATTCTGGTCTCTGTGGCGGGATTGCCTCCCCTGCTTTGCAGTAGTGGTCCAACAGTGGTCAAATCTCAAGAGTATGTAATATGGGCTTCAAAGGTGTCTACCTTCACACAAGATTACTCTTAGCAGATTTGTAAATAGAAGGGCAATGACGCTTCTATGTCAATGGAGTTTCACATTGAGATTCAGATAGGCGAAAACAATGCTGCATTGGCTGAGCACGTTAATTAAAGAATCTGCCGACAACTTTTGTGAATAATTAAGCAATGATAAGTCTTAGCTCGTTTAAGCTCCCCACCTCTGATTTACTCGGTGGAATTCTTATTATTCTGGTATAGTTCTGTTTAGAATGTGTGTAGTAAATTGACTGAGACAGACATGCAGTACACTTAAAATGATTAAATCGAAGTTAAATTTGTAAATTTACAAATAACAATATTTAATAATCACGTAAGTTTTAACAGTTTGAGAATAATTGAATAGTTTAAAAGCAAAATGTTCATCATTGATTGATAGTAGGTTCTATGAAGAAAGTTCACTGTTACGTCCTTTTTCACTCTGGGTATTTTAATGGTGTAGGACTTAACAGTATTGTGTTTTGACACAAGTCTAACTGTTATTAAAAGGATACGCATCAGCGTAATTAAGTATGGTTAATAATGTTTAAATTAGTTGTGCACGAAAGAGAACATATTGGGTGCGGTATTAAATTGAAGGGGTTGCTAATGATTTTTGATGACGTAGTGAGGCGAGATTCAAGATGTCAACCAGACCTGTCAGAGGTTGGTCTGTATTGTTTCATAGCCCCAGTCTATGGGTACACGTTTATATTGTATTAATTACATTCCAGGAGGAAGTGTTGGCAGCTTCTCTTCTACCGTAAGTGAATGCTGGATGCATTGTGGTATAATGCTAGTATAGTTTAGTCAGGGCTTCGGCGAGGTGATATTCCGCTGCTAGTGTGGACTAAACTGATGATTTAGTTATTGAAGTTTTTAGGAAGATAGACTGACAGTCTTGAATACGTGTCTTGGAAAGAGGAAGTTCACGTACGTAAGAAATATATAGATAATACCCTTGCCAGCAAACGGACTACGGCAGGTTGTGGGAGGTCAATCAAGTTTATTACTATATGCACTGTTTGTTTTATATGATCACTTCCTTTTGATCTACTATGGATGTCTCAAATATATTGTTTATGAGGCCAAACAAGAATGGGACATTAATTGATATTAACGCTCCACGTATTTCGTACCATTGGCCATAACGTTTATTGCCGCCCTTGAGAGGTCAGCCGTTATCTAGTATGTCAATCAAGTACATGATCAATATATATCAATGCTATGCAACATGATGTCCCAATGCGATTTGATACATGATTGATGATGCCTGCTGTGACCATGATTGAAGTTGTTACGTGTATAAATAAATTGTGTCGTCTACGTTGATCCACAAGTCCAGCGTACATTACTAACTGTTGGTCAAGTTGATGACACATCTTGTCAGTGTTGTTGTCGTCATCACCATTGACATATCAGCTCTGGAACCACATCAATATTCATTCGCGTTATTGAAGTTGTCGGCTACCTGTAAGCCCGACCAAAGCTGATAATAACTAAATCAGCAATAATCAGAACATTCGCTAACTGAACCAAAAATATAACCATCACAACAGTTGGTAGTCTCCACGAGGAGGAAGAACGGCTACAATTGGTGGGCCATTGAACGGGGATCAAAGCGAACTCCAGTGAAGAATCGTTTGAACAACCAAAAAATAGTTCGATCTTTCAAGGCGACATAATCGCATACGTGGGAACCAAGGTCAAGTTCAACGCTGGATGTTAACTTTAACATGTTCATTGTGGCTCAAGCATGCAGCGCCCGGATTCCAAAACCGCAAACTTTACTAGGGCAGGGAAATTTATTCTTTTAGGAAAAGATAAGTAAAAAAACTGTTGTTCTTTTTACCGTTGCATGTTTAGCTGAGCCTTACTTTAATATGTCCATATTTGTATTGCATGTTTTATGTTCCATATTTCATGTGGGTGGTTGGGTTTGGCGACTCGCGAAGGGAACATCCCAGATTCACTCCAGGGCCTTCGTGAGTGTTCTTTAGGGACATTTTTGCAGACCTCTTTTAGTGGAAGTTCCAACATATAATTGTTGAAGGATTTTTGAGTCCACTGCGTTTGGTTTTCTGTGACAACTAATTGTTTAGCTGTGACGTCGAGTTTCGCACTGTTGTTATCGTATTAATTTCTTATAAGTACCTTATTTTCATGATGTATTTTGTTTGAGACCGTCCTTCTCGATCTGACTATCGTTTATTTGTATACACCATTTATGTTTATACATTGTATTGTCACTTGTCTAGTCATTTTTTTTCGCAGCTGTCATTGCATTCTTTGCAAAATTCTCTTTTTAGTTCTACTTTGTGGTTCATTTGATTCATGCGAACGTTGACATTCGTCATTTATATCTTGTCTTTGTCAATCTTGTTTGCATTGTCTACTTCTGTTGTACTCTTGTAATATTTTAATGCATACTTTTATTATTAATTAATAACATTATTAATAGTTCGTAAGTAATTGTGCAGTTCTATGGACAGGAACTTATTGCACTGGGAAGGGATAAATAAATTTTAAATCATTTGGAAAAATCTTTCAAAGGAAGTAAGATTACGCATACACATTTGTCATAATGGCTTCTTTGGATTACTTCATTAAACAAGGTAAATCAATTGTTATGAATCCTGAAGAAGTAAAACGATTCGCACTTGTCGAATATGACAAGGTTCAGAAGCTAGAAGCAAAAAAATTAGAGGCGGAAGAAATAAAATTAGAGGCGGAAGACAAAAGACTTCAATTAGAACTTGAAAATAGGAAAGTGGCTGCTGAAGAAAATGAAAAAAAGATTTCAGCTTGAGGCTGCTGAAAATGAAAATAGAAGACAACATGAACAAAAATTGATGGCATTAGAGCTTGAGAAAATTAGATTAACGAATGAAGGCAATTCTCACAACGCTCAGGTTGGTCAAGCTTCCTCTAACAAAGAAAATAATAGGTATGTTAACTTAAAATTGTCACGATTTAATCCACCGGCAGACGATATACTATTTTATTTAGATAGGTTTCAGACAATATGTGAAGCCAACAAGATTGAAAAATCACAGTATTGCGCTCATTTGTTACCGTTACTTACAGGCGAAGCAATGACAGTATTTAGTCTGTTGAAAGATACTGACAAAAATAATTATGATGCTATCAGAGCTGCTTTGCTTAGAAAATTCCAACTTAATGAGGATGGTTATCGTTTACGTTTTAAATCACTGTTACCGGAAAACGGAAAGGATTTTAGTGATTGTATCTCACACATACGTCTCACATTTGACAGATGGGTCGAATTATCCAAAATAGAACGTTCCTATGACGCTCTTGTGGATTTATTGCTCCATGATAAGGTCATGTCTTCGGTTAACCCGTCATTTCTTTCGTTCCTGCATGAACGTAAGCCAGCAAATTTAAATGACATGAAGCAAAACTGTAGACAATATTGTACTGCACATCCAAACATGGTAGTTAGCAATTCTCATGTTAGAGATGAACTGCCTGTCGCATTTGCCGTGCAACAAGGAAATCATTTCCGAAATCGTTTTCTCAGTAATGATAGAAACTTTTAAAAGGCAGATAACAAGAATTTCAATTCTTTTAAAGGGAAATCATTTAGAAATAGCTCTCCACATCATCAAAATTGCGATCAATCTCACATGTCACGTGATTTTAACAAGAATAATTCTGGTAATTATCAAGGTAATAATTACAACAATAATTGGCAGTCCAGATCAAATTTTCCTAATAACCGACATAACTCTCCAAACAAACAGTATAATCAAAGGGATAATAGTTATTACAATAACTGGAGATCAAATCAAAATGGTAATCCCAATAGCCATAATAATTATAACAATTTTAGAGACAATAGTCGGAATCGATCTCGAGGTAGAGATAGGTCTTCCAACGGTAGATCGCATCACCAGGCTAATTCTGATCAGTATAATGCACAAAGTAATGTAGATCAGGATACAAATGTTAATCCTCATAATGCATCGTCTTATTTTCTTCATTTTTAGCAGGCCAAACTTTGCCATGAATGAACGACTTTGTTCCAGCCCAAGGCGATCAGTACGCTGAGTTGCGGACATGTTTTACCAAGCCTTCCTGCGATGTCCACAGCCATCTCGGCATCTACACATGATGGAACAGGGTCTCTAACGTTACATAAAGGATTTGCTAACAAAATTCCTGTCTCTATCCTTTTTGATACAGGTTGTTCCACCATCGGCATCAGACATTCGTTAGTCCACCCGTCATGCGCAACGGGGAAAACTGTGAAGTGCGTCACGTTTGGCGGCACAGTAAAGACTTTCCCAACGCGATTATTGAATTAGATACACCGTTTTTTACAGGGAAAATACATGCCTGTCTTCTTCCTGCACCAATTAGTGATTTGATAATTGGTCGTATACATGGTGTTAAAGAGTGTTCCTCACGGCAGATTGCTACTTGGGAAAAGCAACATATGCATTCTGCTTATGCAGTTGTCACTAGAGCGCAAGCTAAGGATATGTTGCAAAGTACACCAACAATATCTCCTGCCAATAATAATGATGATTTTGACTCTACTATATCACGAGAGTCTTTTATAGAATTACAACAAAATGATGTTTCATTACATGATTTTTTTCTGTTGCCTAATAATTGTACCAACAAAGAAACAAATTCTAAACATAGTTGTGTACTGAAGAATGGTGTGTTAGTTAGATTGGTACGTGCTACTACTTCATCCGTACGGTCTCAACTTCTCATCATCAGTTGCCATCTCCACAACGAAGGTTGACTGTAATGGATCTCCAACATTTTCTGTCACTTGTCTTGGTGGTGCACTCTGATAGACTCTTTCTTTTCCATCTCTTGATGTTATCTTCCCACTTATAGCGCTGTCTTCCCATTGCACGTTTGCCTTCAACTCTTTCTTCTGTTATGGTCTTCTGCAAGGTGTTATGCCTTTTTATGTGGCCAAAGTATTTTAGCTGCCGAACTTTGACCTCCCTCATTAGTTCTCTTTTCATACCTAGATTTTCTAGGACCTCCTTATTTGTTTTTATCTCTTTCCACGAGATACGCCCCATTCTTCTATATATCCACATTTCAAGAGCCTCAATTCTTTCTTCCAAATGCTTATTCATCGTCCATGTTTCTGCACCATACAGAAATGCAGAATATATATAACACTTTATGATTCTCAGTTTTAATTTGTGAGATATCTCTCAGTATATGTTTCATGTTGTTGAATGTAGCTTTGGCCATTCCTATTCTCTTCTTGATTTCTGTTTCACATCTGCCATCTTCTGTTATTATATGACCAAGATATACGTAGCTCTTGACTTGTTCCAGGATTTTCCCATTTACGCTTATCTTTAATGTGGGTTTATCGTCTGTTTTGCTAATTATCATAGTTTTTGTTTTCTCAATACTAATGTCGAGTCCATATTCATGACTTATACTGTTCACATGCTTCACTAGTTCTTGTAACTCCTGTTCGCTTTCAGCTAACAACACGGTATCATCTGCATATCTAAGGTTGTTTATTGACCTTCCACTGATGTTCAGTCCTGGCATTTCCTGTATCTGTTTGAAATTTTTTCGGTGCATAAATTAAATAGGCAGGGGGACAGCACACAACCTTGTCTGACACCTCTTTTTATGTCAATGTATGATGAATAATTCCTTCCAGATCTTACTGTGGCAGTTTGCTCCCAATAAAGGTTACTGAGTATTCTTATATCTTTTCCATCAATATCTATGTCTTCGAGGCATTCAATTATTTTCTCATGATGGACTCTGTCAAAAGCCTTCTTATAGTCAATGAAGCACATTTACATACTTTTGTGGACCTTTGTATATTTTTCTGCTAATATTCTTAGGCAAAATATTGCCTCTCTTGTTCCACTGTTACATCTAAAACCAAACTGTTCTTCTTGGATTTCGCTGTCTGCCTTACTTTTTATTCTTTCCTGTATTATTTTGAGCAGTATCTTAATTGCATGACCCATCAGGCTGATTGTTCTAAAGTCTGAACATTCTGTTGCATTTAGTTTTTTGGGCAATGTTATAAAAACTGATGTCTTCATGTCATGTGGTATATATCTTGTATTGTATATATTGTTGTGCATAGATCTGTGATTGTATCTATACCAAAGCTCTCCAGAGCTTCTATCATTTCAGTTTTTGTGGTATCCATGCCTGCTGATTTTCCTTTTTGTATCTGATAAAAGTTAATCCAGAACTGATAGTTACTATGCTGGATGTCTTTATAGTGAAGACGGTGAGTGTGTTTTGGGACAGTCACTCACAGTAGATACACACAATAGAAGCATGGAAGGGTGTAACGGCTGATGATAGTTAACGAATGTTTAATACACCATAACACGTCACGTTAATACAGAATACACAGTTATAGTCAACTACAAGTTATAGCAATACAATAATAAAGTACTTCTCACATCTCAGAATCATGCAGATACTACAATATCCATGACCTCTTTAAAGATACTCCTCAACTCAGCGCTATCCACCTGTCCTCACATTAGCGCTATAATATTCTAAATATGGCCTCCTCACAGATAGCACACGGACATCATCGCCGTGCTACTGCATCACTATGGTATCCTCCAGATACTCCTCCTGCGCTATAAAATATAATAATGGATCCGTAAATATGGCCTCCTCACAGATAGCAAACGGCTCACATCATCGCCGTGCTACTGCATACATATGGTATCCTCCAGATACTCCTCCTGCGCTATAATATATAATAATGGATCCGTAAATATGGCCTCCTCACAGATAGCAAACGGACCACATCATCGCCGTGCTACTGCATAAATATGGTATCCTCCAGATACTCCTCACATAATAATAATGGATCCGTTAGCAACCGGACATCCCGCCGTGCTAATATAAATATGGTATCCTCCAGATACTCCTCCTGCGCTATAAGATATAATAATGGATCCGTAAATATGGCCTCCTCACAGATAGCAAACGGCTCGCATCATCGCCGTGCTACTGCATAAATATGGTATCTCCAGATACTCTTCACATAAGCGCTATCCTAATAATGATGGATCCTTCTCACAGATAGCAAACGGCCAACCTCGCCGTGCTACACTCACATAAGCGCTATCATAATCTAATGAGTCCTACCAGCAATTTCTCACAAGACTCCATCCCCGGCAGTCTGCAATAATCTCGCCTTTACTCATCTTAGCGCTATTATATCACAATATAAGTCAATGGATCCAAACATCTCAAAATGCACACAATACTGCTCACCCAGCAGTCTGCACTAATCTCACCTATCAACATGTCTTCACATAACACAATTATCCTCTCTCAGGAAATAATGGCCTTACACAAATCATGGCCTCTTATATTCAGCACTGTACAGGCTTACCATCAAGAACACACACTATCGGGCGACCTCTCCAGATCGATGCCCAAAACTCACTGCCCACGGGAATACACATCCTCCCCCTAAAACAGCTACGAGACCCGGCTGTTAAAAAACACCGTTCAGTCTCACTACTTGCACGGGCTAGCCACAAATAGCTAAACACCCGTATCTCAAAACAGTTCGGAGTGAACAAACCTCCACAATTGAACTGACTAGCGTTCACACGCTTTGTAACCTTACTTCTACTATTACAATTTAACATAACATTAAAGACAATCACGTCTTCAAGCAATGACAACCCATAATCTAATCTGCTCACCTAATATTTTCCAGATCACGTCCCCTTCCATTAAAATTACTGGCAACAGTTTGCCACACCGTCCGGGAAAAAATGATTTATCATTTTTTAGAAAATTTAAGATCCAAAAATTTAAAGTGTCGTGGAATATTCTAATCCACATATATAAATTATCAAGTAAATATAAAGCCTAATAAATACATATAAAGAAAGGAAGAAGAATGGTAAAGAACAGTGCTGTCACAATGACAGTACTCGAAATCCCCTTTGTTTTATGCTTCGTCTGCAAATTGTAACGTTTCCACGTTAAATATAAGCCACTGCATAAATACAAGCGTTTCCACAACACATTAAAACGGGTATTGCATTTCTAAGAAAAACATTGAGAGGCACAATGCGTAATGACCTAAATTAATCCTAACATTAATTATATTACGTTACCAAAACGAACGAACAGATGGACTAAAGGATAGAGAGAGGGGAGAGGCAGAAAGCCGAACGCATGCAAACTTAAACACGCGTCTCGCTATTAATGCCACCCCAACAAGCGTAACGCGATACACAATTACTAATATCACGCGTGTAAGGCCACATGCACTAACTTTTTCGGACGGACAGTGATAAAAACACTAACCTTCCCAGAGTTAGGTTTTAAAAAACCTGGAAAACGCTTATTAGAAAAGATAACATTAGATGGGTTTACGTTTGAAAACATTACAGTACCCAGACAGCACATCTTCGAAACAGGAGGTAGAAGAAATTGCATATTTTGAACGCAGCCACGTAGCTCTTTTAAATTTGTATATTTGGGTTCCTTAGGGCTTGCTGACAAAGAATATGTAAAACGTTACGCAAATAGTCTAGGAATTAAGAAGTTATAACCAAAATATAATAGTGGGGATGCCTGACAGCATGAAATCATTTCTGCTCATAAAATTTTTTTATAACGTGTTTGAAAAAACCTTACGTACGGAAATAGCCTACCATGTAAACTCCAAATTGATTGGAGCGCAACAAATATAAGACTAAACACGATTGGTCGAACTATAAATACTATCTTTGGTTGTTAGGGGAGACGTAGGAAGGTAAAATTTTTTCAAACACTTGTCGAAACGTGGCTCCATTGGCCAGACTCGCTGATATAATCACTTAGGAGCGTTAGTTCGAGACCACTAGTTCAAATAAGCTTGATAAAGCAACAGTGCGTTGAAGCCAGCTCATATTTTTGCTAAATAAAAGCCTGGAACATAAGCAGATGGGAATTTGTGCCAGTATTTGTGCCAGAATTCATTGCTAGTCAACGTATCTGTGTTTATTCTATGAATTGTGGTAAGCTTGAAACATTCAGTATCTTTTAATGAAAATTGAATGTGAATTGTTAATTTATGCCTGTATATATGTGTAGTTCAGTAGCAAACATGATGTAAAGCCTATAATGCTCCAGCCTGAACAGAAGGTGTCGGAGGAAAGTAAAACGGCATGGAATGGCCAAACAGTACACTGACACCTAGATGATTGACTAGAAAGAAATAATGCTGGAATTGCAGAGGCGTAGTAACCATTAAGGAGGTTAATGCTGGTATAAAGTATTTCAGATGAAGCTGACAGTTGGCCTAACGCTCTGAACTCAATGTTTGTGATGTATTGTGCTCAGTGTAGAACTAGAGTATCAATTAGTTATGAAGTAGAAGGTACATCCTTCTTGTTTTCAGGGACCGTGGTCTTGACGTTATTGAGCAGCACCTGGTCAGAGCCTTGCTGAATCCAGAGTCGGACAGCATACTCCTTGGTCCATTTAGCTATCAGTGAGGTGTCTCCAGAGCACAGGGGAGAAATCGAGCAGAGGAGTCTTTTCCTGCCGCCATCATGCAAGATAAGCTGATGTGGCCAGCTGAGCTCAAAATTATGTACCCCCATCTTAAAATAACATTGTAACATAAACTTAAGAGGGGAAGTAAATTGTTTTAATATCAGGAACTGAGAACATCTCCAATACTAGTTCCAATAAAGACAAACTATTGAAGTCATGATGACAAATACCAACAGAGCTTGAACAAAACAAAACCAGTATTACCTCATATTACTACTACACAACTGACACACATAGGATACTTTTAATAATATATGTCACTACAATATTCATATTGAGAAATTCTGTACATATAACTTGTAATTAAAATTGATTGTGATTCCTGGTTCCCTTTGTATTTGAATCAGGACACATATTCATTCATGACAGCAATGAATACATATTGTTATTTGAAAAGTTATCAGTGACTCCTTTAAGATATCCTTGTAGAGTGTTTTATGTATGTGAGTGTCACAGTGTTGTCAAGTGTGGTGGAATAAATTAAATTGTTTATCTGTCTGTTGTTGTTATGACTTACACTTCATCATACACATACCCTAGACATACAACGTAGTCATCACACTATTCCAGAATAATTCTGACTGAGATATATATATATATGTGGCAGCAAGTAAGGTTATATATAATACACTACTCTTATTAGATATATATACCTTCACAGCTGATCTCAGTCAGTACACTAAGTCCCCTATAAATATTTATAACATCCCACTTCACCACATATATTGGGGGCTCGTCCGGGATTTTGAATCTTTACCTATTAAAAATATTGGGGGTAATTCACTTCAGGGAATATAAGAATTAAAAGGTATCCTTGGGTGGAATTAAATAAGGTTGAGCTCACGGTGCCTGTGTTGTCCATTAGATATATATTTAGAGATTGAATTGTTGGTTAGACATTGTATAAATTTACCTGATAGACAATGGCGGACCTGGCCAAGTTTCGATCTGCTGCTGTTCAGACTGCAAAAGAGTTAGGATTAGATGGGCAAGTTATGGTTGCCTATGTCACTACGGAATGTGACAAATTTATTGAACGCGAAGAAAGAAGGTTTGAAGCCGAAAGAAAGTTAGAGGCTGAAAAAGAAATTAAGAGATTGCAGATTGAGGCTGAGGCTAAGAAATTGGAAGCAGAAGAAAGAAGATTGACTGCAGAAAGAGAAGCAGAAGAAAGAAGATTGACTGCAGAAAGGGAAGAGAAGAAATTAGCTGCAGAAAGGGAAGAGAAGAAATTAGCTGCAGAAAGGGAAGCAGAAGAAAGAAGATTGATTGCAGAAAGGGAAGCAGAAGATAAAAGATTACAAAGGGAACATGAGTTACGACTAAGGGAGTTTGAGTTTCAAGGCCATGCTCCTGAAAATGGTGCCAGTCCCTTTGCCTCTGATGCCACTGCTAGCCAAGGAGCCTCAACCTCAGCTATGAATTTTCATTTAGATCATTTTGTTGAGAAAGACGATGATATAGAGAGCTACCTAAATAGGTATGAACTATTAGCTACCACGTATGGGTTAGAGAGAGAAAGGTGGAGCTTAAAGTTATCTCAGGGACTTCGTGGGGCAGCTTATGAAGTTTTTGCAAAAATGAGCAGAGGTGATCAGGAAAATTATGACATGCTAAAGCAGGCTCTTTTGTTAAGGTATGAAAAGAATGCAGAATTTTATAGGAAAAAATTTAGGAATGCTAAACTACTGTCAGGTGAAACCTATCACCAGTTCTCTGCACGAATAGAGACATACTTGGAGAAATGGACTTCTCTGGGGAAAACCCAAGATCTTAAGGAAATGGTCCTTATAGAGCAGCTAAGAGAGTCCATGGCTCCAGACCTGAGAAAGTTTCTCATGGAACAAGGTGCAGAGAGGCTGGGTGAGTTGCTAAATGTTGCTGAAAGGTATCAAGCAGCTCAAGCAGAGGTAACAGGTAATAAAAAGAAACAAGTGGATAACTTTAGGGCACCACAGAACTTTAATAAATTTGATCCTAAGGATCAAAACAAAGGTAAGCACCAATTTGATAGGCCACGGTATGAAAATAAAAATAAATTCCCACAATTCGATGAAAGGAAATATGATGAAAGAAAATCTTTCAACCAAGGAAAAAGGTGGTGTAAAAATTGTAAGATGAACAATCATGACACTGACCATTGTAGAAGGAAACCTCCTCATTGTGCTGCTATGACATCGGGGAAAAAGGAAAAGAAGGTCAAACCTGAAGAACTACAGGAACCATACCACCCCCCAGTGTGTGAAGATGTCATCTGTAATGGTGTCACTATAAGGTGTTTATATGATACCGGTTTAGATTACGATTCCGTTGTGAGTTCTCACCTGGTGCAGGCCGATCAATACACCACAGAAACAGTGGAGATTCAAACTGCAACCAAGGATGTAGCTACCATGACACTTCCCGTCGCCCGAATAAAAGTGAAAACGCGATATGTGGAAGGAATCATAAAAGCAGCAGTGATAAATGAGCCAATCTACCCTCTAATATTGGGGTGTAGATATGTCTTCTTGGGGAATCCCAAGAGACCTGTGATATTGGCAACAGTGCAGACCAGATCACAGTCAAAAAAGGAGGAGGATAATCCAATAAATACTCATCCAGATGAGATGAGGAAGGCACAGGCTGAGGACAAAACACTCAAGCCATGTTTCAAGAAGTTGCCCAAATCTCATACACCTCCAGGCAAGGGAGAGTTTTATATGAAGAACAAACTGATATATAGGAAGGCTGGATCTGAATCCAATGGTCACGGACAGCTGGTCCTTCCCACTTCATATAGGACTAAAGTGTTGGAACTAGGGCATGCGATTCCCTTCAGTGGTCATATGGGAATCAGCGCAACAGGACAGCGAATAGCTTGTCACTATTTCTGGCCAGGAATAACTGAAGATATCAAACGATATGTAAAATCCTGTCCAGAGTGCCAACGAGTAGCACCTAAACATTGGACTGCACCAGCAACTCTGGGGGAAATGCCCATAGTGGGAACACCCTTTGAGAGAGTTGCCGTGGATCTTGTGGGACCTCTCACCCGAACCAAGAGAAGGAACAGCTACATTCTGACTCTGGTGGACACTTGTTCTATGTGGGGAGAGGCAGTAGCCCTGTCATCGATTGATTCTAAACATGTGGCAGAGGCATTGCTCACAATTTTCACAAGGTTAGGCTTTCCCAATCAAATCTTGACTGATAATGGCTCTCAGTTCAAGGGGAAACTAACTGAAGAAGTTTTCAGGATCTTCCAGGCCAAACACTTCCATTGTAGTGTGTATCATCCCCAAGGGAACGGCCAAGTGGAAAGATTTAACGGCACATTGATGTCGATCCTGAGAAAGTTGGCACACGAAAAACCAGATACATGGGACCAGTACCTGCACGCCGCCCTCTTTGCTTATAGGGAGGTACCCCATAGTTCAACCGGTATGGCCCCGGCAACATTATTGTTTGGAAGGCCAATAAAAGGTCCACTCGAAGCTTTGTTAAGAACGTGGACTGATGAAAAGGCAGAGGAAAACATTACATCTTCATACCAATATGTGAATGAGCTGACCACTCGTTTAAAAACTGGCTGGAAACTTGCCAATGAAAATTTGAAACAAGCCAGGAAGAAACATGCTGCCTATTATAACAGGAAGGCGAAAGACAGAAATTTGGCTGTGGGAGAGAAAGTACTGCTTCTTTTGCCCGGGAGTCAGAATAAGTTACAAATTGGATGGCAGGGTCCATATACAGTTTTAGAGAAGGTATCTAGAACAAATTATAAGATAGATAAGAAGGGGAAAGAAAAAATCTATCATGTGAATCTCCTGAAGAAATATTTGGAAAGAGAACATCAGGAAGAGACACACTTGTTGACCTTGTCCATCGCCATGGAGATGAAAAAGGAACCACTTTCATCATTTGAATATCCATTACACCCCTGTGAGACAGCAGCACAGGTGAAAATCAGTACACATTTAACGAAAACTCAGAAAGAGAGAGTGCAACAGGTTCTAAATAATCATGCAGAGGTGTTAACAGACCGACCAGGGCATACAAACCTATTGGAATATGATATGAAACTGATAGACCCCACACCTGTCTGTATGAAACCATATTCGATTCCGTTTGCTAAGGAGAAAGCTTTGAAGGAAGAGATAGACTATCTGTTGAAGGAAGGAATTATTTCGCACAGTGAATCCTCATATAGTTCCGGTGTTGTACTCTTAAGGAAGCCCTCTGGAGAACATAGACTCTGTATAGATTACAGGAGACTGAATGCTATTACAGAAGGACAGGTGGATCCATTGCCGGATACAAATCAGCTGTTTGCCAGACTAAATAAAGCTAAATATTTCTCAAAAGTGGATCTGAGTAAAGGATACTATCAGATTCCAGTAAAGCCTGAGGTTAGACCATACCTAGCTTTTAGTACCTCAGAAGGACACTATGAGTTTAATAGATTGCCATTTGGATTGAAGAATGCGCCTAGTGTCTTCTCTAGAATGATGAGAAAATTATTGGACCCTCTGAATAATCCATGTATAACAAATTTCATGGATGATATCCTTATAGCAACAGAAACATTTGAGGAACACATTGACTCTCTGAAGATGCTGTTTGATCGACTTAGGGAAGCAAATTTAACAGCCCGACCAACCAAATGTTGCGTTGGATGTAAAGAATTGGAATTTTTGGGACACACAGTTTATCAGGGAAACATGACCCCTGACCCAAAGAACTTAGAGAAACTAAAGAAAGCCCCGAGACCACAAACCAAGAAGGACGTGAGATCCTTTGTCTCATTATGTGGTTTCTACCAGAAGTATATCAAAAACTTTAATTCCATATGTGCACCGTTAACTGATTTGACACGTAAAGGACATCCAGATCGCATTACATGGACCCCACAATGTGAAATGACTTACCAAGAATTGAAGGAAAAGCTCACAAGTAAACCTATTTTGAAATTACCTGACTTAAGTCAAGAATTCATAGTAAGGACGGATGCAAGTAATATTGGGTTGGGTGCAACTCTACTACAGAAATCAGATGCATTGGATGGGGAATTAAGCCCAGTGGCATATGCTAGCAGAAAATTGAATAAAGCTGAAATCAACTACTCAACTAGCGAAAAAGAATGTCTTGCAGTAATATGGGCAATAAAGAAATTCAATATTTATCTGTATGGGAAGGCCTTTAAGTTGCAAACGGACCACAAACCTTTATCGTTTCTAGCCCAGGCTAAGCATGAGAACTCTAGGTTACTCCGATGGTCCTTGCTTTTGGCTCCCTATAATTTTAGCATTGAGTATATATCTGGAAAAACAAATTTGGGAGCGGATTTTTTAAGCCGCCATCCGTGTGATGAGAATCACCGTAAACCCCAGAAATAATAATAAATTTCTCTATGTGTATATAGAATAAAGGACTGACATATAATTTCTGTTTTAAGAGGGGAGATGTCGTGGAATATTCTAATCCACATATATAAATTATCAAGTAAATATAAAGCCTAATAAATACATATAAAGAAAGGAAGAAGAATGGTAAAGAACAGTGCTGTCACAATGACAGTACTCGAAATCCCCTTTGTTTTATGCTTCGTCTGCAAATTGTAACGTTTCCACGTTAAATATAAGCCACTGCATAAATACAAGCGTTTCCACAACACATTAAAACGGGTATTGCATTTCTAAGAAAAACATTGAGAGGCACAATGCGTAATGACCTAAATTAATCCTAACATTAATTATATTACGTTACCAAAACGAACGAACAGATGGACTAAAGGATAGAGAGAGGGGAGAGGCAGAAAGCCGAACGCATGCAAACTTAAACACGCGTCTCGCTATTAATGCCACCCCAACAAGCGTAACGCGATACACAATTACTACTATCACGCGTGTAAGGCCACATGCACTAACTTTTTCGGACGGACAGTGATAAAAACACTAACCTTCCCAGAGTTAGGTTTTAAAAAAACCTGGAAAACGCTTATTAGAAAAGATAACATTAGATGGGTTTACGTTTGAAAACATTACAGTACCCAGACAGCACATCTTCGAAACAGGAGGTAGAAGAAATTGCATATTTTGAACGCAGCCACGTAGCTCTTTTAAATTTGTATATTTGGGTTCCTTAGGGCTTGCTGACAAAGAATATGTAAAACGTTACGCAAATAGTCTAGGAATTAAGAAGTTATAACCAAAATAAAATAGTGGGGATGCCTGACAGCATGAAATCATTTCTGCTCATAAAATTTTTTTATAACGTGTTTGAAAAAACCTTACGTACGGAAATAGCCTACCATGTAAACTCCAAATTGATTGGAGCGCAACAAATATAAGACTAAACACGATTGGTCGAACTATAAATACTATCTTTGGTTGTTAGGGGAGACGTAGGAAGGTAAAATTTTTTCAAACACTTGTCGAAACGTGGCTCCATTGGCCAGACTCGCTGATATAATCACTTAGGAGCGTTAGTTCGAGACCACTAGTTCAAATAAGCTTGATAAAGCAACAGTGCGTTGAAGCCAGCTCATATTTTTGCTAAATAAAAGCCTGGAACATAAGCAGATGGGAATTTGTGCCAGTATTTGTGCCAGAATTCATTGCTAGTCAACGTATCTGTGTTTATTCTATGAATTGTGGTAAGCTTGAAACATTCATTATCTTTTAATGAAAATTGAATGTGAATTGTTAATTTATGCCTGTATATATGTGTAGTTCAGTAGCAAACATGATGTAAAGCCTATAATGCTCCAGCCTGAACAGAAGGTGTCGGAGGAAAGTAAAACGGCATGGAATGGCCAAACAGTACACTGACACCTAGATGATTGACTAGAAAGAAATAATGCTGGAATTGCAGAGGCGTAGTAACCATTAAGGAGGTTAATGCTGGTATAAAGTATTTCAGATGAAGCTGACAGTTGGCCTAACGCTCTGAACTCAATGTTTGTGATGTAGTGTGCTCAGTGTAGAACTAGAGTATCAATTAGTTATGAAGTAGAAGGTACATCCTTCTTGTTTTCAGGGACCGTGGTCTTGACGTTATTGAGCAGCACCTGGTCAGAGCCTTGCTGAATCCAGAGTCGGACAGCATACTCCTTGGTCCATTTAGCTATCAGTGAGGTGTCTCCAGAGCACAGGGGAGAAATCGAGCAGAGGAGTCTTTTCCTGCCGCCATCACGCAAGATAAGCTGATGTGGCCAGCTGAGCTCAAAATTATGTACCCCCATCTTAAAATAACATTGTAACATAAACTTAAGAGGGGAAGTAAATTGTTTTAATATCATTAACTGAGAACATCTCCAATACTAGTTCCAATAAAGACAAACTATTGAAGTCATGATGACAAATACCAACAGAGCTTGAACAAAACAAAACCAGTATTACCTCATATTACTACTACACAACTGACACACATAGGATACTTTTAATAATATATGTCACTACAATATTCATATTGAGAAATTCTGTACATATAACTTGTAATTAAAATTGATTGTGATTCCTGGTTCCCTTTGTATTTGAATCAGGACACATATTCATTCATGACAGCAATGAATACATATTGTTATTTGAAAAGTTATCAGTGACTCCTTTAAGATATCCTTGTAGAGTGTTTTATGTATGTGAGTGTCACAGTGTTGTCAAGTGTGGTGGAATAAATTAAATTGTTTATCTGTCTGTTCTTGTTATGACTTACACTTCATCATACACATACCCTAGACATACAACGTAGTCATCACACTATTCCAGAATAATTCTGACTGAGATATATATATATATATGTGGCAGCAAGTAAGGTTATATATAATACACTACTCTTATTAGATATATATACCTTCACAGCTGATCTCAGTCAGTACACTAAGTCCCCTATAAATATTTAAAACATCCCACTTCACCACATAAAGGTTAATGAAATTATATGAAATACGTACAAAAATAAACTCCCCAAAAATTTAACTGTCAATGAAGTTATGTCAAATATCTCTTTAATTCATTCCCAAAAATTTAAAAAATTTAATGAAGTTCTATCAATTACCTACAAAAATATACCTATGACAAGAGAACATAGCACATCTACAAAAATATCATCAATAAATGTAAGATAACGACTAAATCATCCAACATACTCATTCAAGCATACCAAAAAATAATCTAATACAAAACCAAACTAAGTATACATAGTACAAACTAAACAGAAAATAAACTATCGTAAGAGAAAAAGACAAAATATGAAATGGGAATATGATAAGAATCAAATAGAATCATAATTACACAATGAAGACAACAATTCCATACATGTAAAACAAATAGAACTATAAGAACCAATTACATTATCTAAAGTCATATAATTAATTTAACACTACAAAGAATGAAAGTATAAATAGCGTAACACGAAAAAAGTATACTAGAAGTATGAATTACATCAAAGATGAAACACGGAAGCATAAACAAAATATCAGACAATATTGAAAAGACAACAGACAAGATGTAAAGAAATGACGAATAGTCAACAAAGAGAGATGACAGTAAAGATGCAAATGTAAAGAAAGTTGGTAACAACACCTAACAATAACTATCCAAATGCAACAACGTAATGTAAAATACAAAAATTCTAAAGTATATTTATATACTAACACAAAAAAGAAAGCTTAAGACAAGCACAGCACAATAAGTAATTTAACTAAATTATAAACTTATACATAACTAAAAATAAATTACATCAAATATCACCCAAACAAAAAATTATTAACGCTAACACAAGTTTCGCATTAATCCAAACATCACAACATTTTCAAAGAATTAATGTCACTACATAATAGTAACCTTAACATACAATCTAGCGCTGGCGCAGAAAAAAAAATAAATATCACAATGTCCAAAACACATTTTTTCAAAAAATTACAATACAAAAAATGTTTCTTCTCTTTAGGTTAAATAAAAATAGTATTTTTATTTCTAAGTAATATGTAGCTATAATTAATGACTAACAATTAAATTAGTTGAGTAACATAAAATAATCTTATCTTTAAACAGACATACATGAAAAACGTGTAAGTTTTTTTTTCTTCTTTTAAAAAAATACATCAAAGAAACGTCACATTGGGTAATAAACTGTTAACTACAAACGAAGTTATAAATATATATAAGTGTAATATTATTTATCTTAACTATGTATTATAATCAGATATCTAAATTCTTTAAATGAACAAGAGTATCAGCCGTCGCTGTTAATTCTACCCATTTAATTTAATACGAAATTTAAGTTAATTCTAGTTGACAAAAAATCGAATTGTTTAAATTATCAAATGTCATAATTTAGAAAAAATGAAAACCAAGTTTCAGAATACGTCCTTAACTTCAACGCAAAATCATTAATAATACATACAAGTTATGTTTAAAATTACCTTTTCACTAAACAATTAATTTAAATAATCTGTATATAAATATGTTAATTAAACATGGTATCAGACCCATGATGAAAAACAAAACCAAAATTTTAAGTAGTGCATAAAAACACTCAGGACTATCTACAGAAATGACTATTACATTGTCTCAGTAAATAAGTTTGAGCATAGAAATTATTTAATGCATAATTAAAATACAGTCACATATGTAACAACCAAAACATTATGGCAATCAAATGTTACAAAGATTACATAAAATTCTATTAACAACATATATACTAAAGAATACAATAACATTCAGTGTTTGTAAACAGAACAAAAAATAAACTGGACCTTTAAAAAAAAAATTCCTTCGAGGTCTTGCGAACATCTCATCAACACGCAAGGTGACATCATGACACGGTGGGTTAATGTACTGTCTAGGCTCGCTTGAATGGATAAATGGTACATAGTGATCTATATCTCTCGCAGGTAATGTCAAATTAGAATGGTGATTCCTCACAAAGTCGCTCGCTGTGAGACAATACAAATGAAAATATCTATTTTAATCCATGGTAAGATTATGAGGAAACACGGAAAATTCACTTTACAATTACCCAAACTCCGTGGTGTAAGGTTGTGGCCCTCCTGCGATGTCAACAACTCTCGTCACATAGCAGACAACATAGGGACAACCTGACCTATAATTCACAGCTGTCAGTGCGGTAGGCTGAAAAAAAATGTACTACCTTCACAAAACCGAGATGATCTCTCAAATCTATCAGCATGACAAGCAAAAGCATTTAAGAACCTATTACCGTTCCCATTACTCTGATTGCTAATAATCTTGCTCTTATGTGGAGCACAGTTAACCTGGTTGCGATCTCTATAATTGCTTTTGAGAGCATTGTTATTTGCTCTATTAACACCGTTGTACTGATTTAACTCCCAGTTACAATAGTTATGCTTAATACCTCTTCCCAGATAACAATGTCCATCAGATAGAACTGGCTTCTTAGCAGAAAAATTATTACTAGACTGATGAACTTTCATATAATTACTTCTGCTATAGTTTTCAAAACTTTTAAAATCACAATGTTGAGATCTGTCACATTTTTTCTTGTTTTTAGGAGAAGAAACGTTACCGTAGGATGAACTCCCTTGGTACTTTATAACCTTAGGGTTATGTCTCCTATCAAAACTATTTTTTTCTTTGCTTGTGGTAATGTGTTTAAGAAATGAGTCACACTGCCTTGACTGGATATGACTAGAAGGTTTGACAATCTCTTTATTTTTTTTCACAACATCTGTTTCCTTCATGGAACAAGCAGTAGTATGTTTGTTACTTGTTACCGATTTATCAGATCTGTCAATAAATACGCTGTTTGTTTTTAACACACTGACTTGAGATTTAGCACTGTTTCTTTCCTTATCTACAGGACTGCTTATTACTGTAGAATTCTCTTTGTTGGACTGTCGCCAAGAAACAATATTATTGGAAATAGCATTGGTATTGCGTTGGAAGTTATATTTCCCACGAAACGACCTATGTCCATCATTCTTGACCGTAGAATCCGCAAAAAGTGTATAAGGCTGGCTTTTTGCTTTAGTGTTCTGATGATAAGCAACTTTCTGTCTATCACTGTCACCATTGACAGAAGACCACATATTGCTATTCAAGATTACGTCAAGCAGACCATATATTCTTCTTCTTGCTTCTGCAATCTCAATGTCTCTAAGTGCAATCTGTTCACTTAATCTTTTGTTTAAACTATCAGCTTTTAAGACCTTGCAGCTTTCCTCTGCTAACAAATTTTCAATTTTAATCAATTTGTCTTTCTCCATCATTAACCCTTTCACTCTCTCTTTATCAACCCTCTCAATCTCAATATCATGACTATTCGTAAGCCTATCAACCTTCTCTAGGGATATAGTATCCTTTTCTTTAATTTGGCGACCACAAATCTCATCGTCACTTAACAGATCAATAAGTGTTTCATTACACAACTTCTCATATTTCTTAATCTGAACTTCTAATTTTCCACAAATCTCCGTCTTCTCTTGAACTTTTTGAGTCAGATTTCTAACTTCGCCATTTTTTTTTTCCCACCTGAGCTTCCATCTCTTTAATTTTGCCTAATGCCGAGTCTAATTTTGCTCGAACACAAGCAAGCTCAGAATTTGATTTACATAAATCACCTGTAAGTTTAGTCACTTTTTTCTGTAGCTTATTCACTTCAGTAGTACTTTTTAAGCAACTTTCCCTTAGCTCCTGTGTACTCTGTTTTATGTCTCCTATTTGCTTCTCATCCTTTAACTCTTCTTTCTGGTCACTATGCATGTCGTCGCGCCATAACGTACGCATAATCTTCAATATTTCATCACGTTTGTTACCAATATGCTTGTCCAAAAACAGACGAAGGTCCAAAACTAACAATCTCGCTAGATCCTTAGCCATACTCACATGAGGAATTGACTGAAATCTCTCATCAGCAAACTCTCTTAGAGCTCTTGATGCACAGACCAAAAACCTGTCCATAACATGTGACTCAAGCTCTGGGCCTTTTAATCCCTGATAATCTGTCCCCTCTTGAAACAGATACTCTAATACAGGTCTCATATCCTCTGGATCTGTATCACAATCCATTGTGACTTGTTTACTTAGTCAACCATATATGTCTTAATTAACTTTCCTTATACCAAATCAAGTTTAGATCTCAAATATTGTATCATCAATCCCTGATGTTCTATAATTAATCGATATAATTATCGACAACAACAACAATAGTTATTAATAGAATAGGATAGTGCAGATTGAGGCTTGTTGACATGGACAGAAGTGGCAACATTTACACACAACAAAAGCACTTAACTGAAGGTAATCCCGTCTCTTTCGCTAACACACTGGATATCACAAAGTTCTGACGTTAAAACACTCCACTGCAGAAAGGTAGAAGGACTAAGCTCTCTTGTCTTCAGATCTCTGCCACTGCACAGTATGTCCTCAACAATGCATCAGACGACAGGAACGGATCACAGCAACTCCGCAATCACTTGAGGTATACGTGCAGACGAACTCTCCAAAATACTGCACCTATAGTTGAATCTGTATATGGAAAAACTGGAACAAGCACTGTAACAATTATGGCATCAATGTCGCTATCAGATAACAGCTGTTTGATATCGAAACCAACTGATAAAGTTAGTTTAGTTGCTACAACACGCCAAGATATGAGGATGGATATGCGCAGTCAGCTGATACCTGTGTACAGTTGAATTAAGCCACGCCCACACAGAGCAAAACATAACACAGTTCAGTGTTCCCACTTGTAATGACTGGTCCAGAATCTGACCTAATTTACTCTCTTATCACGCGAATGTAATGTGGGTGTTACGACCCGTTGATTTGGTCCACCAAATGTTATAAAGAGATTACAAAATATTTCATTAAGATATGAAGTTCTATGAAGTTAATAAAGAACTGATAGTTACTATGCTGGATGTCTTTATAGTGAAGACGGTGAGTGTGTTTTGGGACAGTCACTCACAGTAGATACACACAATAGAAGCATGGAAGGGTGTAACGGCTGATGATAGTTAACGAATGTTTAATACGCCATAACACGTCACGTTAATACAGAATACACAGTTATAGTCAACTACAAGTTATAGCAATACAATAATAAAGTACTTCTCACATCTCAGAATCATGCAGATACTACAATATCCATGCCCTCTTTAAAGATACTCCTCAACTCAGCGCTATCCACCTGTCCTCACATTAGCGCTATAATATTCTAAATATGGCCTCCTCACAGATAGCACACGGACATCATCGCCGTGCTACTGCATCACTATGGTATCCTCCAGATACTCCTCCTGCGCTATAAAATATAATAATGGATCCGTAAATATGGCCTCCTCACAGATAGCAAACGGCTCACATCATCGCCGTGCTACTGCATACATATGGTATCCTCCAGATACTCCTCCTGCGCTATAATATATAATAATGGATCCGTAAATATGGCCTCCTCACAGATAGCAAACGGACCACATCATCGCCGTGCTACTGCATAAATATGGTATCCTCCAGATACTCTTCACATAAGCGCTATCCTAATAATGATGGATCCTTCTCACAGATAGCAAACGGCCAACCTCGCCGTGCTACACTCACATAAGCGCTATCATAATCTAATGAGTCCTACCAGCAATTTCTCACAAAACTCCATCCCCGGCAGTCTGCAATAATCTCGCCTTTACTCATCTTAGCGCTATTATATCACAATATAAGTCAATGGATCCAAACATCTCAAAATGCACACAATACTGCTCACCCAGCAGTCTGCACTAATCTCACCTATCAACATGTCTTCACATAACACAATTATCCTCTCTCAGGAAATAATGGCCTTACACAAATCATGGCCTCTTATATTCAGCACTGTACAGGCTTACCATCAAGAACACACACTATCGGGCGACCTCTCCAGATCGATGCCCAAAACTCACTGCCCACGGGAATACACATCCTCCCCCTAAAACAGCTACGAGACCCGGCTGTTAAAAAACACCGTTCAGTCTCACTACTTGCACGGGCTAGCCACAAATAGCTAAACACCCGTATCTCAAAACAGTTCGGAGTGAACAAACCTCCACAATTGAACTGACTAGCGTTCACACGCTTTGTAACCTTACTTCTACTATTACAATTTAACATAACATTAAAGACAATCACGTCTTCAAGCAATGACAACCCATAATCTAATCTGCTCACCTAATATTTTCCAGATCACGTCCCCTTCCATTAAAATTACTGGCAACAGTATCATATGTATGGCATTCTCTACTTCTGATCTGAGAATGTTTGAGCCTTCATTAGAATCTGGTGATGGTTTTTTACCTCTGTTGTCCTCAAATAGTTCTTTTACGTATTCTGCCCATCTGTTTGATATGTCTTTCTCATCAAGTAATATTACACCATTTTTGTTTTTGATACAGCTTCCTCCTTGTGCAAACCGCGACTTATTTGATAATTTCTTTATTTCTTCATGCATATCTCTTGTCATGTGCTTTGCTTCCAAGTCTTCTATTTCCTTGCATTTTGTTTCTATCCACCGTTCTTTTGCTTGTCTACACATAGTACGTATGTCATTGTCTATTGTTTTATATTCTGGAGTGTTTTTTGCTTTCTTTCTTTCTGCCATTTTATTCAAGATGTCATCTAACATCCAAATTTGATTTTTCTTAGACTCCTTTTTAGGTAAATTTGCATTTGCTGATTGTATGCTTGTTTTTAAGCAGTCCCATTTTGCTGTTACTTTTTCTTCTGGGTTTTCTCTTCTATACTTCTCAATGCTTTCTGTCAATAACTGTTGATATTTATTTTTGACGCCATGAATCCGATGTATAGCGGTGAATTCCATTTCAGACTTTGTTCAACTATTATTCTCAATGTGGCTATCTGGTCTGTACAGGGTCTATTTTGTCGAAAACCTGCTTGTTCATCTCTAAGTTGCTTGTCTATGGACTCTTTTAATCTCTCATGGATGATTCTGTTTAATACTTTTCCTGGCACTGATAGTAACATTTTTCCTCTATAATGTGTGCACTCTTGTAAGTTTCCCTTCTTAGGCAACTTGACCAGATAACCTTCCTTCCATTCTGCTGGTATTTCCTCTCTCTCCCAGACTTTGCCAAGTAGTTTGTATAATATCTATGTAGAGGTATAAATATCTGTTTTGATGGCCTCTGCTGGAATGCAATCTGGACCAGCTGCTTTTTCATCTTTGAGAAGCTTTATGGCTTTCTTTATTTCTTCTCTACTTGGTCGTTCACAGCTGATTTGTAGCTCCTTTTCTGCTGGCTGGATTCTGGGGGATTAGTTGGAGATAGTCTATTGAGAAGTTCCTCAAAATATTCTGTCCATCTCTTCATTTGTTCTTGTATATTACTAAGCAATTTTCCATTCTTATCTTTTATGAGGCCATTTGCTTTCTTATATTTCCCTGTTAGCTTCTTTGTACTGTTGTACAGGTCCCTCATATTTCCTTTGGCTGCAGCTTCCTCTGCTTCCCTTGCCAAATCATGAATATATTTCATCTTGTCTCTTTTGATGTTTCTTCTTACTTCTTTGTTTGTTTCTATGTACACTTCATGAGCCTTGGCTTTGGAGCTTCTGGTTTTGCTTCTGTTTAAATCTGCTTTCTTGTTTTTTCTGTCTTCTATCTTACTAATGGTTTCTGTTGTTATCCATGCTTTGTGCTGATGTTCTCTTTTTCTTCACATGTCTCGTTCCATATATTTGTTACTTGTTGGCAGGGGTCTTCCGTATCTGTTTCATCTTCCAGCTGTTCGGGTCCTTGGTATTTGTTGGATACTGTGATTGAAACTTTTTCTCTTATTTCCTGATTTCTTAGATATCCCACATTATACTGTAGTCTATAGCTATATGTAGTTGTAAATTACTCGAGTTTTAATTTTGTTTTAGCTAACAGTAGATGGTGGTCTGATACAACATCTGCTCCTCTACATACGTTCACATCATGCAATGATGACCTAAACTTCTTGCTTATGCATATGTGATCAATCTGATTCTCAGTTGTGTGATCTGGTGATATCCATGTTGCTTTATGTATTCTTTTATGTGGAAATATGTCGCGAGAGACGAATGAGTTTGTATTTCGTTTCTATACCCATTGTGTGCATACCAGACAGTCGTGGGAAACCCACTAATTTTACAAGAAATGTTTACAGAACACTGAGACAGCACGCAACAACATTCACCTGAAATGTTTTCACAACACGCGGACATTGCACCAACAGACTATCGGAATAATTGATACTAAGTGGCGGATATGTTTACACAGGGCCAGTGTTAACCAAGTATTGTTGTGACTAAGGGAGACTTAAAGTCTGCACAAGGACAACATGAAAGCAGTATGAATACGAAATTATAACGAGAAGAACAACACTGTACGTGCCCCAAAGGACGCACACAGACAGTTGTCTGGGAGAGGAACAACAAGGAAACGATAATAGGAAAATATTACAGGAAATGTACCCAGGAATGAGGACTGAATGTCTGACGAAAGGAAAACAAACGAATGTTCACATGACCCAAGAAGCGACCGGAAAAATAGCCCTAGGCGATTCAGACAGTATATACTGAACGAAATCTATCGTTCGGGCAATGGTATGAAAAATCATTCCGCCCGCATATACTGGTTCCATATTTCACGAGGAAGATTCAGGCCAAGTGTCAGTGAAATTCATGATATGGACATCAAGTGGTAGAGACCGGGTACCTTTGAGATAACTCAGCCTTTGTCTACTACGTTGCGGGCGTTAATTACGGGACAAGCTAACAAGTAGGGCCGACCAGAGATACTGCGACGACACGCATCTCACATGTAATTAACGGCACCCAATTTACCCATTCTCCACGGGGGTTTTTGAGAAAGGAATTCGCCAGACGGTGAAGGGTCTTTCCATCATCCGCAGCCACCCACGCAGAACAGGGTGCAGACAATACCAAGGCAGGATTGTTGCATTACTAAAGAGCTGTCCACGTTACTTTAATTATCGGAAGGGGCAAGTGCCGACGGACGAATTTGTAAACCAGCGCCTACGCAAATTATTGAGATACAAAATTACTTGTAGTAATGGACAGATTCTCCCAGTGAAATATATGCGCCAACAAATACCAAGATATAACCTGCTTCCACCATCATCACCACCCGAGACCAATATCTTCACCACACAGGGACATCTGCATATCAGCGGAAGTCTCCACCGCATAACATTGTTTAAACAACAACATAGGAACACGCCAGCTCAGACACGCGGCGCAATGTCAACACTCGCTTTGTGAGCGACAAAAAGAACAGGCCATCGACACCTGACGAAATCCAGTGGACCGTCCAGTGTTATTGAATGCAGACTAAGACTTGCCCGTGTATACAAATTCCCAGAGTTTTATTGACAGTCATTCCGAGCCCCGAATCAAGATATCCTTTTTTTGTTGGGGTTAAGATTAGGTTAATTCATCATCATCATCACATCGTGTAGACTTAAGTTTAGTGAGTGTATTTTTTGCCTAACTATTATCTTCTTTTCCAGGCATAGTTAGGATAGTTCTTATTACATTTGTATTGTTGTAACTGAATGTTGTTATATTTCAGTATTTTAATAAACGTTGTAGTTGTGGTTACATTACCCACACACGTTATTACATATATAGAGAAGGAACGAAAGTGTGCGAAAGAGACATACTGTTCTTCTTCTCTTTCTCTTCTGTTCACTCAGTGTAATAGGGGAGTGGGGGCTCGTTAGTATTATAATATAGAGAGGGAGATAGAGTGGTAGGAGGTATAGTGTCACGAGATCCAGAATCACTGGGGCTATATGCTGGGAACTCATCCCAAAGTCTTATATTCACCTTCTCCACTCCTGCTGCTCATCTTCAACCGGGTGCCAGGTGAATCTGAGCCATTGACAAAGCCGGCACCTCACAGATAACTCTCTTTGGTTACCCTCACAGGGGTAACATTGTGACAATATGCTTCCTCATGTAGCTAGTTGATTTGAAGCACAGAAGTTTGCTAATAGTTCCCCATTCTCGTTCATCATACCTAATCCCTGCTTTCCCATGATTTCTTCAAAGCCAGTGTTGTCTGCTCCTATTTTCGAATTTAGGTCCCCTATCAAAACTGTGATGTCCTTTCTTTTCTTATTGTCCAAGACACTTTGTAGTCTGGTGTAAAAGTCTTCTTTCACAGATTCTTCTTAATCGTTTGTTGGTGCATAACACTGAATGATGTTTATATTTACTTTCTTTTTGGCTGGTGTAAACCTTGCTGTTATAGTTCGTTGTCACATTGCTTCCCATTTTATAAGTGCCTTCTGTGCTTCCTTGGACAGCATTAGAGCCACCCCTTCACTGTGGTGGGCTCTTTCCTCCTCATGTCATGAGGACAACACCATTTCTCCTGTGATTAATCTCCTCTTCTCTATGCCTTTCCACCGTATCTCGCAGAGACCCACTATATCAAATCCTGTAATTTTTCATTTCTGCTGCTACCTGTGCAGTTTTCCATTGTTCACACAGAGTGCGAACATTCCAGTAGCCAATCTTGGAGATTTTCCTGGACGAAAAAAGGTTAGTCGGCAACCCAGACTCCTTTCGGCTTTCTCTAGGTTGCTTCATGCGCCTTATTTCCATAAGACCTTCGTCTGTCTTGGGTGGCTGAGTTGAATTATATTCTGTATTGGACTTTTCCATATTTGTTAAAGTTTTTGTGGTAAAAAGTTTTTTTACTGGATGGGGTAACCAGCCCCATGCCCAACCCTCGTTAGTCGCTTTTTACGACATGCCTGGTAGAGTACAGTGTTACTATTCTTTGCTCCCCTTTCGGGCCCCGGTAACACACGGGTGGTTTTATAAAAGGTGCCTATCATTTAATACCATACGATGACAAACAGACGCCGACTATTTCATAGCTATTAACGACAGGCGATATTTATGTAAGTGCAAGTATGGGTAATTGTGTAAAACTTAACATTGTATGCTTACTGCCGGTGCGAGAGGGGCGGGAGAGTTGCATACTCCATCTGACCTAATCTCAGCGCTAGCGAAAGTTGACCGTATAGGCCTAAAGGAAAACACCTGTGCCTTTTAACTTTAATCAGGACTGACGGAGCGAATAAGAGATCGTCTTGTCCCCATCTGTGTCCATATATATAAAGCTAAATATAATAGTGGCATCTTTCCATAAATGTTTTTTTTAAATTCCTAGCAGACCTGATAAAGGGCGTCCAGCGGACTTTTTCTTCATTTTCTGATTGGTTAATGTTGTCTTTTCTTGGCTTGTGCGTCACCAATTTCATTTGTGAGCAAGGACTTGCCAAAGAAACATGAGAAACATTTTAACTTATAAAATTAACTGGACTTTTAAAACCCAGTGATATTTTTTCCAATTTTACTAACCCACTGGGGTACACAAAAGAACACTTACACTCCCGACTTCTGACAGTCGTATTCAAGCGGATTTATCCAGAAAGTTACGCTGTTTCAGAATCGGTACTCTCCCATACAGTCAGCCGATAGGATTATCATCATCATCATTCGTAACATTTTTAGCAACCAGATTTTTCCCAATACTGGAAGTATTTTCCTCCTTTTTTAACTGTGAACGTGAAGAGCACGTTTCGCTACACTAACCATTCGCGGTGACATTTGTTCATCCAGGAAAATCCCACACCAGATTCGGCGTTCACCTCGCTAGTCTTGACTTGTTAGGGGATACACAAGGCCCAATTTGGGAAATAAAACCTGGCATTTTTTTTTATTTAGAATAATTGTATTTCCAATGGATATCACCAAGAGTAGGCAAGCGTGATTGAGTGGCCACTGTATGACGCAGAGAGTGAACATTTTTCTTTGTTACAGGAACTTTACCAACCTTGGATTTTGCCTAAACTTGTTAACTTTACTGGGTAGCATACAGTATAAACGTATTTCTTTACTGTCTGTTCCTGTAACATAGGGCTAACCTTTGACCTTTGGGTTATTAACTTTTTGGGTTCTTTTCTCCATAGGGGAATCATTTATTCTGTTATTTTCATATGTATGTAAATCTGATTTTATTTGATCTTTCTTTAGATATTCGATGTTGTCAAGTTTAAATGATAATAAACAACAAAACAAACTTAACTTTGTGTGTTGGTCAGACCCATACCCAATTAACTGCAGTTTTTCACGTCTGTGTGTCTTGTTGTCACATAGCTGTGTGTGTGTGTGTAGTTAAACTTTTATTTAAAATCTATGAGTAGGGCAAGTTTGTCTTGTCCTAAATTATAGCCTTATAGATTGGCTGGAATAGAGAAACTTATTCATTCCATAGACATATTTTGTTCCTTAAACTATCACCCGTGAAATCTATTTCTCACACCTTTTTTTTCTCACGTACTTACCAACATCCACTCTACTCAGACGGAGCTAAAAATAACTCTCAACCTATCTGTACGACAATTAGTAGGCCTACCCAGTGGTTCTGACAAAAATATTGCTTGTACTGCAACCAAACCTCTTAGCCACTCCAGCCACCACGAACAGGGTAGAACAGAAACCACCAAGTCAGAAAATGTCATTACAAGTTTTCCTAAGTGCGCTATTTGGCGATGATGAAACACTTTAGTTTTTTTTTTTTTAATAACTTGTATTTGTTGTTTTTTCCACTTTACAAAAACAGGTACATTCTGCATGAAATACAAGAAAAATACATTGCATATTACATATGAAACCACGTGCGCACTCTCACTTCCATTGTGTACTTAAACAAGTGAAAACATAAAAGTAATAATTGAATAACAAATACTTTAAAAAAATTAAATAATGAATAATTTAGAAATGATATATGTTTAAAGAGTAACAGTGGAATAAATGAAGTTAATTTAATTTTAAAGAAGAATAACAAATAAAATTGGTTTAGAGCTAAGCAAATCCTTATTTAGTTCATTGTATCTTACATTAAAAAAAAAAACTTTGACTTGCTCACACTTTCACATGTACACTTGAACTACTGTTTGGACACTCCGAAATGAGTCAAAGCATTTAAAAAGGAACATGAAGAAAGGAAAAAGACTGGAATCTGCACCTATATACCGATATATAATTGTGGTAAGTTGGGATTATATAAATATAGTTATAGGGGACCTAGTGTACTGAATGAGATCAGCTGTGAAGGTATCTGCAGATAATAAATTTGGTGTGTAATACAGATGACCTTACTTGCTACCACATTTCGATCTCAATCAGACTTATTCTTGAATAAATGAATATTAGCTACGTTAAGTGTCTAGGATTATGATAGTGATGAAGTGGAAATATATGACAACCAACTGACATATACACAATTACTTTAATAATCTCCACAAATTACAGCACTATGACAATCACAAACACATAACACTCTAAAAGACTATCTTATTAAGTCAAGGGTTAAGTTTTAAAATTGTATTAATGATCTTTCATTATATAGATATCCTGATCCTACTACAATGTGAATCAGGAATCACAATCAAATATAAGCACAATGTTTATGTACAAGAATTTATACAATGGATCTTAGTCCAGACATATAAGAGTATTATAATATGAGTGTAGTGTTGTGATGTAGTATTATGAGGTAATACTGGCTTTTATAGCTAGGTTGTGGTTTGTCATCACGACTTCATGTGTTTGTTACTGGTGGAAATAATATTAAAGGATTCCCAGAATCTTTTACTTTTCAAAACAATTACTGTCCCTCTTGGACTATTTATGAAAGTTCAATTGAGGTTGGTTATACAAGGGTGAGCTGCTCATGCTGACAATTTCTTAGCTCATATAGCGGCTGCAGGAAAACTGTATCCTCTGCTCGCTTGCTTCTCAGTTTGCTAGAAAACCCACAATGGCCGATATCTTGGGCAAGGAGTCTGCTGCCAGCTTTCTGGATCAAGCAAAGCTCAGACCATGTGCTGCTATATTAACATCAGTACTACGGTCCCTGAAATGAGAAGGTTGTGCCTCCTTCTTCATAACTAATATATAATATATTTCCACACAGAATTACAGGACCGTACAAACAAACATAAAGTTCTGCGCTGTAGGCCAACTGCTAGCTTTTCATGTGACAATATACACCAGTATTCCTCTTCCTAATGGTTACAACGCCTCTGCAATTCCAGTTGTAATCCCTTCCATAAAATAGGATAGGTGTCATGTTACTATATGGCAATCCAATCTATCTATATGCAGTTATACTCCTCTCGGGCAAGCTTTTACATGGTGGAGCAACATCTAGGCTTTGCCTCATGTTTGCTACTGAACCACACACATACAGACATAATTTATCATTTTACATTCAATTTTCTTATAAAATATATATATGTTAAACATGTCTAGCTTACCACAATCGTAAGGAAAACACACTAAAGATGACTTGGCAGAGTTTCAATCTGCAATAAAGTCCAGGCTGTTATAGTTATATTATAAGAACACAGTCCTGATCTCATCTCGATCGATGTGTACGATATGGCGTCTTCTACAAGATTTTTTCTGCCAATATCGATAGCATTGACCAATCAGTTTGAATCTTTTCAAACTAACACACAGTTGTTGTCTATTCTCTCATTCACTTTGCATCCGTTCCTAGGTATCTACTAGCTATGCAGATGTCAACCAATGGTCCTTCGTCTAACTACAAAGTTCAGCCAATCCCCTGCTTCGTAAGATATTAACCTTTCTTTCACTACAATGTGTCGACAAAAATCATGGAGTTCCACCTCCAACAGAGATGACCAAACCTGACAGTATCCACGTTCCTTATATGTTTTATTACAAATATTTAATTATCTAATGGACTATTTAGATATTTTATTACATATTCTCAGTCCATAAGTCTCCAGGTACCCGAATATATGATTATCATGGGGCTAAATGGCTTATTTAAAATTACTGTCTTTTGTCGATGTTAATTGTTTATGTTTAAACTACCACTGTCCGCATCTTTTTAACTGTACTGTCAGTATAAAGTCAGGAATCAGGTGTAAAACAGTAGAATGTCATGTTTCCCAATAAGAGCTAAGATTGAGTCGGGACCTTTTGTTAAATCTTTAGTTTTTGCAACACTGTTTATTTGAAAAAAAATCAGGCCATACACGCGAAGTGCGAGATGGCTTACTATGCGACACACAGCGAGTGGCTCAACTGCATGCGTTCCTCCGTGCATCTCTCTCTCTCTCTTCTAAGCCCGTCTGTCTTTCTAGGTCAACTTTGTGTGTATAATTACATTAATGCTAGTATTTGTATCTAGGTCATTATGCAGTTTGCATATCAAGGTCTTCTAAGAAATACAGTACCAGTTTTATTTTTAGAAACGACTGTGATTCGCGTGTAGTTTATGCAGACACAGTAGAAAAAGGGGATCTCTTGTTCAGCCCTTATGGCACTCTACAACGCAGGCGTACGCTATTGGGAAAGCACTGGTCTTTCACCATTCTTCTTTCTATTGTATTATTTCGTTCTAATTTATATATGGGTATTAGAATTTTTTCACTACAATAATACACGCCGTTGCATACATTCGTCCCGTTTTTTTATTCTTGATTTGTATTTCTATTTCAATTAACTAAAACCAGTACATTTATAATACAGATAACCACTTACGCGTATTCGCACTCACTGGCACACTTACAAGACAGGTTTCATATAAACTCATTCACACACACATTGGAAATTGCACCCATAACGCCAAACATGGCTATAATTATTTAACATATGTACAGTCAGTTCTGGGTTGAAATTAGTTTCCTTACCCCCCCCCCCCCCCCCCCCCCCTTTTGCCCCTCCCCCCTTCTCCCCCCCCCCCCCTCATCCAATCCCTTCAAACTTTGATATATTGTGTTTTTTGTAGATATAATTGTGAGAATAAGTGGGCGTTGTACTGTTTCCCTTCATACACCGCGCAGTTCCTACATATCCAGACTAAAAATTTAAATTCCACTAGTATGGTCAAAAGTTTCAGTTCTACTTGTTGTGTACACATTGAGAATTCAGCATGATAGCTCTATACATGTCAATAGTGCGTAGAATGTAAACCGCTAATTCCTTTTTCAAAATTTCTATTGTAGAAGTAACTGTACTACAGTAAAAACAAAAACAAATGATCTTCTGTCTCCTGTCTATTGGTGTTATACAATTTGCATTTTGGGAGGTTTTTCCATTGTGCAACAAGTTTTTGCCTAATGGGTGTCATGCTATATAATAATCTAAAGGTGACTTCCTTTGCGGGTGGAGCAAGTGGTAACTCGTGTAGGCTCCTAAAAATAGGTTGGTAATCAGTTGTGAAATAATTGTACCCACGTTTTATCCTTGTCACTAATGAGAGTTCTTGTGCACTAATATGATTCCTGTAAATGGAACGTGTGTTTTGTTGCAATAAAGATGTGTTCCCTTGTACGCATTGTTTGTAGAACCGTGGTAACGTGCCAAAAGGATGAGGTTGATTATTGTTGTAACGACACACGTTAGATAATCTTAAACCAATATAACAATGAGCCAGGGGGTATTTTTCAGGATTTTTAACGATTTCTCCTATGTACTTGATTCTTAAAGCTTTTAATTTTGTTGCTATATCCTGTAAAGATACTCCCCCTTTATCTGTGGGTTGTATTAACGTTTTATGCTTTATACAATGTAAAGTGTTGCGAAATAAACATTTTAGAGTACGCATCTGCGACTAACGGGTACGGAGTTTTAGTTTCATTCAAAGTGACAAGGCACATATGTGCTCATTACTTTAACATGTGCATCATACTCATAATATTTAAAGTTGTTTTTAGTCTAAAACGGGAAACAAAATAAAGATTTAATAATTGAATAGTTGTACTAATAAATGTAAAAGAATGTTCTATACTTTATATAATTTGTAAAATAAATTGATAAACCTAAATAAGTAACGAAAATTTGTTATTTAATTTAATATTTTTTGTACAAAAAAATTGTTCCCCTTTGAAAGTAAATATGATACATTCCCCTAACTTTTTATCTTTTATTGTCTGCAACAGTCAGTTGTCTTTGGCAAGCTCGTATCCTACATTTAACTATTTAGTGTTTTTCAATTTTACATACAAAATGTTGTAAGTATACCAAACGTACTTGTGTTAATGCTACCAAAGACGCTATATATTACAATTCTCTATCTATTTCACTACAGTTTGGTATATAATATGTACATGTACATAGACTATATTAACATAAAATTTAGGCCTACACTAAAAGGTAGTTCACTTCACTGTTTAGAATTCTTCAAAAAATAATTACGGCGCAGGGTGGAAAATAATTACGGAGTCAAAGAGTTAAAGTATCACAAGGTTAAGTGTTTTTTATTTTTTTGGTTTTTGTTTCACTTATGTCCGAGATTCGACATCCCGTCAAAACCTGACAAGAGGTGTGATCTCTCGGTTATAAGTTGGGTATACTGTGTACACTTTTATAACATTTTGACCGATAGACAGTTATATCTGTCCATTTTTTTAATTTAGCGTGTTATGGGGTGGGGGGGGGGGGGGAGCACATTTAGATTTAAATCACACGAAGATTTCCGTGACATACCAGAGGTGTATAGCTGGTTGCCTGGCGTCACGTCGTACGTATATTCGAGTGTTGCTGCTTATTCAACCCAACCCATATGTCGTAAATTTTATAGATAGGCGTAATATTTTTATGGTCCCGATCGAGCAGAGGTTAGATGGGGAGACCTATGTGAGAGAAAGGTGTGAGAAATAGTCCTGTTAACGAGGAGTACAGGTGTAAGAAAAAATACTGTCTTGGATTGAGTAATTGCTCAAACCAACCTATCTAGTACGACACACTTTAATGGAGTAGTATTTTCTCACTAGATACTGATTCAATACACTATCCTCTCGTACGCACACACAAACAATTGTGTGACATAAATACGTACATACGAAGAAACGAACAGGTAAACTATGGGTTCACATATACTATATGGCAGGGAAGAGGGTTTGACCAACACCAATAGCTTAAGTTTGATTAGGTTCATTCTATCTTTATAAGAAAATAGATCACAACATAAATTACATCATTATCATTACATCAAAATGAATTATCGTTAAATATATATATACTCTCATAGACCCTCCCTCTGGAATATGGAATCTAGGAATGATCCAACCCGAGGTTGTTTACCCAAAAGATCAAAACAAATGATTAACAATGGGAGTGGGAGTAGACAGGACGGGTAACAGGTATGTCCTTAATTCAACTATCCCGTGGGCCTTCAGACTTAGTGAGAGGTAGATAAAATAGAAGGTGTTATATTAGTAGTAAACGTAAGCAAATAAATTCTTTCGTTCCGTTTTAACGCTCTACATACATACAGTGAGCTCACGACATTCAGCCTTACCCTCTCTCGTCTCTGCATACGTCCATGGAATGTAATCATACACATTGGATTTAATATTATTATATGTACTGTTATTTGTCCAATTCAGCCCCAGAAAACTCCGTCTAGGCAACTGCTATTTTCTCTCGGAGATTTCGCTGAAGTGGTGCGTTGATTATATTTTTCCCTGGGTGGGGTTATTCATTTTCGTAATGCAGGTATTTGGGAATAAGTTTTTTCTCTCGGTTTCTGTCGCAGTGAATGTGAAGATATTATCGCACATCGGAATGTTACTCTCAGGCTGTTCTCTGAATGAAATAGCTGTAAATGTTCTCTGTATATTTGGTGTTAGGAACACTGTTTACTGTCATATGGGTTTTGATTAAATAAATTTGTTCTTTCAGTTCTGCCTCATCAGGCCAGGTAACTTTATATGATTAATATAGAAAAATCTTCTGGCATTGTCCGTTCCAGTTTAACAATTTAACACACCTTTAACATTGAAGTGTTCTGGTTATTTAACCGCTCTCATGAGTTGAGTAGGTGGACCTATAAGGGTCTCTTAACATCAGATTGTGACTGTTAATGTTGGTATGTTTAGGAACATATAATTTGGGATGTCATAAGCCATATGAACATGACTCTCTATAAATAAATAAAACACCGTTGGATCGCAAAAGGTCTGACCACCGCAGCACACAGAATGAATTCAGACTCCAATATAGAATAAATCCAAATGAAATATTGTTAGATTCTAATATAAGCTAGTCATTTCTTCAACTCTCTGGTGCGAATGATAACTGCATTTTTCAGCGATACCAATATATAGTTAATGAAATGGAAAGTAATAGCCACATGCGAGGTTTCACGCCGTTCTTGATCCGAGGCAACTCTTCGACTCTGGGCCGCCCATCAAAGCACTATTACCCCACTATCTGCTGCTGATTTCCCCCGTTCGTCTTCGGTCTGCAGCGGTGTCCAACTCTCTAGACCACTTCGCTCTAACATGTGAACCGTAGGTGTTAAAAACTCTGCTTCGTTCTTAGAAACTACACCGTCTTTGCTAACTGACCGCTTGACGTTTCCTCTTGGCAACGCCCTCTTGACGGGATGACAGAAAGGGGTAGAGCAATTAGCTGATTTAGTCGCTCAAGAGATAAGACAGTAGACGTGGCTAAACTAAACCTAAGACAAAGCGAAGTTCCTGGCTGTCCGCGTGATAACTGATGCATACTAATTATCCCGCGTGGGGAAAATCCACGTGGAAATGATGCATACTAATCAGCCCGCGTGGGGATTCCACGTTGGCGATAAAATTACAACAATATTCAGGGCCCCCGATGCTATCCAAGGGTACTATTATTATTATTATTATTAAACAATTCATGGCCAGCTTACTTTTCATCCGTCACACCATATACTTATTTATTAATATTTTCTAAGAGTAAGGATTTTACCTCTATATCTATTATTGCTAGTGTGCCGACGTGTCGGTAAAAGTACTTTTAGCTGAAATAAAGATCCATGTGTGTTTTTTGTTTCCTCTTGTGTCTACCGATAGTGTGGTCTTCCTTAACTCCAGCTGATTTATGACTTTGTCAATGATGAAATGGTGTCTAAAATTGCAATAAGTAATTCATTCTTTGATTGTTTATTGTTTCACTGTGTTGTTTTATTTGATATGTCAGTGATAAACTATCTCTCTTGTTCTACCGTTTTTGTTCGTTGTTTGTCGATTGCCTGCTTTATTTTTCTACCCGTAGTTATGTAACTGTAATCGCTGTAGTCAGTTGTTGGTATTGGTGTTTGATGTGTCGTTTCTGCTTACTTGACAGCGTAATTGTTGTCAACCTATTTATTGTCTTAGTTAATGGTTTCAATAATAATTATTATACCGCTATGACATATATTAATAATCTCCAAAAAAAATCTAAGTGACCGCGTTGTAAGTCTGCTCTAGCCCATCTATAGTTCTGTCAGTATTACAAACATGCCCCAGTTAGTTCGCATGTAGTTCTGTCAACATTACAAAACTTTCTCGGTCAGCTTATTTGTAGTTCTGTAAATAATACAGATATATTCCAGTCAGATCTATACTAGTAGTATGTCAGGCGCAAAACGGGTATTATTCTGCAGGTGAAGCGGAATTTTATATAGTAAAATACTCCGGTCGATAGTGCAGGTGGAGCGGACTTTTATATAAGGATAAATATTAGATCAATAATAGCGGCGTGGGTTAGGGTAGATAAGTAGGTAGGCTGAATTGTGATGTCATTTTAAGTGTTGTGTATGACTCAGCAGTGTGTTGCTATTTTTCTTTATTTAGGTGTTACAACATATATATATATATATATATATATATATATATATATATATATATATATATATATATATATATATATATATATATATATATATATATATATATATATATATTACAACATGTAGACACTATTTATACAAAGGCCAAGGTTTTTTAAAAGAAGTATATGTTTAATTATCTTTTAAAAGAATACGAAATATCAAGCTAAATCTCTTGTTTCAGACGCTTTGTAGCTCTTTTCTTCTGCTTCGGTGGTTGTAGATTAAAGACATCGTCCGGGTGATTGTCTATGGAATATTGGTTGATAACCACTGGAGTTGATGTAGTGGTCAAACGTGTTACTGGGGCAAGTAATAGGACAAGTACCTGTGGGTGGTAACTGTAGTCGTCAGGGGCGATAAGTAGGTAGGTCGTAGTTAATTATTGTCGTTAGCTGGTCGGTGGGGTATGGAGAGTGCGCGGGTTGTATTGACGATGAAGTGTGTGTGTTGGCGGGTAGCGGAGCGCCGGAATAAGACAATATATATATAGATATAATTATTGTCGTTAGGTGGTCGATGGGGTATGGAGAGTGCGGCGGGGTATTGATGACGACGTCACAAAATCGATACATTCCGGCACTCTTGAGCTAAAGAGGAAAATATAAAAATCGATAAATTCGCTAAGTATGAGTTTTACAGAGGAAAATGTCTAATTAGTGTGGTGTGGTGCGGAGGGTATTGATGCTGACTTGTGGGGTGTGTTGGGATGTAACGAGGCGCAGGAGTAAGACACTGTATAAGCACACATACACACAGATATATACGACATCTAAAGCAAACAGAGGCGTAATAAGTGTTTATATATAAATATTTATTATCCCGGCAGGTGAAATTAGATGGTGAGAGATGAAGTGGTGACATTGTCGGCGGCAACTATTCTTTTTATGTAAAAATATGACAGGGAATTTATGTGTTGGGTGTATGTATAGACAGACGCACCATGCGGTTTAAATCTCACATTTTTACCCCCGCGCTTGTTGTGTAGTGAGAACCTCCAAAACCGTGTTTTTGTCTAAGGTGTTGTGATGTTTATTGAGCCAGTTAGTACTAGTTTTGTCATAACCCCCGAAACAGTGGTAAGTTTTACTATTCGATCAGGTTGGTCAGGGGCGATAAGTAGGTAGGTTGTGGTTAATTATTTTCGTTAGCTGGTCGGTGGGGTATGAAGAGTGCGCGGGTGGTATTGATGATGACTTATGGTTGTGTGTTGGGGGTGTAGCGGGGCACCGGAGTAAGACAATGTAGATAATTATTGTCGTTAGGTGGTCGGTGGGGTTTTTAAATGGAGAGTGTATTGATGCAGACTGGCGGAGGTGATGACTCATGGCTGTATTGGCGCGGGAGTATGACAATATATAAGTACGCACATACAGATGTATACGACATCTAAATCAAACAGACGCGTAATAATTGTATATATATATATATATATATATATATATATATATATATATATATATATATATATATATATATATATATATATATATATTATTTAGTAGGGCGGTTTCAACCCCCTATTTTGGGGGAGGAATGGGTTTATCAGGAAATATTAAGTGATAAAACCAATAAAATGGTTAGCAAAGGCTAATTATTGTCGTTAGGTGGTCGGTGGGGTTCTTAATGGATAGGGGAGGGGGTATTGTTTTTAGTTTTGTCTGATGTTTTGTGTGTAGGTATTGATGAGAGAATAGCGGTGAGAGAGAAAAAAAACCAGTGAGAATACAAATGTGCAAGAGACAATTTTTTTTTATTTATATATTTTTATTTATATTGTATTTTCAAACAGCAGTAACAAAAAAATAACATTATACGAACAGGGTCACATATTGGAAGAGAGATATTTTTTAGATGGAAAGAGGTGAAGTGGTGACATTGGCGGAGTCAACTATTCTTTTTAAGTAAAAAAGCGATAGGGAGTTTCGGTTTTGTTCGTATGAGTTGACGGCTCGACACTAAATATGTTACATTTAGGGGTAGTTTGAGAGCTGAATGAGCTGTTCGACCTCCTTCCAATAATGTAGAGGGTTCTCTGGATGACGCAACTGCAAGAGCAATCTCATTTTGCGTCCGAATTTTAGCAAGAATCAAATTAATAAGAAATGTTTTTCCTGTCCCACTTAGTGCAGCAAGAAAGAATATTCCTCCATTTCCATTTCTGAGCAGGTCCAGAATAGCGTTGTATGCCAATCTTTGAGCATTAACTAAGAGCAGTTCATTGGTTTTAACAAATCTTTCCAACTGAGAAATGTCATAGTTTGTTTCCCGCAAAATGTCTCTATCAAGTATCGCAGAAACAATTCGAGTAGTCGCTTATAGAACCAGTTGTCTGTCATTCATGGGTATACATTTATCTTCTAGCAATATAAGTGTTTGGTTAAAAATTATAGAAGAGTAATTTAAATCCATAGTCAGGATTATCTCTACGTGCTTGTCTAAGAATATCTTCACTCAAGCTGTATTTATATTTCTCCCTGAGGAACCGCAGTTTGTTATCATAATTGCAAATACATTTCGAAGTTGAACTGGTAAACATGTGACAGAAATTTCCGACAAACGATTCGCGTTTTACCGCTAGTTATGAAACCGGATCGATGGTTCGCAAACGTCGCGAGGAAACCATTGATCGTATACTTTTATAAATTTCCGTTAGCATAGAGTGTCTGCAATCTGTCCACAGACGGGTAATTTATCGCCCGGCACGCCTTCGGTAAACCGAACGCTCGGTCGCTGACCGTCCCATCTGGGTTCATGACGAATTATCACTGAGAGGCGTGTAAGATGATTTGAAAGTACAAAATATCTTCTTGATAGCAGAGAAAGAAAAGGGGCGACCAATGAAATTTAGTACATTAAATAAATGTAACTAAGTATTTGTTCCAGTTATTAAACGGTTATCTACTTTTTTGTCCTGCAATTTTCAAACTTTAGTGAAAACATTTCTGCCAAGCAGCAAAGATGGTCCCAAAATTTTCTCCCAGTCCTGCTCAAATGTTCCAACCTGCATGTAAATATCTATTAACCTGTTTTTAATTTTGTTATTTTTTCACGTGAAAAATAATTCTTCAAATGTTTTTTCAAGTTGTCACATATTTCTTCAAAAGGTTTTACCAGTTGTCAAATATTTCTTCAAATGTTTCTTACAGTTGTCAAATATTTATGCAAAAGTTTTTTTTCCAGTTGTCAAATATTTATGTACATGTTTTTTGTCCGATTGTCAAATATTTCATAAAATGTTTCTTACAGTTGTCAAACATTTATGAAAATGTTTTTTCAAGTTGACAAATATTTCTTCAAACGTTTTTTCAAGTTGTCAAATATTTCTTCAAATGTTTACTTCCAGTTGTCAAATATTTCCTAAAATGTTTTTTGTCCAGTTGTCAAATATTTCTTCAAATTTTTTTGTCAAGTTGTCAAATATTTCTTCAAACGTATTTTTCAAGTTGTAAAATATTTCTTCAAATGTTTTTTTCTAGTTGTCAAATATTTCTTCAAGTGTTTTTTCAAGTTGTCAAATATTCCTTCAAATGTTTTTTATCCAGTTGTCAAATATTTCTTCAAATGTTTTTTATCAGATGTCAAATATTTCTTCAAATGTTTTTTCCAGTTGTCAAATATTTATATAAACGTTTTTTCAAATTGTAAAATATTTCTACAAATGTATTTTTTTCTACTTGTCAAATATTTCTTCAAATGTTTTTTGACAAGTTGTCAAATATTTCTTCAATCGTATTTTTCAAGTTGTAAAATATTTCTTTAAATTTATTTTTCTAGTTGTCAAATATTTCTTTAAATTTTTTTTTCAAGTTGTCAAATATTTCTTCAAGTGTTTTTTCAAGTTGTCAAATATTTCTTTAAATGTTTTTTGTCCAGTTGTAAAATATTTCTTCAAATGTTTTTTATCCAGATGTCAAATATTTCTTCAAATGTTTTTTTCCAGTTGTCAAATACTTCTTCAAATGTTTCTCAAGTTATCAAATATTTATGCAAATTTTTTTTTCCAGTTGTCAACATTCTTCTTCTTCTTTGATCCTTAGCCGCTGACCGTCAAAGCAGTCAGTTTCCATCACGCCTAGTGGCATCTTGTAGGGAAACCACAAATTGATTCCACTTTGCTCGGTCGGCGGCCATCCTTCGTACAGTGCCCCAACTCTGGTTCATTCTTTGCATCTCAGCCTCCACAGTTCTTCCCAAGGTTGTTTTTGATCGGCCTCTCTTTCGTTTTCCTTCAGGGGTCCAAAGCATAGCTGTTCTTGTGATGGCATCGGGGTCTCTTCTGAGGACATGGCCAACCCAGCTCCAGCGTCTGCCAGCTATGATGGTGTGCATATCCTCTTGCTTGCTCCGAGTAAGCAGATCTTGGTTGGTGATAGTATTCGGCCAAAAGATTCGGTGAATTTGTCTTAAGCATGTTGTGTGAAAAGAGGACAATTTCGACATTTCCTTCTCTGTAACTCTCCAGCATTCCGCACCATAGAGAAGCACAGAAAGCACACAGCTCTGATATAATCTTAATTTTGTGCGTGTGCTGTATTGATAGGACTTCCAGATGTTATTTAGGCTAAAAAAGGCTGTTCTTGCCTTATTCATTCTGATGTTGATGTCTTTGCCTTCCCCGCCGTCTGGTGTAACTATGCATCCTAGGTATGTGAAGGTGTCTGTCTGTACCAGTTGCTGATTCCTTACTTATATGGGCTCAGGGTTGCTCACATTGAGCGTCAGGACCTCTGACTTCTTTAAATTGATGTTTAAGCCCACCTGCTGGCTAAACTTATTAAGTCTATCCGTCTTTTCCTGGATGTGTTGATGTGAATGTGCTAGTAGCACAATGTCATCTGCATATTCCAGATTTTCCAATGTAGAAAATGTAGTCCATCTTATTCCTCTTGGACTGCCATCTGTTGTCTGGCGCATCACCCAATCTATGACTGTTAAAAATAGAGTGGTTGATAAGGGGTATCCCTGTTGTACTCCTGTCTTCGTCTCAAAGGTTAGGTTGCTCTGCCCAACACTACACGTAAAGTTAGCATAGAGGCTTTTTTATGATTGACTCTATGCAGCTTGGAATTCCATAAGCCCTCAGTATTTTCCATAAACTGTCCCTATGTCTGCTTTCAAAAGCCTTTTCAAAATCAAAAAAATTAATGTACAGCTGTCTTTGCCATTCTGAGCACTGCTCTATAATGTTCCTGAGAGTGAATATATGATCTACACATCTTTTGTTCTGTCTAAATCCTGCTTGTTCTTTCTTCAGTTTGAGGTCTACTGCTTTTGAAATTCTCTGTATAATTTTCCTTCCCAGTATTTTGCTGGGAACTGAGAGAAGAGTGATTCTTCTCCAATTATTGCAGTCTGCAAGATTTCCCTTCTTGGGCAATTTGACAATTATTCCTTTGTTCCACTCTGATGGTGTAGTCCCCGTTTTCCAGAATTGTGCAAATAGAGGTTGTAATAGTTCTGCTGCTAGCTCAGGGTCTGTCTTAAATAGCTCTGCATTTAAGTTATCATATCCAGGAGCTTTTCCGTTCTTTAACCCTTTGATTGCTGTGATGATTTCTTCTTTTCGTGGAATGTCTGTATTTACATCTGGATCGTTTTCAGCCTCAGGAACATTTAATTGTGTCTCTGGTGGTTCCTTGTTCAGAGTTTCTCTGAAGTGCTATGCTCATCTTCTTTCCTGTCCCTCTGCTGTCTTAATGAGATTTCCTTGCTTATCTCTTACTAATGTAATGTTGTTTGCACCTCGTTTTCCGCTGATGAATTTAGTTATTTTGTATACTGTGCTCTGTTCATTTCTAAGTGCTGCCTCTTCTGCCTGTCTTGCAAGATCGTCTAGGAAATTCCTTTTGTTGGCTCGGGTTCTGCGTTTAACTTCTTTGTCCAGCTGACTGTACTGTTCGCTATATAGTTGCTTTAACCTGGGGGACTTCGCTTCTGTTTTCTTTCTTTTCATTTCCTTTCTCAGTGTTATGGTGTTTAATGTTTCTGGTGTTATCCAGTCTTGCTTCTTCCTTTCCCGGAATCCCAAGCATGATGTGCTGCTGTCCTTATATATTCTTGAAATGGTGTTGAATTTCTGGTCTATATCATCAGTCAATGTCTTTTCCTGACTTTTGGCAAATTGATATCGTTTCTTTATTTAGGATGTACGTGGTGTTAGGCCCGCCGGCGTGATGTGGTCAGCATCAAGCCAGCCGCCTTACCCTTCCCAGAGTTGCTCTGGTGCCCAGTTGCAACTGGGTCGACCCTGACGGGTTGTGTGCGGTGCATCACACATACCTTGTGTATATCATCAATGACAAACTCTCTATTAACAAAAATTGAGCGATCTTTATAATTGTGAATACACGACTATGAAAGAAGCTCACCAAATACTTCAATAACGTTTAACACGATTTTGAATTTGTTTAATGGTTGGAAGAAATGTCTGGGTATAGTTTGACGATAGGAAGAGAGATTTGATAAAATATCTTATTAATGGATGTAATGTTTGTGTAACGTTTGGTGACATAATGTAGCACATGGAGAAAAATTAGATTGATAGAGAAAACGTGTCAAGAAATATTGTTAAACTCAGAACATAATTTCGAGAAATATGTGAAAATGGAAGAAATATTGAACAAAAATATGTAGCATCTATAAGAAATATTTGAAGAAATAATTGGCAACTAGAAAAATATATCTGAAGAAACATTTGGCAACTGGAACAAATTTGTAAAGGAACGTTTGGTGACTAGAAGAAATATTTGAAGAAATAATTAGCGACTAGAAGAAATATTTTAAGAAATGTGTGGCAACTAGAAGAAATATTTGAAAAAAATGTTTGGCAACTAGAAGAAATATTTGAAGAAATATTTGGCAATTACGAGAAATGTTTGACAACTGGAAGAAATTTTTTACAGTTGCAAGACTGATTTGACTTGTCAAGTACTGACAACAGGAAAAATATTTAATGAAACAATTTTTAATGAAGTATTTGACAGCTGCAAGAAATATTGGCAACTTTATTAGTCATTTGATGAAACATGTGACAACTGCAAGAACTATGTGAAGAAATATTTAAAGAAATATTTGGCGACTGCAAGAAAGATTCGAATAAATATTTAATAACTGCAAGAAACATTTTACAATACATATTTTAAGAAATTTTTGATTTGTAGATGACCTCCCTTTTAATACATGAACATTTATTTTTGCTGTGTATTAAATGCCCAGATTTGTAATATATGCATAGTATATTTGAAGTAAAACTACCCTCGTAAAATTATGTTTCTTATGGATCCGCTTATGTATGGCATAGGTGTTAAAGGGCCGCTACCTTTACACAACTAAGCCACGCAGGAGAACTATCAAAACTACAATTCGCAATAAGATCGAACTAGATCACGTCTTCACTCGACGGATTCAAAATACAAAAAGCAAAGAACAACCGTTTTACTCAATTAGCGCGGCACCTCACTCCGTCATATTCCCTAGAGACTCAACCCTCTATCGCGTTCATTAATAAAATGGTGCAAAACATAACATGTTGAATTCAAATAGAAATTTTACTGCGTATATTAAACTGCTAACAAATCTAAGTGATGCCAACATGTAATAATACATGATAAAACTTCCTAATAAATTCCTCTCCCAGTCGGGTAGAAAAAAATCAATTATATTGGTTTTTTCGACAATTTCATTAAAAATGTATATCGCAATTAATTTACTGAACCATCGCGTAAAATAAAAATATATGACATACGGCCAGAGATGTTTACAACAAACAGTGTCTAAGGTCGTTGTCCTAAACATAGTATGTCAATAATTGTATAACATATCTAATAAATATTATATTACATAATGAAAATAGTCGTAAACAGTCAATATAATATATAATAGTTTACTAAATTTAACTAAGAATTAAGTACTAATGTTTAAATTAAATATTATTTTAAATAATTTTAAGGTGTAGTCATTAACTAATTTTTTTTTTTTTTTTTTTTTTTTCGTACGCCCGCTAATACTCGAGGCGAAATCTCAGGTTATTATAAATGTCTAACCTGACATTGATTTTACGTGAGTATCCCTTTGTTTCTTGTACAGAGACAGGTGTCCCTCGCCATTCAGGCAAATACTCTCCGATTTCGGAGGTACACATTAGAGCTGGGTCGGCTCAGGAGCCGCCAGTCCCTGTTCGATGACACTCCTTCAAATGTTCTCACCAGGTCTCGAGTTAATCCAGTCCAAATCCCGGTCAACGAAAAATCCTCAAATGCCTTCGCCCGGGTTTGATCCTGTATCACCCGGTCGCCAGAGCGGTGTTGTAACCACTACGCTAGCGCGGCCCCCAACTAATGAAATGTGTAGATGTGTGTACAGAAACTAAGTAATGTCATGTATAAAAATGTTGAATTCAATTAAACTACAGTGTGACGACAAACAGAAAAGACAAGTAAGAAAACAGGTTAGACATATACATATAAACAAAAGAAGGGAAGTAAGTATGTGTACTTAAGAAAATTAAACATGGTTAATACCCTTTATCCTTTTAACAAATCTTACTAATGTCTACTTGTAATAAACTAAAATCCTAATAAATATTAATTAATTATAACCCCTAAATATACTAACAATATTAAGTAAAGAAAATAAATAATTTAACAGTATAAAATTAAAAAAAATTAATGTAATATTATAGTTACATATAGTAAATTAATGTTTAATAATATACAATTACATGAAGAAGAAAAGAAAAAAAATCATCCATAAATTAAAGAATGTCCCAATGTCCGATCATGAATTATCCAATGTCATTTTTTTCGAATGTTCAAATAGTCAAGGTAGTAGAAATCACCAGAAGAGTTCATTTGGCTCAGTCGAATCCTGATGTGTAAAAAGAATCCATGGAACGTATATATGAACGATAGTGTACGAAATGTTAGATCACTCAGTTCGGGTGGACTGCACCAAATCCAGAGGCAGACATTCCTGGAACATAATTCAATGTTCATGGCTGTTCAATCAAGTACCGGAGTAGAGTACCAACATGAGTTTACAAGACCTGGTATAGTTCCATAAGATGTCCTGCAAGGTGACAGGAATAATTCAAACGATAGTCCGTAACGTATCATTAAACAGTAGGCACATCGTGTGTAAATCACCAATGTAGAAGTGGTCATCGCGTCTTAAATTGTTCAATGTTACAATGCATCATAGTAAATTGCCGACAAGCAATTTTGAAGTAACAACGTATAAGTTTTTTGTGATTAATAATTGGACGAAGGTATCTTGTACCTGAGAAGATGCACTACAGTAATAGACCCGAATTGTCTTTTCCGAAAAGTTCCAATGAAGCTGGTGATGAAATTGATTGATGTTCCATATGTTGATCCATCTTTGTCATGTAAAGTTCAGAAACACAATTTTGAAGTCATGACCTGTTATGTTAGGCGAAGAATCGATCACCGAATGTAGTTCTATCATTTCAACAGTTTCATAAGATATTCGTCGAAAATATTGCAGGAAGTCACCAGAAGTACTCAATGTTCATTGTTTCCGGTTCTTAAAGAAGATGACCTGCATAAACCAAGGGAAAGTACGATTGACAACACTGTCTTAAATTCATCGATTAGTGACTGAGCAATATTTATTTTTCGGGTGCAGATAATGGGTTTCTCGATAATGAGTCTGCAACCACATTGTCAGATCCTGGAATAGGTTGGATCTGGAAGTCAAATGGTTGAAGTAATATGGAAAAGCGAGCTAATTTGGCGTTCTTGTGATCAGCCTTTCTGAGAGAAGCGACAGCTTTCTTGTCTGTCTGGATTATGAAAGGTGAGCCAAGTAAGTAGCGTGCCAGTTTCTGTATTGCCCAAACGACTGCAAGCAACTCCTTGTCTATAACCGAGTATTTTCTTTCAGTTTCAGACAGCTTCCTGGAGATATACAACGTGGGGTGTAAAATTCCCTCATGCTCTTGAAGCAAACTGGCAAAATTACTCGCATCTGTTCGGAGAATTTATATATTTTGGCAATTTCAGGTAGCCTCACAATAGGAGGTTTTGAACAAAACATGCATAATTTCATTAAACGCAAATTGACACTTCTCAGTCCAGCTTACCTTCATAGGCAATCCCTTACGCAATAGGGACGATAATACCGACGTAATATTGGACACATTTGGAATAAATCTGCTGTAATATTGAACCAACCCGAACAAACTACGCACTTGTTTCTTTGTAGTTGGAATTGCTTGGTTAAGTATTTTAGATATATTTTGAGGTATAGTTTGAATCCTACCAGAACCAATAGTATGCCCAAGAAAAGTAATTTCCTTGAAAGCAATCTGAACTTTAGTAGGTTTAGCAGTTAGATGGTGTTCTCGTAGAGTATCTAACAGAGAACTAAGTCTTACAAAATGTTCTTCAAAAGACGAACTGAATAAACAGATATGGACGATATACGTGATGATATCATCTCTATGAGACAAAACTTTTCGCATCATGCGAATGAATGTAGCAGGTGCGTTCATGAGCCCAAAAGTCATGACATTCCACTGGTATAATCCACGTGGAGTTGAAAACTCAGTTAAAGGTTTGGCTTGATCCGTTAAAAGAATCTGCCAGTATCCCTTAGTGAGATCAATTTTAGTAAACAAAATAGCAGTAGATACACGAGTAAGTAGGTCGTCAAGTAATGGATGTGGTTCAGCATCCGAAATTGTTTTTGCATTTAATTTGCGGTAATCAACGCATAGTCTAATATTATTGTCTTTCTTTCGAACAATAACTAATGGTGAAGAGTATGGAGATTTACTTTGTTCAATAATTCCTAATGTTAACATTTGATCTAGTTCGAGTGCTGTTTTACTCTGATAATGTAGAGGAACAGGATATGGACGTAGACGGATAGGTATATCATCGCTAAGAATGATATTATGTCAAATGATAGAAGTTAGATCAGGTAGGTCAGTAAGAACATCAGAATATGACTGAAGAAGGTTAGATATCTGACGTTGTTGTGAAGATGTCAGGGACGATGAAATTGAAACATCTCTCCAAGATTCAGTAGCACTTAAAATAGGTACAGGTAAAGACATGTGAATGTCAGAGAAAGAAGATTCTTCCTCCTGAATCACTGAAAGACTAGAATTGTGACAAGAATTAACAACATTGTTATCAATGTCGTGAAAAATAGATTGTAGATCCTCAGGTCGGGTGTGAAATTGCTTAATGTTACGTCCTTTTTGGGTGACTTAACAGTATTAAGTGGACGCAAGTCTTACTTCTGTTAAGAGGGTACGCATCAACAAATGTGGTAAGAATATATTTGTAATTAAATTCATCACGCACGGAAGCGCACATATTTGTGCGTGGGTATTTTTGCGTTTTGTTGCTAAACACTGGATGACGCAGTGACCTCAGGGAGAGATGTAATGGCTGGTATGGAAGTCAGACGTTGGTCTGTTTGTTCGAGCCCCATATTGTGGGTAAACTACTGTTGATGTCTATTTTATACGGCCTTCCATGTGGAAGCTATCGCCATGAGGATTTAACAGTAAGTTTCATTTAAGCTAAGGAATATATATATATTACGTTTTCGCCATGTTGAATCTAGTCAGAACATTCAATGGGGAATTGTTGACCCTTCATTAGGGTGTACTGAAATGGATTAAAGATAAAGTGAAGTTATTGGATCCAGCCTATTATTTTCAAGTACGCGCCGATTGGAAGAATTGTATTACAAACGTGAATACAGATATAAAGTATATTTTCGCCGACCTATGGATTACGGCAGATGATGAGAGGTCAGTCAAATTCAGGACTTAGAATTTCATATGCACTGTTTACTATGATGCCTCAAATATGATGTTCGGATAGTCCAGATATATTGTTTACGAGGTCATTTTAAGATGGGACATTCTTTGATGTATTACACAGCCTTGGTCATAATATGTATGTCTGCCCTTGAGAGGTCAGCCGTTATAAGAATATATGTCAATCAAGCTCATGATCCAAATTACATGATCATACATGAACACAGATACGTTAACTATGATGTCCTGAGATTATAATATGAACTTGTAATATGATGCCTATAATTATATTCATGATCGTCTGTCCTACGTCCATTAATAAACTTGATGTCTAATGTGAAGACAGGACTTCAAGCTGAATTCTTTGACAGTTCAAAGTTCTTTTATATTAACTTTGGCCCACCTCTTCGGCCCACGATATTATCATTCGCGTTATTGAAGTTTGTCGGCCATCTGTAAGCCCGACCGGAGCTGATCATAACTTAAGTCAGCCATACAAGAACATTTGTTAACTCCAAATCATAAATGACCTCTACAGCTTTAAGAGTAAAATGACCTTTACAGTTTGGTGGCGCAGTTTCAAGGGAACGATTTCAACTTCAAGGGAAATATCGTTTGAAATTTCGTGATCTTTCAAGGCGACAACATCGTTGACCTGGGATCCAAGATAACGGTTTTCCAAGGTCAAATTCAACGCTGGACTTCGACTATCACCATCAACGTTGGATCTTGTCAGTTTTTCATGTCAAACTGTGTATTATGGCTCATACATGCAGCGCCCGGATGCCAAAATCGAAAATTCTGTGAGGGCCGGGAAAATTTTTTTCTTCTCAAAAAGATAAGTAAAACTGATTGTGTTGTTTTCACCGTTGCGTGTGTAGCTGAGCCCTTACTTTAATATGTCCACACTACTATTTCATGTTTTATGTTCCATGTTTTTTATATTCTATGTGGGCGGTTGGGTTTGGCGACTCGTGAACGAAACATCCCAGATTCATCCCAGGGCTTTCGTGAGTGTTCTGTAGGGACACTTTTGCAGACTTCCGTCAGTGGAAATGCAGCTTATGTTAGCTGTAGAATTTTTGAGTCCACTGTGTTTGGTTGTCTGTGACAAAAAATTGTTTAGCTGTATCGTCGAGTTTTTATTATTGTTTTCTTAGAAATTTTTTTACGTACCTTATTTTCATGATGTATTTTGTTTGTAAATGTCCGTCTCAATCTGACTATCACTTATTTGTATACACCATTTGTGTTTATACCTTGTGTTGTCACTTGTCTTGCCATTTGTTCTTCGCAGTTGTCATTGCATTCTTTGCAAAATTCTCTTTTTAGTTCTACTTTGTGGTTCATTTGATTCCGGCAAACGTAGTCATTCGTCCTTTAATATCTTGTCCTTGTCACTATTGTCTGCATTGTTTATTTCTGTTGTAATCTGAAAATATTTTAATGCATAATTTGATTCTTTGATTAATAACATTATTAATAATTAGTAAGTATTTGGTGCAGTTCTATGGACAGGAACTTATTGCACTTATAAGAGAGTAATAAATTTTAAATCATTTGATAAAATCTTTCTAAGGAATTAAGATTACAAATACACATTTGTCATAATGGCAACTTTAGATCATTTTATTAAGCAAGCTAAAACCCTTGGTATGACTCCTGAAGAAGTAAAACAATTCGCAACTGTCGAATATGACAAGGCTCGTAAATTAGAAGCAAAAAAATTGGATTTGGAGATTGAAAATAGGAAATTAGCTGCTCAAGAAAATGAAAGAAAACTTCAGATGGAACTTGAGAGTCAGAAAATGGAACTTGAAAATAGGAGATTGGCAGCTAAAGAAAATGAAAAAAGATTTCAGCTTGAGGCTGCTGAAAATGAAAATAAAAGACACCATGAACAAAAATTGATGGCATTAGAGCTTGAAAAAATTAGATTAACTAATGAAGGTAATGCTCAACACGCTCAGTTTGTTCACACCATTTCTAACATAGAAAATATTAGGCATGAAAACTTAAAATTTCCAGTATTCAATCAAAAGGCAGACGATATACTATTTTACCTGGTTAGATTTCAAACAATATGCGAAGCCAACAAGGTTGAAACATCACAGTATTGCGGACATTTGTTGCCATTACTTGCAGGCGAAGCATTGACAGTATTTAATCTGTTGAAAGACACTGACAAAATTGATTACGATATTGTCAGAGCTGCTTTGCTTAAAAAATTTCAACTGGATGAGGATGGTTATCGGCTAAAGTTTAAATCACTATTACCTGAAAGTGGAAAAGATTTCGGTGACTTTATCTCACTCATACGTCTTACATTCGACAGATGGGTTGAACTATCCAAAATAGAACGTTCCAGCGAGGCTATTGTAGACTTATTACTGCGTGATAAGGTCTTGTCTTCGGTTAACCAGTTATTTCTTTCGTTCTTACATGAACGTAAACAAATAAATATGAATTATATGCAGCAAAATTGTAGAATTTATTGTACCTGTTAAGGACTCGGGACCCCAGTATGTTATGGGTGCTTCGATGACTTCTAGTATTTGAGGATGACCAAGTTATTATATGCGTATTCAGTTTATAGAGTCAAAGTCCCTCGGGTTCTTATCACTTTTGTAGGATTCCGTAATACTGTTCGTTGGTATCGATAATGTCTGCTTTATCCCTTGTGATACATTATGTGCTGAACATGTTTCATATTAAATGTTCGACCCTTGACTGACCTGTATTAGTCTCTTGTCTTATTGATTATATTGGCAGTGTGAGATGCAGCGTGTTAAGACATTAATCATCACTGGTCATGATCAGTTGAAAATAAACAGTATTTAACTCAACTCCGAATACGACAGTTGATAAGACCGTGATTTTGACGACTCAAAATATTTAATTAGTAATTTCATACCATGAGCAGACACCAACTACATGGGAACAAAAGTCACATCACATTCATGTACGATCTGTAAGAGTTCTCATTATTTCATAAACACATGTTCAAAATCTCTATCTAGAGTTCTGGTTCAAGGTCAGTTCCTTTTAACGGCCAATGTCCTTTGGCATAAATTCAGAGGCTAACTAGACTTACTCCCGTCGCTAGTTTATACAATAGCCTTTTGCACTAGACTTAACTATCCTGCTAGTTCTGCAATACACTTATTACGCTAGGCTTACGTCTACTGCTAGTCGTCTAATATCCGTTACACTAGGCTTACGCTTGCCGCTAGCTGTATAATATCTATCTATACTAGTCTTACACTATTGCTAGTAGCATAATGTTCCTTTGGCATACCACGCCAGGCTAATCTGCCATAATTATGCAAACTGCGTTATTCCTACGACGACTTACGTTTGGTTCAAGAAATACACTGCTCAATTGGCTTCCCAGCCACACAATTAATAAGTGGACGTCGCCACACACTTTCCAGTGGTTATACCACACAATATAAGTGGCAATGGCCACACTTCTGAAACACACCGCCGTTCGGGTCAAAACCCACAAGTCGAATGACGTTACAAAGACATACGCATCATGCATAGTGATATGCATACTACGTCGTTAATATATATTCAATTGCGATGTTCCATGGTGCAGCAATCCGAGTTGGCCAAACTTAAATGCTTGCACACATGCAACAATCATCGACATCGGTCGCGGAGATATATCTCTATTCGTTTGAGGTGTTCCATGATACAGCCATTCGGATCGTCGACAAATCCAAATGTCTGTAAGCATGAAACAATCCTCAACATCATCCCCCTCACTTCCAAACGTGACACTTGTGGCACGGACGATAGTGGTGGAGAAGATGTACGTCCCTAGACTATATTAGTATTAGTACTACCTACTTATAACTATCATAATCATTAAGTAGACACATTAAATTTTATAACATTAATAATAGCACTTGTCAACATGGTCACTAAAGAGTTAATTCAATTTCTTCTCAGAGAAGTTGCGCGATAAAAGATCTGCCAAGTTATTGTCTGATCCAGCAATAGGCAGAATCGTAAATGAAAATTCTTGAATCAACAAATACCATCGATGTATTCTAGCGTTACGCATTGTTCTAGCTGTTATGTAAGTAAGAGGACTATGGTCTGTCATAATGTAAAAGTGCGTGCCGATGAGATATCTTGACAGCTTCTCCAGGCACCAGACCATCGACAGGAGCTCACGTTCACCTGTCGCATACTTCTGTTCAGCCGGAGTCAGTTTCCTCGACACATAGAAACATGGATGGAGTGTTTCCCTGTAACATTGCAGCAAACAGCCACCCATGGAATAACTCGAGGCATCTGATTGAAGTATGAATGGAATACGTATATTCGGTAATAACAAAATAGGTGCATTACTAAATAATTTCTTAATTGTTACTAAAGCGCTTTCGCAATCTTTGTCCCAACGTACCTTATTAGGACTACCTTTGGTCAACAGTGCGGACAAAGGTGTAGATAGTTGAGCGAAATGCGGGATGAACTTATGGTAATAGTTATCAAGCCTAAAAGGCTTCTAACTTGTTTCTTAGTTGAAGGGGTAGAAATCTCTAGAATTCTTTTGACTGTATTGTCGTCAGGATACAGTTTGTGGTTACCTATGCGGTGACCAAGAAAAGACATTTCCTGACAACCTATTTGGACCTTTGAAGGTCGCACAGTCAAACCATGCATACGTAACGTATGTAGAAGAGAAGTTAAACCATCAATATGGTCTTCCTACGAGTCATGAAATAGGCAGATGTCATCGATGTACGTGATGACATCTTTACGATCGCCAAGAAGGCGGCGCATCATGCGCACAAACGTCGCTGGCGCATTCACTATCCCAAAACACATATAATTCCATTGGTAGAGCCCAAACGGAGTTGTGAAAGCTGTGTAAGGTTTGGCATTTTCGGCAAGAGGAATTTGCCAGTAGCCCTTAGAGAGATCTAGTTTGCTAAAGAAAGTAGCATTAGATAATTCTGACAAAAGATCATCTAAAAGAGGCATAGGCTCACCGTCTGTGATTGTAATTTTGTTCAATCGCCTAAAATCAATACAAATACGTAAAGAATCATCCTTCTTTTAAACTATCACCATTGGGAATGCATATGGTGATTCCGAAGGAGATATCACACCTAAACGTATCATCTCTTTTAACTCTTTCTCTACCCTATCTTTGTGGTGTAAAGATATAGGATAAGGTCTAAGTTTGATAGGTTTATAATCAGTAAGAGTAATATCATGGGATATAAGCGATGTCTGACCTGGAAGGTCGGTGAGAACATCATTGAAAGAAATAAGAATATCCCGAACTTGATCTCGTTGTGAAGAAGATAGTGAAGAAGAAATAGTCACGTCTTTCCAAGATTCCGATGATTGCAAAGAAGGTAATTGGAATTGTAAAGGGATAGACGAAGTGGTATCTTCTTCATGAACAACTGCAAAAGAAGCAGTATGATGTGAAGAATCATCAATAGAGTTAATGACAGGAATTAATTCCTGTGGTCTTTCAACTGCTAATTTTAGCATGTTGACATGGAAGGTTTTGATTTTACCTCTCACGTTCACCGAGTAGTCAACATCTGTGACTTGTTTGATAACATCAAATGGACCTTGCCATGATATCAGTAATTTGTTATCGTTATGAGGTAGTAACAACCAAACTTTTTCCCCTGGTTTGAAGGATCTTAATATTCTCTTTTGATTATGTAATAATCTTGATCGTTGAGTGGCTGATTTTATACTCTGGGATGCATACGTGCACGCATCAATGATTCGTTGTCGGAGATCAATAACTAACTCGTAGCTGTTTCGAGTGGCTGTATCAATTGATGCTCCAATCAACAAATCCTTGAGTATCATCATTGGTCCACGAGGATTCGAACCATAAACCAATTCGAACGGAGACCATCCCGTGCTTTCGTGAGGCACTTCACGAAAAGCGAAGAGGGCCACCGGCAGAAGCCTGTCCCATTCACGAGGGCATTCTTCAGTTATCTTAGATAACATCTGTTTTAGAGTGCTATTGTAGCGCTCGCACACACCGTTTGATTGGGGCCTATACGCACTACAAAACGAGTGGTGAACAGATAACATGGATTCTAAATCCCTCATAATGTTGGAAGTAAATTGTGATCCTTGATCTGACAAAATATCCTCCGGAAAACCGATTCGACAAAATATCGAAAATAATGCATCAGACACAGATGCAGTTGTGATGGTTTTCAATAGTATGGCCTCTGGCCAACGCGTGCAAAGATCTACGCAAGTTAAAATATAACGAAATCCATTATTTGAAACAATTGATAACGGACCCACTATAACTACTGCAATCTTTTTGAAAGGTCTCTCAGGCACGTCTGTAATCTGTAAGGGTGCCGGATGGAACCTGCCCTTACTTGCTATACCTTGGCATGTTGTACATGATTTGCAGTATAACTTTGTATCTTTATTAACCCCAGGCCAATAAAATTGTGACGTAACACGAAACAATGTTCTTTTGATCCCCATATGACCTGCCTGATAACGTTGGATAGTTAGTATTGGATATATATAATATAATAAAATACACCAGAACACTCCTAGGCGGGAAGACAGGCGTCTATCATCATCAGTTGACAAGATCCCTATGGTGTTGCCTGCCCCACTGTAGTGTATGGAATGTCAACTTGACCTACGCAGTGTTGTGTAGACATGGATGGAGTGTATAATGTGCGAATGATGATAAGGGTTCGTGTTGTTGACAAATGTTCTCTTCTCACACTCATGTATGACCGGAAGTCATCGACACCAACGACTGTGTACCTTTTCTAAAGTTTAATTGGACGTACACACTCGACAGCACAGATAGTGACAAATCACAGGTTGCCATAATACATCATAGTACAGTGGACAAATGGTCTTGCAATGTTACATGGGCACTCATGTAGAATAATGGTATAATGGACTGTCAATAGCCAAGCACTCAGTATCGCCCATACATATATCATCTGACGTCACTGACTGAGCACGTCAGCTTGTAAACAATATTTCAGATGACTTCTAAACCTAATCTCGTTTAGCAACGATTCTTCAACATAATGTTCAGCACATATTTTTCCATATAATAATATTGAACCGCTAACAATGGGTTCTCATGTGTAGCAGTGATCTCTGGACTGATCAAGCGATAATACGGGCATCCCTTTTCTCTTCTTGAAAGTCCTACATGTTTTGGTTCCAAGATGGCTCCACTCGTGAACTGTCACTCACGTTTGAATACAGATAATGAATCTGTTCTAAAGTTAGTCATTCATACAACATTTCGTTGCTCTGTAGATTTGGTCATGAACAATAGACTGCATTCTACAGAATATAGTGCTGCTAGGAATCGAAGTCGTTTTTCATCGAGTCAAATATATTCTCTTAAACATTCAAATCGTAATTATCGACAATGGTGGCTTCGATCGAGAGTTCATAAGAGTATCTTTGATTACCTTGGTAGAGGGAATATGAAACTGCCATTCCTTGGCAATATGAATAAACACTGGGGTAAAGCATACACGATAGGTCTAGACGACTATCACTTTCCCCAAAACCACTGAGATCACTTTTTCAAGGCACAAGCCGACATAGCAAAACACACACAGTCCCTATCAGGACGAAGCCAAATCACACCACTCAAGCGACACATCCGCCGAATAGCCTTTGACCTCTCTAGAGACAACAGAACATATAGTTCGACTTAGATATGTAAAGATATACAGATATAAGACAGACTTGTCCTACTCAGACAAACAATACACATAAATTCAGGCCATAGATATTCTGAAGCAAGAACAATCTATTATTACCCAAACAACGAATAAATCGCAGTAAAATGTATTTATCCGCGGAGTTCAAGGGAAGTAACTCAATAATGACTTTCCCTTAAGCACTAAAAAATTACCTATGTATAATATTGTAAGATATCAAAGACTGCACGTAACAGTCTTACCACACCTCCCGGGAAAAAAAAAATGGAACATTTTTTTTTTTGAAATACATCTAGGAGCAACGTACAATAGGCTCACAACGCATGAATAATGCGCAGATGAAAATATCAGGAATACCTATAACGCCTAATATGAGGCTAAGTCGACTTATGGAGCGACTGGTGAGAATGTGTCTCATAAACTGAGAGAAATTATTTCTCTACAAGTATATTTTTCCAGGAAGGTGTCATCAAAGTATAATACAATTCTGGCAATTACACAATGCCTAAAAAATTCATATCATCATTTCGTATTAGATATCTTAAATTTATGATTTATGAAGAAAAAATCATCAAAGCACAGCGGTGAATAAACATACATGAACCGCTATGTAGTGATACAATCATTATATTATTAAATTACAAATGTGTATCTATCATGATATAGAAAAGGAACTACTATAGAACTAGACATATCAAGAAGTCTAAGCCCTAATAGTTATGTGGAATCATGTGGGCATCTTGACAGAATGTCTGCCATCACATTATCTGATCCACGAATAGCTCGCACAGAGAAATGAAAAGGTTGAAGAGCAATTGCATATCGAGTAGACCTCGAGCTCTTCAAATTCTTACTCTGTATAGCAGTAAGAGCTTTTTGGTCGGTTTCTACTATGAAATGTGCGCCTAGAAGGAATCTCTGTAGTTTGAGGATCGACCAAACCATAGCTAATAGCTCACGGTCTAAAACCGAATAATTCCTTTCTGCCGCATTAAGTTTTCTGGAAATATACATTACAGGATGCAGAGTTCCAGAGTACTCTTGCATTAGTGCCGCTCCAATCCCAGTGGATGAAGCGTCACTACGAAGAACGAATGTCTTATCTTTAGTGGGTAGCACTAAAATAGGTGGTGTTGAAAACAGTGTTTTAATCTTATCCAGAGAGCATTGGCATTCCTGAGACCAGTGGACCACATTAGGCGAACCTTTCTTTAGAAGTGTTGAGAGAGGTGCCATGATAGAGGATAGATTCTGAATGAATCTGCCATAAAATTGAATAAGACCTAACAGACTTCTCACCTGTTTTTTAGTCTTAGGGATTGAGATGTTAAGTATCTTACTAGTATTATGGTCCTCTGTCTTTAGGAAACCATGACCAACTCGGTGGCCTAGGAAAGAAATTTCGCTAAAACCAATATAGGCTTTAGAGGGTTTCGCTGTCAGGTTGTGCTCACGCAAAGTAGACAGCAATTCATCTAACCCTGAATAGTGATCTTCCCAAGTATCGCTGAAAAGACAGATGTCGTCTAGATATGCAATGACATCTGACCGATAAGATAGGATTCGGCGCATCATGCGTACGAACGTAGCTGGTGCGTTCATAAGACCGAAAGGCATAAAATTCCATTGGAACAAACCTCTAGGTGTTGAAAAAGCCGTGAGAGGTTTGGCGCGTTCAGATAAAGGAACTTGCCAATATCCTTTAGACAAATCAAGTTTAGTGAAAAAATGAGATTTGGAGAGTCGAGTAAGTAGCTCTTCCAGTAAAGGCATAGGTTCGGCATCGAACTTCGTTACTTGATTCAATTTTCGATAGTCAACGCAAAGACGTATGTTATTGTCTTTTTTACGCACAATAACCATCGGCGAAGAATATGCAGAGGTGGATGGTTCGATTATTTTCAAATCTATCATCTCATCCAACTCTTTCTCGACCTGTGCTTGAAAATGTATAGGTATAGGATAAGGTCTAACCCTAATAGGAGTATGGTCAGTTAGAACAATGTCATGTTGAATGACATTCGTTTGTCCAGGGATGTCAGTGAGTACATCCTGAAATGTTTGCAACATAGTTGAAACTTGTCGCTGTTCTCCTAGAGACAAATCAGGAGAGACAGTAACGTTCTTCCATGATTCACTGGAATGAAGTGGGATCATTGGAAGAGGAAGATTTACATCTGAAAAACTTGTTTCCTCATCCTGTATCACGGACAGTGATGAGTAATGACCATGTGGTACTGGAGAATTGTCCGTTGCTTGGAAAATGGGTTGCAAATAATCCGGACGTTCATGGAATTCAGTAAGCATATTGATGTGGAAGGTTTTATGCTTCCCATCAATATCGACAATATAGTCGACATCGGAAATTTTCGATATTATATCGTACGGACCTTTCCAAGAAATAAGTAATCTGTTTTCCCTACAAGGTAGTAATACAAATGCTTTGTCACCAGGACAAAGTTGTCGTAAGCATCTCTTCTTATTGGCAAATTGCCTTGCCTTCTGTTTCGCAAATTCAGAAGAAGAAGTTGCTAATTTGCATGCTTCGATAATCTTTTGTCTCAACGCGATGACATATTCGTAGGATGACTTTGTGTCATCGTCAATATTGTCAGATGTTATGAGATCGTGAAGCAACGACATAGGGCCACGCGGACGCGCGCCAAAGACGAGTTCAAAGGGAGAAAATCCCGTATGTTCATTGGGTACCTCTCTGTAAGCGAAGAGGGCCGCAGGTAAAACTCTGTCCCAGTCTTGAGGATGATCCTCAGTTATCTTCCCCAGTAAGTTTTTAAGTGTTCTATTAAGGCGTTCGACCATACCATTAGACATTGGATGGTAGATACTACTTAAAGATCTATCTATCTGCAGAGTAGACATTACTTGAGACATGGTATCTGATATTAGTTGGGTGCCATGGTCTGACAATATCTCTCCGGGGAACCCCAGACGAGAAAATATAAGCCAAAGAGCATCTGCAATATCAGCAGTAGTAATGCTCTTCAGAGGAATAGCCTCTGGCCAACGTGTGCACATATCAACACACGTCAAGATAAACTGATGTCCTCTGGCAGACTTGATCTTAAATGGACCAATAATGTCTATGGCCATTTTTTGAAACGGCCGAATAGGAATGTCCGCCGCCTGAATGGGTGCAGCATGCCGTGGACCTTTGGATTTAACTTCCTGACATACTTTACAAGATCGACAATAAATCCGTATGTCCTTGTTTACCAATGGCCAAAAGAAAGCCGCAAGGACTCTTGACTTAGTACGGGAAAAACCCATGTGTCCAGCACACTGAGAGTCGTGAGCGTGCTGCAAAATTTTAACTCTCAAATTCTTGGGAACCAGGATTTGAGAATGACTTGACGTAATGGAGTCTTGAACCATACGTACAAGTACGCCATTCTTCTTTGTAATCCACGATTTACGACTTGTGTCTTTATTCGGATCACCTTTAGTTGCAAGAATGAAGAATTTCTTCAGAGTGGGATCATCTTCTTGCTGTTTTATAAACGAGTCACGAGAAATTACCAAGGGATTATCTTGGTTATGCACTTCATTATCTTCAGTAGATGAAGTTTGAGGCATATTAAGAGCCTGAGCTCTAGTGACTACAGCGTTAGCAATCTGCATGTTTTGCCTTTCCCACGTGGAAATTTGTTGCGGAGTGCATTCCTTGACTCCATGAATGCGACCGATGATGAGGTCAGCGATCGGATTCGGAAGAAGACATGCGTGTACATCTCCTGTAAAGAAAGGAGTAGCAATCCTAATGATAGCAGTAGAGTATTTCTCTAATGTGCCGCCAAATGTTACACATTTGACTACTTGTCCAGTGGCACGGGAAGGATCTACGAGTGACTGCCTAACACCAATTGTGGTGCATCCAGAATCAAATAGCACAGAGACTGGATTGTTATTCACTAAACCCTTATGTAAGACAAGAGAACCTCTTCCATCATGCGCGACTGATGCTGGAAGAGCAGGAAGAGGATGGCCACAGCTTAAAGTAGACACTGTGGTTGGCTCAAATAACGTTTTGCATTGGGGGCACTGAGATGCTCTCCCAAAATCAAAAGCGGCACATGCCATATTACTAGCATCATTATTATCTTTACTCTGTTTATAGGCTTCATGGGACTCTTGTTGTGCAGAGTTTGCCTGAAAATGTGGTTTATGTCTTTTGTATTGAGATCTACCTCGGTTATTATCACCTCTGTAGTTATTGTTACCTCTATTGTAACCCCTATTTGGGTTTGAGTCATAGTTCCCTTGGTTACCATTATCATATTCATTATAATGAGTATCTCTGTAATTATGATCTTGTTGACTCCAAGACGGATAACCCTGATAGTTTCTATAATTACTTCCTCTACGGAAATTCCTATAATTATGACCACCCCTGTGTCGAGAGCTATCAGGTCGTCTCCAGTTCTTTGAAGAAGAACCCTGAAATGATTGGTTACCTTGGTTTTGATAACTATTATGGTTACCTTTTTTATCAAATCTGTTTTGAGGTCCCTGAAATCTGTGTGAATAATTGGGATTGTATGGTGTTGCTGAAGCAACTGGCATACTCTCCTTAATCTTAGTGTTGCCAAAAGTCACGTCGGGGTGTGCAGTGACATATTGGGAACAATATTCTTCCATTTCTTTTAGAGATTTAGGTTTACGCTCATGTATAAATTCAAGGAAAGGTTTGTTCACACATGACATAATCTTATCTCTGAGCAACAAATCCATAAGTCCTTCATACGTTTTTTCTGTTTTGGAAAGCTCAATCCAACGATCAACTGTGAGACGTGCCTTTGCAGTGAATTCTGAGAATTCTACACCCGTCTCAGGTACCATCGTCTTAAATAAAAGGCGATAGCCTTCCTCACTTAGCTGATATTTTTTTATCAAAGCCGCCCTAATGACATCATAATTATCCTTATCTGCTTCTCCTACAAGGCATAATCTAGTCAAAGATTCACCTTTCAAGTTTTCTGATAATTGATTAGCGTATTGTGATTTATCCACATTATGTGTACGACAAGAACGTTCAAATCTATCCAGCCAGAATGTAATATCGTCACTGGACTGATTGAACGGTGGAACCTTAACCTTGTAAGTAGAAGGTTTACCATTACCACTAGATGCCTGATTAACATTACTCATACTTGTCAATCTCAATTTCTCCAACTCAAATTCATGTTCTCTTATTGCTTTTTTCTCTTCAGCATCTAATCTTTTTTGTTCAGCCTCCCTGTCTAATCTTTTTTGTTCAGCCGCAGCTTCTCTTTCCAATTTTTTTTGTTCAGCTTCCCTGTCTAATCTTTTTTGTTCAGCTTCACTGTCTAATCTTTTTTGTTCAGCTTCACTGTCTAATCTTTTTTGTTCAGCCGCAGCTTCTCTTTCCAATTTTTTTTGTTCAGCTTCAAATCTCCTTTCCTCTACCTGCATCTGCAATTTCTTTTGTTCAGCAGCAGCCTCAGCTTCTTTTTCTAATCTTTTCTCTTCCGCCATAGCTTTTCTTTCTTCTGCAGCTAATCTTTTCTCTTCTGCAGCTAATGCTTTGTCATATTGAGCAACTGCCCATTGTTCTAATTGTTGACCAGTCTTATCAAGAGCTTTCCCTTGTGTAATGAAATAATCTAAGTAGACATGATGCCTAACAATAATACTAATCACCTGAATCAATAATAATACCCCAAGTTCTCAATGACCTGATTAATCAGTATACTATCCCAATATCTGTGGGTCACAAGCCTTTAATAAGGTCTTGTATAATAGTAATAATAATCAGGTACTGGTCTATACCATAATCCAAGTGCAGTGCACAGGCAATTGTGTCTTATGAAATATACCCATATAAAACATATGTCAACCAACAGAATACATAAAGTACAAATAGGACTGACAATACAAGAACGTTTGCAGAAATCAAAATAAATCAAATAGGGAAATCAATGAAGATAATCACTGAATCTGCAAAGAATAACAACACAAATGACGTCACAATATATGAATATAAATTATGAATAGAACTGAAAGATAGAAAAGGTTAGACCAACAAATTACAAACAAATCAAAACAAAACTAAAGAACAAAGAAATATTACAAAAATAACAATAATTACAGACTTCACAGCTAACACAAAAGCAACAGTTGTCGCAGCAAATTTTCAATCAAGAAAATTGCACCTATAGAAAACGCCCACAACGGACCCTCTATGACGTGGGATATTCTGTTGTGAGGACGCCGCCCAACCTTAAACACAACCCGCTGACATAGAAACTAACATACTATACAAACAAATAACATGTAAACATAAATATATATAAATTATGTGTATGATAGTATGTGTTGCAAAATAGGCTCAGTCTTACAGTAATGGCAAAGTTATTTTTCATGAAAACAAACAAACTGCCACTTTATTCAATTAAACATTCTGGCCTTAAATATTAAAGTTCATATATGGCAAACAAGAAGATCCATCGATGAAACCAGGACTTCTTAGTTCACAAATACTGTCTTTCTGTTAACACTGACAAGAATTGATCCAACTGTTCTGTGAAACTCTATAATGTCTAATGTAAAAAATGTCAACAACGCTGACCTACATACTGCATTCACTTGACAGGTCACGTGACGAAGTGTTGACAAAGAGCAAACCAATACTGCAAGTGTGTCGTATCAGCCACAGGAAACGGTCTGGTATCGGTAATCTGTTGACTTCTGAATTTCTGCGAGGTCAAACCCAGAAAGCTGGTCCACCAGTTGATAACGTTGGATAGTTAGTATTGGATATATATAATATAATAAAATACACCAGAACACTCCTAGGCGGGAAGACAGGCGTCTATCATCATCAGTTGACAAGATCCCTATGGTGTTGCCTGCCCCACTGTAGTGTATGGAATGTCAACTTGACCTACGCAGTGTTGTGTAGACATGGATGGAGTGTATAATGTGCGAATGATGATAAGGGTTCGTGTTGTTGACAAATGTTCTCTTCTCACACTCATGTATGACCGGAAGTCATCGACACCAACGACTGTGTACCTTTTCTAAAGTTTAATTGGACGTACACACTCGACAGCACAGATAGTGACAAATCACAGGTTGCCATAATACATCATAGTACAGTGGACAAATGGTCTTGCAATGTTACATGGGCACTCATGTAGAATAATGGTATAATGGACTGTCAATAGCCAAGCACTCAGTATCGCCCATACATATATCATCTGACGTCACTGACTGAGCACGTCAGCTTGTAAACAATATTTCAGATGACTTCTAAACCTAATCTCGTTTAGCAACGATTCTTCAACATAATGTTCAGCACATATTTTTCCATATAATAATATTGAACCGCTAACAATGGGTTCTCATGTGTAGCAGTGATCTCTGGACTGATCAAGCGATAATACGGGCATCCCTTTTCTCTTCTTGAAAGTCCTACATGTTTTGGTTCCAAGATGGCTCCACTCGTGAACTGTCACTCACGTTTGAATACAGATAATGAATCTGTTCTAAAGTTAGTCATTCATACAACATTTCGTTGCTCTGTAGATTTGGTCATGAACAATAGACTGCATTCTACAGAATATAGTGCTGCTAGGAATCGAAGTCGTTTTTCATCGAGTCAAATATATTCTCTTAAACATTCAAATCGTAATTATCGACAATGGTGGCTTCGATCGAGAGTTCATAAGAGTATCTTTGATTACCTTGGTAGAGGGAATATGAAACTGCCATTCCTTGGCAAGATGAATAAACACTGGGGTAAAGCATACACGATAGGTCTAGACGACTATCACTTTCCCCAAAACCACTGAGATCACTTTTTCAAGGCATCAAGCCGACATAGCAAAACACACACAGTCCCTATCAGGACGAAGCCAAATCACACCACTCAAGCGACACATCCGCCGAATAGCCTTTGACCTCTCTAGAGACAACAGAACATATAGTTCGACTTAGATATGTAAAGATATACAGATATAAGACAGACTTGTCCTACTCAGACAAACAATACACATAAATTCAGGCCATAGATATTCTGAAGCAAGAACAATCTATTATTACCCAAACAACGAATAAATCGCAGTAAAATGTATTTATCCGCGGAGTTCAAGGGAAGTAACTCAATAATGACTTTCCCTTAAGCACTAAAAAATTACCTATGTATAATATTGTAAGATATCAAAGACTGCACGTAACACTGCCATAGGGGAGTCATGACCTGTTTGTAGGACCAATGGTCTGTATTCTTTAGGAACCACCACTTGATGTATAATTGTTTTGCCATCATCATAATATCTAGTGAGTATTGATTTCTTTATCTTGAACCATTGTTTAGCCCCTCCTGTGTATTTAATCGTTTTTTGTTCTGCTCGGCTAAACAATCCTTGTATGTTGGGTCACTCTTCTGTTTTTCTGCAAAAACAGAAGGTGTAACAGTGCCAACTTGAGACATAATTGTATCTATTATAGGAAGAGGTGGTGTAGCCATGTCCGTAGCTAACTGTTGTGCTCTCGTTACAACAGAATTTGCCACCTGTGGGTGAGATTCAACCCACGTTGCAATCTCCTCAGGAGTGCAATCTTTAACTCCTGGTATGTTTCCTATTATAATTTCAGTAATGGGTGCTCTCAAGCCGCAGGCATAGACAGTGCCTGTGTAAAAAGGAGTATCAATGTATACTCGTGCCACAGGGAAAGTTTCTATATTCCCACCAAATGTGACACACTTAACTGATTTGCCTGTAAAAGCAGAAGGCTCGATAAGCGAGTGCTTTATGCCTATCGTTGAGGACCCAGTGTCACGCAAAACTCTCACTACCTTACCATCCAATATTCCGGGATGAAATGTAAGATAACCGACATTTACACATGCCGACATTGTTGGCATACAATGACCACAATCAAGTGTAATTGTAGACTTTAATCTGTTTTTCGACTGACACTCATAACATGTATCATTCATTACCATACAAGCGTTCGCATGATAATTATCATCATTACCCTTCTCCTTTTTGACAATGCAATTATTTGCATGTCTATGTTTATTTTTGTCTCTCGACGGAGATCTGGCATTACCTTTGTTATTATTGACTGACTTTTTATTGCTATAATAAAAATCAGTAGAGTCATCCTTCCTGGCATCTCTACCATAAGATGATCTCTGTTTATAGTATCCTTTCTGATGTAAACCCTCATAATCCCTGCCTCTGTGATACCCACGATCATGAGGTGAATATCCTCTATAACCTCGTCGATATGAATTCGAAGGAGAGCGATGACGACGGAAGTTATAAAAACCTCTGTCGGATTGATAATAATCTGAACGACAACGTCCATCAAAGCTCTTCGATCGAGGTCTCTGATCATGGTGTGCCGCGCACACAGGCATAGGATCTCGAATAGTCGATCTATGAAGATCTTTATTCTGATGTGCGGTCTGATACTGTCTTCCGAGTTTTTCATACTCATCGATAGAATTAGGATGTCTTTCCTGTAAAAATGCTTCTAATTCAGTGCTGCATGCGGATAAAACTTTATCTCGCAGCATGAGATCTATAACACCTTCATATGTTTTATTTATACCAGATAGATCAATCCATCTGCTAAGGAAATGTTTAATAGATGCAATGAATTCACCAAAATCTGCATCCCTGCTTCGCTTAGCCGCATGAAAACGATCTCTGAATCCAGACTCAGTTAACTGGAAACGTCTTAGTAATACCTCTTTTACGACATCGAAATCGCTTCTGCTCTTTTCATCAAGACTCATGAAACATTTAAGTGAGTCACCAGTCAAAAAATCAAGCAAAAGACTGCTCCATCTCTCCTTGGGTATGTTCAGAGCTGTGACCTTGATGATGAATCTAGATAAGAAAGAGTCAACACAATCGCGAGTTTGGTCAAAATGTGGCATTTTTAGCTTAGGATAGAAAATATTAGTACCAGCCGCAGTCTTAGTCTGTTCAGACTGCACTTTAGCTAATTCTAAAGCTTTTTCTTTTTCTGCATGAAGTTTTAATGCTTCCATTTCCATGGCATTTTTATGGGCTTGATCCAGTTGCATAAGTTCCATTCTCCTTAATTCCATTTCTTTATCTCGTTGAGACATTTCTTTATCTCGTTGTGCCATTCTCTCCTTCTCAAATTCTCTGTCTTTTTCTTGTTGAGCCATTTTATCCCTCTCGAATTCTCTGTCTTTTTCTTGTTGAGCTATAGTCAATCGTTCTAATTCCAATTTCATGGATATTTCTTTTTCCTTCTGAGCCATTTCTTTTTCTTTCATTTCCCTCTCTTGGGTTAATTCAAACCTCCTAAGCTCATCAGCTCGTTTAGTTGCTTCGCGCTGTTCCATTCTTTCCAGCCGCGATAAATATTCATCATATTTCGTATCTGCAAAACTTTGTAGTTCCGCTCCTGATTTTCCATAACTTTTTCCAATATCAATGAATTCCTGTAGTGTAGACATGATACTAGGTTTCTGAGTACCTTCAATAGTCTATAATATACACTAGGTTTATAGAACTCACTATAATATGTACATGAATATATTAATCAATAACAAACAAGTTCCAAGAACATGTGACAAAGACAGTGAAAACAATCAAATGAGTTACAATGAAATGATTTTTCAGTTATACGACAACAATTTACACTTATAAAGTAAATAAAGGAGACTTATACTCAGTAATCAGTAAAAGAAAGAAAAGAATTTACATCACAAAAATATAACAAGACAAGTCGTCCTAAACGAACGTGTAGACAAAGAAGTTTTAGATCACACACGACAACAATTGTCAACAGTACTGAAATTAGGTTATGTAAATAAAGAGGACGTAATTCACTTGACGAAACTGCTAAGTACACAAAATATGGTTATATTGCGAACTTAAGAAACATTTATATCCTGACTCAAAAGAAAAAATATAATCAGTCAGATCCTCAGTCAGCGAATATAAGCATGCAAATCTAATAGAAGTTAACATTCACTGAAGTTTTCCTGGGAAAATTCCAGTCAATATTAAACACGACGAATATACGAATATACGAATAAACATGAATGGGGAAACACAGATGATAGTAAAAAGTAAGTAAAGTGATGATGAACTGTAGACCAAAGCTAATGCATGGACAGTATGATAATGTTCAAGCGCCTAAGTAAAATCAAGAACTTATCTGTTTAGCTGTCCCTCAGAGAAATACATGAGTGCATGTAATTCTAATCTTAGTTCCGAACCGTGTCTTCAACAGCTGTAGTCCATTGATGGTAGACCTTGACCTTCGCAGTAGGGCAACCGTTTGAAAGTCTTGCCTCGATCTTCGAACGTAGCTTCTTCAATCGATCTGCGTCACAGCTTCAGATGAATTTGATGAAGAGATGCATTCTCCACTGGTTTAGGTTCTCGAGTGGAAAATTACCGTTCTATCTGCGTGAATCAGTCTCTTGTGGTGGAAGAAAAATTCGGATTCTCTCAGGCAAAGTAGTCTGCTAGCGGTGACGGCATCAATATAGTGCCGTCACTTTCTGACATGCGCATTTCAGTTGCCAGTTAGGCTTAAATGAATGATTTTACCTTCAAAACGTTCATCATCAGTTTAACTTTCTTCGATACTTGAAGGGGGGGATCCAGTATTCACGAAATCCAGACACTTTCTGACACCAGTATGTTAAGGACTCGGGACCCCAGTATGTTATGGGTGCTTCGATGACTTCTAGTATTTGAGGATGACCAAGTTATTATATGCGTATTCAGTTTATAGAGTCAAAGTCCCTCGGGTTCTTATCACTTTTGTAGGATTCCGTAATACTGTTCGTTGGTATCGATAATGTCTGCTTTATCCCTTGTGATACATTATGTGCTGAACATGTTTCATATTAAATGTTCGACCCTTGACTGACCTGTATTAGTCTCTTGTCTTATTGATTATATTGGCAGTGTGAGATGCAGCGTGTTAAGACATTAATCATCACTGGTCATGATCAGTTGAAGATAAACAGTATTTAACTCAACTCCGAATACGACAGTTGATAAGACCGTGATTTTGACGACTCAAAATATTTAATTAGTAATTTCATACCATGAGCAGACACCAACTACATGGGAACAAAAGTCACATCACATTCATGTACGATCTGTAAGAGTTCTCATTATTTCATAAACACATGTTCAAAATCTCTATCTAGAGTTCTGGTTCAAGGTCAGTTCCTTTTAACGGCCAATGTCCTTTGGCATAAATTCAGAGGCTAACTAGACTTACTCCCGTCGCTAGTTTATACAATAGCCTTTTGCACTAGACTTAACTATCCTGCTAGTTCTGCAATACACTTATTACGCTAGGCTTACGTCTACTGCTAGTCGTCTAATATCCGTTACACTAGGCTTACGCTTGCCGCTAGCTGTATAATATCTATCTATACTAGTCTTACACTATTGCTAGTAGCATAATGTTCATTTGGCATACCACGCCAAGCTAATCTGCCATAATTATGCAAACTGCGTTATTCCTACGACGACTTACGTTTGGTTCAAGAAATACACTGCTCAATTTTCTTCCCAGCCACACAATTAATAAGTGGACGTCGCCACACACTTTCCAGTGGTTATACCACACAATATAAGTGGCAATGGCCACACTTCTGAAACACACTGCCGTTCGGGTCAAAACCCACAAGTCGAATGACGTTACAAAGACATACGCGTCATGCATAGTGATATGCATACTACGTCGTTAATATATATTCAAGTGCGATGTTCCATGGTGCAGCAATCCGAGTTGGCCAAACTTAAATGCTTGCACACATGCAACAATCATCGACATCGGTCGCGGAGATATATCTCTATTCGTTTGAGGTGTTCCATGATACAGCCATTCGGATCGTCGACAAATCCAAATGTCTGTAAGCATGAAACAATCCTCAACAGTACCGCACATCCATACATGGTAGTTAGCAATTCTCTTGTCAAAGAGGAATTGCCTATTGCATTTGCCATGCAAAAAGGAAATCATTTCCGTCATCGCTCTCTCAGTAATAATAGGAACTTTAAAATGGGAGATAATAGGAATTACAATTCTTTTAAAGGGAAATCATTTCGACATGGATGTCCATATAATCAAAATTGGGGTCAATCTCACAGAGCACGGGATTTTAATATGAATGATCCTGGAAATTATCAAGGTAATAATTACAAGTATTATTGGCGATCCAGATCAAACTTTTCTAATAACCGACATATTTCTCCAAACAAACAATATGGTCAAAGGGACAATATTCATAACAATAATTGGCAAACTAACCAAAATGGTAATCCCAATACAAATAATAATTATAACAGTTTTAGAGACAATAGTCAAAATCGATCTCGAGGTAGAGATAGATCTTCCAACGGTAGATCGCATCATCAGACAAATTCTGCTCTGCATGATACTCAGGTTAATTTATATCAGGATACAAATGTTAATCCTCATAATGCATCATCTTGTTCTCTTGATTTTGAGCAGGCTAAACTTTTGTATGAATGCACAACTTTATTCCAGCCCAAGGCGATCACTACGCTGAGTTGCAGGCATGTGTTGCCAAGCCTTCCTGCGATGTCTACGGCCATGTCAGCTTCGACACATGATGGAACAGGGTCTTTTAAATTACATAACGGATTTGTTAACGGAATATCTGTCTATGTTCCTTTCGATACAGGTTGTATCACTATCGGCGTCAGACATTCGTTAGTCCACTCGTAACGTGCAACAGTGAAAACTGTGAAGTGCGTCACATTTGGAGGAACAATTAAGACATTCCCTACGGCGATTATTGATATAGATACACCATTTTTTACAGGGAAAATACATGCCTGTCTACTTCCTGCACCAATTAGTGATTTGATGATTGGTCGCATACATGGGATTAAATAGTGTACCCCACAGCAAATTGTTGCTTGGGAAAAGCAACATATGCATTCTGCCAATGCAGTTGTCACTAGAGCGCAAGCTAAGGATATGTTGCAAAGTATACCAACAATATCTCCTGTCAATAATAATGATGCACGTCACCGACAACGAAGGAGAAAATAATAAAGAGAGTGAGGTGGATGAAAGGTGTGACAAGATGTGATAAGAAAACCTTGAATGGAGAAAGCAAAACAACGACAAGGAGCGGATGAGAAAAGACAAGGGGAAGAGCTAAGGAGATAAATTGAAGGAGGTCACAGAAAAATGTAACGATCGAAGATTTGACATGTCACAGGGCCTGACACCGAAAGCAGCAACACATATTTTATAATGTTGCCTAAAAATCCTAATGCAACATAATATTCAGACGCTTAATAATCATATTTATTCCTGACTGCAAGTTCTTTAATATTTGATCATGTGCCCTAATATAACAGACAAACCCAGTGTTAACGGTGAACGGGGCTACTTAAAAAATTCAGCCTAATGAGTCACACAAATAAAATATTGCTCACGATCATTTAGGAAATACACAAGAAATGTCAGGCAGACAATAAAGTCGGGGTAGAACAGTTTGGTGTGTGACGGAATAGCGGAACAGGAGATGCAATATTTTGTATAAGAATATTAGAAGAAGAAACAAACTGTAGATGCCCAACAAAATAGTAACACGTTTTTCATTGACTATAATTATACTTTTGATAGCGTCCATCATGAGAATATAATTGTATGCCTAGAAGTTGTGTATGGAAAAGACATTAGAAAACTAGGTAACCTTTATTGGGAAAAAACTACTACAGTACGATCTGGCAGGAAATACTAACCATACATAGATATAAAGAGAGGTGTCAGACAAGATTGTGTACTGTCCCCCTGGATATTAAATTTATACACAGAAAAGCTGCTTCAAATAGATATATTAAATATAGGACTGACCATCAGGAAGGATCAATAAACAAACTTAAATATGCAGATTGTACAGTTTTGTTAGCTGAAAGTGACTTACAATTACTAATAATGCAAGTAAACTTCGTAAATTATTATTATGGGTTAAACATTAACATTGAACTAAAAATGGTAATTAACAGATGTAAGTAAATACTAGACCACAGGGCTTTAATATTTGAATAAGCATCCTAATATAACCGACAGACCTTGCGTGTAAGTTTAAGTTTAACTGGGCGCGCCTCGCTAAAACGAGGCAAAACTCATACTTAAAACAGAATGATAATTAGTAAAGCAGACGATGAGCCAATATTACAGACAAGAATAGATGGGGAAATCTTAGAACAAGTCAAGAGTTTCTCATATCTTGGTCACATAATAACAAGAGTTGGCAGATGTGAAACAGAAATCAAGAGGAGAATAGAAATGTGTACAGCTACATTCAACAACGGAAGACAAATAACACTGACTAACAAAAAAAAACTTTTTTTTTCTTTCTCTAACATTTCTATGTTTTTCTGGTCAATTTTAATGCGCTGTTTTTAAATCTGCAAACCGTTTTTCTCTATCAGGTCGGGATCTCTAGAAATACGCAATTGAAGTTTTTTAACAACGCATACAGTATTACAACATCATTTGTACAAGAAGTATAACAGTTATGTAGGCTTGAATTTCTTTGCAGTCGACTTTCGTCGGTGAATGGCATGTGGTACATCGCGATGAAGCATCCAACAATAATCGGCAAGCATGGTCACACTCCACCGTCCATGATAACGTGACTCCATTACGGCGATATCTTGATGGAATCGTTCTCCATGTTCATCGCTGACTTCGCCAAGGTTGTCAGGGGGAAAAGTCAAGATGCGAATCGAGCAAATGGATTTTGAGGGACATGTTACAGCCCATAATTCTGTATGCATCTATGCACTACTTAACAATATGCACATAGTCGACAGATTTGTGATTTCCCAGAAAGTTATCGACGATCGATTTGAATGCCATCAATGCGCGAAGTTCACTACCATGTAACAAATTCTCGAATTGTTTGTCTGCAATAACTTTCCTAATCTGAGGTCCTACAAAGATACCTTCCTTTATCTTTGCATCGCTAATTTGCGGAAACTTTTTGCTCGTTTTCACTAACGCTTTTACGAAACACTTCATGAGCCCCAACTTTATATGTAACGGTGGTAAAATGATGCTGTCTTTGTTAACTAATGGCTCGTGTATTACATTTTTATGCCCGAGCTGCATATGATCCCTGATAGGCCACACCTTTCTTGCATAATGTTCCTGTCTGTTGCAGCTGTCCCATTCACATAGGAAGCAACAAAATTTAGTATACCCAGTCTGCATGCCTGTGAGAATTGCAATGACCTTTAGGTCTCCACAAATCCGCCATTGGTAGTCATTGTACTTTATTTTTGCCAAAAGTATAGCCATATTGTCATAAGTTTCTTTCATATGAACAGAGTAGGCTACTGGAATTGATGAAAATAAATTTCCATTATGCAATAACACGGCTTTTAGACTAGTCTTGGAAGAGTCGATGAAAAGTCGCCATTCGTTGACTATGTGCTCATGACCGAGGTGCACCATTAGACCTTTTACATCTTTGCAATAGCAAATATCATCATCCATCTCAAAGTATTGAACACGTTCTCTGTGTCTATGACGAAATTTAGATATCGGAGTATTGGGCGCTAAAAGATTCCATTCTTTGAGTCGCGAACCGAGTAATTCCGCTTGTCCTTTGGTGAGAGCGAGATCACGTATTAGATCTGAAAGTTTTGAATGGTTAATTAAGTGAACACCATCATTCACCGGTATATAATCCGAGTCAGAATTAGTTTCTAAAGCAGGTAAACTATCACTTTCTGATGGTTCATTCACGTCCAACGGATATTGTTCTGGTGGAACTGGGATCGGACACGTGATTGGATCATGAAGCACTGGTTTCGAAACCAATTCAATATTTGGATAAACCACAGACTTTCTAGTTTTAAAAGTGAAACCATAGATATTTGTCAAGCAGAAGTAACAATCAGTAGCGTGATTTGTCGGTTCACGCCATATTACTGGCACTCCAAAAGGCATCGACTTATGCTTCGGCGATTTTCGTAACCAACCTGCAAATGTATTTTCACAAGTCGAACAAACTGCATTTGGCTTCCAAGATTTATTTGCATCATCAACTTTCGAATCGAAATAAAGTTCATATGCTTTCTTTAGCAATGGTGTAAAGTTTTTCTGGTGAACACGATCTGTAAAATATCCGCACACGTAACAGAACAGATCAGCCGAATTTCTACAACTTCTAGAAGCCATATTTCATTCGGAATTATTTCAAAATACAGTAACTATTTGAAATATAACGTAACATATGTCATGCATCTTTTAGCAGTATAAAAAGTAGAATTATTTTGCATTTTATTAATTTTTAAAAAGTTATATAGTAAAAATGAAACGGAGCAAATAACGGTTTCCCAAAAATATATTTATTTACAAATATCTTAAGAACCCGACGTGATAGAGATAAACGGATTTCAAATTTGAAATCAGCGCAAGAAACTGACCTAAGAACACTTATTCTTATATAAGAAAGAAAAATGTTGTTTGTCAGTGTAATTAATATCCAACCAATTATTTCACAAATTCAAACTAAGAATCATCAAATGATTTTTTTTTTCACTGCTGTATGGAGTAGAAACATGGACAATGAGTAATTACAAGAAAGAATTGAGGCTCTTGTGATAATGATATATAGAAGAATGGCTGGTATCTCGTGGAAGGAGAAGAGAACTAAAAATAACGTCCTAGACAATCTCGGAATGAAAAGATAAGTTTTAAAAATATCACATTTAGACAGCAAAAATGTTTTGACCATATGACAAAGCACAATATCTTGCTGAAGACTATATGGAAGGAAGAGATGAAGTAAGCGGGAAGATAATATCAAGAAATGGTTTATCAAAGTGCACCATTAAACCAGAGGCAGAAGAATTTCAACATAACTTGTAGTCGACCTTCGTTGTAGATGTGGCAGTTGGTAATGATTATGTTTAATACATCGATTAAAAGTGCATATTAGCGCTGAGTGAACTTTGGGATGTGAACATGGATCAACTTGCGGATTTAATGTGATTACCATTAAGAGGATGCAGAACAAATACAAAATTACAACTCTGACAAGCGAAAAGAAACTTGTTTAATAACTATTTTTTTTTAAAGTTTGAATTATAACATCAAATACAAGGTTTTTTTTTCAACAGTTTCCGTGTACTTTATAATTTGTATAATTATAAACGTAATCCAAAACTATTTAATGTCACATTAATATCAATGAGTTTTATTGTTGTTAGTCCACTAACTTCCATTGGCAAAAAATACGTTTCTTGATAGAATATAATGAGATCTCTTTACCGGGTTATCTTGCCTGTGAGTCTGTTATACAAATGAGCTTTCTAATTACGTGTATAGGGGATTAAAAAGTGAGCCGTGTTAAAAAAAAAAACAACAATACTTCTTCTTTCTCAAACACTATCAGGCGTCTACTTGAATATTTTCAAAGATAGCAGTCGTCAGTTTGTGGCTAATTGTATCTCGATAGAGTGTTTTTTCCGGAAATAGTACTGGTGACGGCCATATGTGCTGTCCATGTTCCGCTTATGTTGATGTCACGGGTTGCTTCTCTTTGCTCTGCAGTGATGGTCCAGCAATGGCCAAAAACTAGAGTATCTAATGTGATTCTTCAAAAATATCTACCTTCGAACAAGATTACTCTTGGCAGAGATGCCAATGGAAGGATGATGGTGCTTCTACGTTGGGGACTCTTCACAAGATATTCAGAAATCAAGAACAATGCTGAATGTGTCTTAGCAAAGTTAACTTATTACCTGCCCAACCACTTTTGTAAAGACATATATTGAATGATTTAATTCAGTTTAATCTTAATTTAATAGATCTGTTTTAAGTGTATTTAAGGTGACGGAGACATACGGTAGCAGTACACTCAAAAAGGCTAAATTAACAATAATTGTATATATATATATATATATATATATATATATATATATATATATATATATATATATATATATATATATATATATATATTGTAGCAAGATCTGTAAGATAATAGCTAAAATTCAGTAAGATTTTAGTCCTATGATAATAAATAAACCCAGCCCGCATGTGTCTGACGGTTGGCATCTTCGACGCCAGCAACTCTTCCTTTTGTGCAGTGCTAAAGCCTATAGAACGATCCCACGGTAAAAATTTAACACGAGTTTTAGTTTCGGTTTCGAAAACGTACTACTAATATTTAACATCTTGTCGATCTGCTGCACACACACTGCAGCCTAGCCTTATAATTAACGATTTGTTAGAAATGTAACGCCAAACTGCTGTCTGAAGTAACGTAATCTGTCAACAGTAACGCAAAATTTGGTAGTTTTTTGGACTTTTCCCAGTAGTGATAACGAGACGATTGTAATACATTAACGCAAAATGCTACCAACGCATGCTAAAACCCGCGTCGTTCTGCACGCAAGACTAATAGTATATACACGCTGTGGCAAAGCTAACGGATATACACACACAGACAGTTTAAATTCTCGACGCGTGGTGTAATGTGACGTCACAAAAACAAGTTGGTTTATTTTAAAAATTACAAAGTGAGACAGAAGGAAGGGGACAAGATGGTAGATTTATGTAAAACGTTATAATTAACGATTGTCAGTGACAAAACTGAAAATCTAAACGCAAATGAATATAGTCATAACAATTATATATTCGTGTAGCTTAGTGTATTCTGAGCACAAATATGTTTTAATATTAATGGTAGTCAAATTATTAGCCAAGTTATTGAGAAAATACTATTTGACTGGAAACACGTAGACGAACGGACTGTTGTCCTTGCTCGTTAACTGGAACGTTATTGGAAACGATAGTTTGAAAGGAGGCATAGGAGTAATTCGAATCTGATTGGAGGGTATAGGAGGGTAGACTGAGAGTATTGGTTGGGCAGAAAAGATAAAATCTATATTTAGAAAAATCACTCCTAGAAGTGTGAGGTAGCGTTTTTCTTTTTAAATGTTTGAAAAATTGAAATGCTAGACCCTATCTGTGGTTGGGCAGGTCTAGGCATATTGGCAAAAAGCGTTTACAGCTCAGAGCCAGTTGAAAAGAAATATGTTAGAAGCAAGGTTCGTTGTCCTCAGCAGTACCAAGTGTGTTATTAACCATTGGCAGTCTGAACAGAAGGCAAAGCTGAACTTAAACTACTATTTATGCTAAAGCCAGTCAACGTACGTTTGTGATATTTCTTTAAATTGTGGTAAGGAAGGAATTTATTAATTTTGTTATTACAATAAAATTGGAGTCTGCGATACTGCTCGATTGGGAAGGTTTTCGACTAAGTACAGAGTTCCCAGCAGAGTTATGCAGGACCTGTGGGTTGTGTTCAAGCAGTAAAAGCAGTAAAATTAATGTGTATTGCATAACTGAAAATGATTTCCACAGTTGCCAGTGGGAAAGCAAACTCCCGTTATCCTATGGAAGATCATCATTGTTGAAGTGTCAGAGGCGTTGTAGCCCTTAAGGAACAGAATAGGGGCACTGGTAATGAATTGTCATCTCAGAGTGGTATGGGGTGGTCAGAGAGATCTGACCCTTTTTCTTTATGTCAATTATTACATGTGAAAACGAATATAGATGTGTTTTTAAGAATCATAACGTTGTTTCAGAGGTTTTTGTTCTGGTACAGTGTGGCTACCAGAACCCTGGTGGCGTTGTTGCAGTGTACTAAAGTAACCTATTGTTTGGAACCTGAGGTCTAGTTACTGCACCAGGAACCTTGTCAGCGTGGTCATACCAGAGAGCCTGTGAAAATGACAGCAACATCTACTATCTAGATAAGTGCCATACATGTCGGCACTCAGTTTTATCCCCTATTATCACTAGATCAATATATCACTATATTCCTGTATAGAAATAAAATAAAATAAATTGTGGGCAATAAAACTTACACAATTTTTTGTAAAAAAGAGAAAGAGGGAATGATGACAGCACCCCACTCATATCTTTAATTACCAGTGTCATTAACTTAGAGAACATAGATACACCTATTTTGATTGTCTTATTATTAATTGAATGGACAGAAGATCCATTGGGGTATTTAAATTGTTTTAAATACATTCATAATATCAATTTTGGTTGTTGGACCTGATTAAGAAAAGTCTGATCAGGCCAAATAAATTGTAAAAATCCAGTTTATCTAAATTTTAACACAGACTTCTATAAGATATATTTCTTAGAGTGTCAGTGTGTTTGTGGTTGTAGTCTTGACTCAGTCATATCTATATATATATATGTATATGTGTTAGTAATTACATGTGTTTGTAGTACTTGTACTTACAATACATCATACACTCATAACCCTAGACATATAGACGTAGCTAACATACATATTAGTCAAGAATAAGTCTGATTGAGGTCGTAAGGTGGTAGCAGAAAGGTGCTCTGATAACTCAACCCAACATTTATTATAATCATTGACCTTCACAGCTGACCTCAGTCAGTACAATAGGAATAACATATTGTAACATCAAATCCACCACATATATTGGGTAGCTCGCTTCTGGGAATTAAACTTACCACGTATATTGGGGTCTCCTGTGCCGGGATTTTAACTTTGCACTGGGTAAAACTTCCCCTAAAATTGTATGGGAATCTCATAAAATAATATTAAAAGTATTTTGTGAAATAGTGGATGAACTGTTAGTGCTTAGTGTTGTTGTCTAATTAGAGTTATTAAGTTACCTTAGTATATTGCTAACTTTGATTGAGAAGATGGCTGATTTAGCTAAGTTCAGATCTGCGGCTGTGCGGACTGCCAGGGAGATGAATATGGAGGGTCAAGTCTTGATTGACTATGTAACCTAAGAATGTGATAAATTTATTGCCAGGGAAGAACATAGGTTAGCTGAAGAGAGGAGAATGCAGTTAGAAGATGCCAGGGAGGTTAAGAAGTTAGAGGCTGAGAAAGAACTTAAAAGGTTGCATATTGAAGCTGAGAAGGAGGCTAGGGTCTTAGAGGCTGATAGAGAGGCTAAAAGATTAGAAAGGGAAGCAGAAGAGAAAAAGGCTGAGAGGGAAGCAGCAGATAAAAGATTACAGAGGGAGCATGAACTGCGACTCAGGGAGCTGGAGTTGCAGGGCCATACTCCTGACTATGGTCACAGCCCCTCTACCTCTGATGCTACTGCTAGTCAGGGGGCCTCTAACTCAGCTATGGGTTTTCATTTAGACCATTTTGTTGAGAAAGATGATGACATAGAAAGTTTTCTAGGTAGGTTTGAACTTTTGGCTACCACGTATGGGTTAGAGAAAGAGAGAGGTGGAGCCTCACGTTATCCCAGGGTCTTAGGGGAACAGCTTATGAAGTTTTTGCCAAGATGAGCAGGGATGACCAAGACAATTACGACATGTTAAAGCAGGATCTGTTATTAAGATATGAAAAGAATGGTGAATTTTATCGTAAGAAGTTTAGAAATGCTAGGCTTTTGTCTGGGAGACATACCACCAATTCTCTGCCAGACTGGAAACCTATTTGGAGAAATGGACTGCTCTGGGGAAGACCCAAGATCTTAAAGAATGATCATGATAGAGCAATTAAGAGAGTCCATGGATCCAGACCTGAGAAAGTTTATCATGGAACAAGGTGCAGAGAGGTCGGGGGAGGTATTGAATGTCGCAGAGAGGTATCAGGCAGCCCAGGCAGAGGTAGCTGGCACTAAAAAGAAACATGTAGACAATGGTAAGGCTCCACAAAACTTTAACAGATTTGACAACAAAGATAATGGTAACAAAGGTAGGCACAATTTTGATAGACCACGCAATGACTATAAAAATAAAAACCCACAATTTAATGACAGAAGGTATGATGAAAGAAAACCTTTTCATCATGGTAGATTAAATTGTAGCCGGTGTAGGATGGACAACCATAACACCGAAAATTGTAACAGGAAACCTGTGGTACTGGCCACGCTTCAGGTCAGGTCAACCCTTAGAAAGGATGAGGAACCACCAAAAACTATGTCTCGTAAACAGTGGAGAAAGGCACAGGCTGAAGATAGATCACTGAAGCCGTGTTTTAAGAAACTCCAAAAACTCCATACCCCTCCTAGGAAAGGAGAATTCTATTTGGAGGATGGACTGCTTTACAGGGCTAATAAAGCAGGATCATACGGGTGTGGACAGTTAGTAGTGCCCTCGAAATATAGGGAACGAGTTATGAGACAAACACATGTTCTAGACGGTGAACACCAGAAGATGGGTACCACATGCCAAAGGACATCTGTTGTATATTTCTGGCCAGGAGAAGTTGAAGACATAAGAAAATTTGTCGAGGCCTGCGACCAGTGCAGCAAGAAAAATTCCACAGGGTGGAAAAATAATAACCAAATGCAAGAGAAGCAGTATGGCAAACATGGGCCAGAAAATAAAGAGGGAACACCCACACGTGAGAAAATGAATCAGGACCTACACACGCCACGGGGCAAACTTAGGCCTAGAAAGAAAAATAATTATAATAAAGTAGACAAAGGGGAATGGGAACCCCCTTTTCACAGACAGTCTTCACTCGAATGTTTTAAAATGGCCACTATGCAGCGAGTACAAAGAAATGTTTTACCCCAGAATAAGCCGACAATCCCTCGGTCGTAATTATGTGAAATGGAGGAAAATAAAAGGGAGAGAAGATCTCTCACAAGGAACTTAAAGTGGGGAGAAAATCCCAAGAACAAAATTGGTAGTGGTAGATTCTTATGTGATGATAAAAGGGAAAAACGTCCTTACTATAGTGCTTCTAATGGTATGGAGCATATGCCGGGAAAATGTAAGGTCTATATGTAACACTATTAAGGACGTGGACAGATGAGAAGGCAGAAGAGACTGTTACCTCATCATATCAATATGTGAACGAACTGACCACTCGTTTAAAATCTAGTTGGAAACTGGCAAATGATAATTTGAGACAAGCCAGGAAAAAGTATGCTGCTTATTTTAATAAAAAAGCGAAGGATAGAGAGATTGCTGTAGGGGAGAAGGTGCTTCTTCTACTGCCAGGCAGCAGCAATAAACTTCAAATCGGATGGCAAGGTCCATATACAGTTTTGGAAAAGATATCCAGAACAAATTATAAAATAGACAAGAAAGGAAAGGAAAAAGTCTATCATGTGAACCTTTTGAAGAAATACCTGGACAAACAAATCCAGGAGGGAACACACCTATTGGCCTTGTCTATAGCAACCGAAATGAAAAATGACCCTCTCACCTAAATTGAATATCCACTGAAGCCCAGTGAAACGTTTGCACAGGTGAAGATCAGTAATCACCTGACAAAAGAACAGAGGGAGAAAGTTCAAAAGGTCCTAGAGAAACATACAGACGTGTTAACGGATAAGCCGGGGCACACAAACTTGTTGGAATATGATATGAAACTACTAGACCCAACACCCATATGTATGAGGCCCTCTTCTATTCCGTTTGCAAAGGAAAAAGCTTTGAAAGAGGAGATAGAGTATTTGCTACAAGAAGGGATTATTTCTCACAGTGAATCTCCATATAGCTCCTGTGTGGTTTTGTTAAGAAAACCATCTGGAGAACATAGACTGTGCATAGGCTACAGGAAACTGAATGCTATCACAGAAGGTCAGGTGGATCCATTACCTGATACAACTCAACTATTTGCCAGGTTGAACAAGGCAAAATATTTTTCTAAAGTGAATCTTAGCAAAGGCTATTATCAAATTCCAGTAAAACCTGAGGTTCGACCTTATTTAGCCTTTAGCACCTCGGAAGGCCATTATGAGTTCACCATGCTACCATTTGGATTGAAAAATGCCCCGAGTGTGTTTTCTAGGATGATGCGAAAATTGTTTGATCACCTGAAAAATCCTTGCATATCGAATTTCATGGATGATATTCTCATTGCTACTGAAACATTTGAGGAACACGTTAACTCTTTGAATATGCTGTTTGATAGACTCAGAGAGGCTAACTTGACCGCTAGACCAACAAAATGTTGTATTGGTTGTAAAGAGTTGGAATTCTTGGGACACACAGTACATCAGGGTAGCATGACACCTGACCCCAAGAATCTGGAGAAATTAAAAAGAGCACCTAGACCACACAAAAAAAGATGTGCGATCTTTTGTGTCGTTGTGTGGTTTTTACCAGAAGTACATTTAACATTTTAACTCTATATGTGCTCCGTTGACAGATTTAACGCGTAAAGGGCAACCTGATACAATTAATTGGTCGGCACAATGTGAATTGGCTTACCAGGAGTTAAAGGAAAAACTCACAAGCAGGCCGCTGTTGAATTTGCCTGACTTTAGTAAGGAATTTGTAGTGAGAAGTGACGCAAGCAATGTGGGCCTAGGCGCTACATTGTTGCAAAGGTCCTCCTCACAAGAGGGTGAATTGAACCCAGTCGCTTATGCAAGCCGCAAAATGAACAAGGCGGAAAAAAATTATTCAACAAGTGAAAAAGAATGTTTGGCGTTAATATGGGCTAATAAAAAAATCCAGATTTATCTGTATAGTCGGACATTCGTGGTCCAAACGGATCATCAGCCTCTCGTATTCTTATCAAAGGCCAAGCATGAAAATGCCAGATTATTGAGATGGTCTCTATTATTACAGCCATATTCATTTTCGATTTAATATATTCCCGGCTCTCAGAAAGTAGGGGCTGATTTTTTGAGTAGACATACTTATGATGAAAATCAAAAAATCGAGTAGGACTTCATTTGAGCTAAGTTATCTCACAGATTATAACCTGCAATGAATGCATGTTTTAGGAAGGGGGGTGTGTAGCAAGATCTGTAAGATAATAGCTAAAATTCAGTAAGATTTTAGTCCTATGATAATAAATAAACCCAGCCCGCATGTGTCTGACGGTTGGCATCTTCGACGCCAGCAACGCTGCCTTTTGTGCAGTGCTAAAACCTATAGAACGATCCCACGGTAAAAATCTAACACGCGTTTTAGTTTCGGTTTCGAAAACGTACTACTAATATTTAACATCTTGTCGATCTGCTGCATACACACTGCAGCCTAGCCTTATAATTAACGATTTGTTAGAAATGTAACGCCAAACTGCTGTCTGAAGTAACGTAATCTGTCAACAGTAACGCAAAATTTGGTAGTCTTTTGGACTTTTCCCAGTAGTGATAACGAGACGATTGTAATACATTAACGCAAAATGCTACCAACGCATGCCAAAACCCGCGTCGTTCTGCACGCGAGACTAATAGTATATACACGCTGTGGCAAAGCTCACGGATATATACACATAGACAGTTTAAATTCTCGACGCGTGGTGTAGTGTGACGTCACAAAAACAAATTGGTTTATTTTAAAAATTAAAAAGTGAGACAGAAGGAGGGGGACAAGATGGTAGACCTATGTAAAAAGTTATAATTAACGACTGTCAGTGACAAAACTGAAAATCTAAACGCAAATGAATATAGTCATAAAAATTATATATTCGTGTAGCTTAGTGTATTCTGAGCACAAATATGTTTTAATATTAATGGTAGTCAAATTATTAGCCAAGTTATTTAGAAAATACTATTTGACTGGAAACACGTAGACGAACGGACTGTTGTCCTTGCTCGTTAACTGGAACGTTATTGGGAACGATAGTTTGAAAGGAGGCATAGGAGTAATTTGAATCTGATTGGAGGGTATAGGAGAGTAGACTGAGAGTATTGGTTGGGCAGAAAAGATACAATCTATATTAAGAAAAATCACTCCTAGAAGTGTGAGGTAGTGTTTTTCTTTTTAAATCTTTGAAAAATTGAAATGCTAGACCCTCGCTGTGATTGGGCAGGTCTAGGCATATTGGCAAAAAGCGTTTACAGCTCAGCGCCAGTTTAAAAGAAATATGTTAGAAGCAAGGTTCGTTGTCCTCAGCAGTACCAAGTGTGTTATTAACCATTGGCAGTCTGAACAGAAGGCAAAGCTGAACTTAAACTACTATTTATGCTAAAGCCAGTCAACGTACGTTTGTGATATTTATTTGAATTGTGGTAAGGAAGGAATTTATTAATTTTGTTATTACAATAAAATTGGGGTCTGCGATACTGCTCGATTGGGAATTTTTTCGACTAAGTACAGAGTCCCCAGCAGAGTTATGCAAGATGTGTGGGTTGTGTTCAAGCAGTAAAAGCAGTAAAATTAATGTGTATTGCATAACTGAAAATGATTTCCACAGTTGCCAGTGGGAAAGCAAACTCACGTTATCCTATGGAAGATCATCATTGTTGAAGTGTCAGAGGCGTTGTAGCCCTTAAGGAACAGAATAGGGGCACTGGTAATGAATTGTCATCTCAGAGTGGTATGGGGTGGTCAGAGAGATCTGACCCTTTTTCTTTATGTCAATTATTACATGTGAAAACGAATATAGATGTGTTTTTAAGAATCATAACGTTGTTTCAGAGGTTTTTGTTCTGGTACAGTGTGGCTACCAGAACCCTGGTGGCGTTGTTGCAGTGTACTAAAGTAACCTATTGTTTGGAACCTGAGGTCTAGTTACTGCACCAGGAACCTTGTCAGCGTGGTCATACCAGAGAGCCTGTGAAAATGACAGCAACATCTATTATCTAGATAAGTGTCATACATGTCGGCACTCAGTTTTATCCCCTATTATCACTAGATCAATATATCACTATATTCCTGTATAGAAATAAAATAAAATAAATTGTGGGCAATAAAACTTACACATTTTTTTGTAAACAAGAGAAAGAGGGAATGATGACAGCACCCCACCCATATCTTTAATTACCAGTGTCATTAACTTAGAGAACATAGATACACCTATTTTGATTGTCTTATTATTAATTGAATGGACAGAAGATCCATTGGGGTATTTAAATTGTTGTAAATACATTCATAATATCAATTTTGGTTGTTGGACCTGATTCAGAAAATTCTGATCAGGCCAAATAAATTGTAAAAATCCAGTTTACCTAAATTTTAACACAGACGTCTATAAGATATATTTCTTAGAGTGTCAGTGTGTTTATGGTTGTAGTCTTGGCTCAGTCACATATATATATATATATATATATATATATATATATATATATATATATATATATATATATATAAGTAATTACATGTGTTTGTTGTACTTGTACTTACAATACATCATACACTCATAACCCTAGACATATAGACGTAGCTAGCATACATATTAGTCAAGAATAAGTCTGATTGAGGTCGTAAGGTGGTAGCAAAAAGGTGCTCTGATAACTCAACCCAACATTTATTATAATCAGGGACCTTCACACCTGACCTCAGTCAGTACAGTAGGAATAACATCTTGTAACATCAAATCCACCACACACACACATATATATATATATATATATATATTTATATATATATATATATATATATATATATATATATATATATATATATATATATATATATAATAATAATAATAATAAATTCTTTAAGCGCCAAACACGGTGCATAAGGCAGAAACCAGTGCTCTCCAGGTTGTTCGTTGTGACGCCACTCCTCTTAGCTCTTGCACATTATTTAGGCCCAACGTTCTTCCTTCTCTTATTATTGTTCTTCTGAGTGTTTCTTTTGGTCTTCCTTTTTTCCGCTTACCCTCAGGAACCCAAGTGAGCGCCTGTAGTGGTATTCTGTTGTTTTGCATTCGTAGGACATGACCGATATATGACCATCGTCATATATATATATATATATATGGAGGCTGTGACACGTTCCAAGAAATATCATGGAGTAATCACGAAGCTGGTTCAGCGTCTTCGAGATACGCCTGGTGATTATGTCTAGCGTTTACAGTAAGCAACTTAAAGCTCACACTTTGTTGCAGAGTTAGCACCCTTAACTGGTACCACCGACTAGTATTATGACTGAAGAGAAACATATACCCTCATGAGTATTGGGTTTCCTGACATACAATCATGTGCCCTCCTCCCATTTTTTCATTCCACCATCCCATCTGCCTCAAAACTTTACCCTCTCTGAGCATTAATATTAATTCCAGTGAGCATAAAAAAATTCACTACATTTATATTGAATATCTTTACATTTGCACTGGTTGACAAAGTGAAAAATATAATAAGTATATTCATCAGTTCTATCATCATCCACTCCATACTCCATATGGATCTTGGGACTACCTCTGCTTTTGGTTCTCTATGAGAAATGCGCATAAAGCAGTCACCAGCGATTGCAGTGGTTATTCATGAAATCATCATTCTATATGCTGAGGTTGCCAGCCGCGTATGACTTGGACATCCATTAGCAATTTTCACATGTTTATAAACCCAAAATATAGTATGTTGAAATGTACAACTTATCCTAAAATCTCTTGGGAATACTGGCTCCTGGCTCAGAGAAATAATTAAGACAACCTGTTTAAAATGCCTCTTACACGTATTCTGGCTTATTATTTTACAGTAGGCTACAACTCTGACTATTTGTTGAGATTTCTAGGATTCCGGCTTTTCGTGTTAATGTAGGTCGAGTTTTCTCGGGATATAAGTCCACAAGGTTCTCAAACACGGTCTAGTAAGTTAAATGAAATTCTAATCCTAAACCTTTCGCTGGCTAGCTGGTTGTCTTCTTGATGAGGTGAATTTTACAGTGCTCTAAACCAACGAAAGTATCAGATTATTTCAGATATAAGTCAGAAGTAAGTCCACAAGATGCTCAAACAAGGTACAGTCCGATAAATAAAATTCTAATCCTTAACCTTTATCTGGCTAGCTGGTTGTCTTCTTGATGAAGTGAATTTCACAGTGCTCTAAACCGACGAAAGTGTCAGTTTATATTGCAACTTTCGTCCCATGCACGTGGTTGTTACTATCTGACCAGGCTCCAATCAGAGGTATTGTTTATAACATCTAGAATTGCCCTGCCAGTTGTATTCAATAATACTTGTTATGAATGGGTTTATTTCAACAATTTCCTCATAGAAAAATGTTGCGTGATTTTAAAAAAAGTCCCTTTTTCCATATAAGGAATCGTTATTTCCATCGATCATCGTTTCTGTTTACACTCACGACTTCCTACATTATCACAAATAATGTCTTCGTAACAATTTTGTCTGGAAGCGATTACAATATTTCCGTCGTCTTCTGGTGTGTGTCAAATGACCGGTGCTCCCTGTGTAAACACAAACACCGGGTGTCATTACACGAAAATGACTGGCAGCCAATCAGCTCTTACCTGTATAAAATCTCAGGGAGGTTGATCAGGTAAACAGACATGACGAATTATTACAGGAAGAAGTGTAAACAAGTTACTCCAAAATACCAAATATTGTCCCGGGTAGGAAAATAGAACGTGAAGAGCACAAAATGCATTACGGGATGGCACAAGAAATGAAAAGTTTCGAGGTCATTCTGTGACAGTTGGGGCATCTGTGAAGCAGATGTTCAGCAGTCATTTTATCAGTTCCACAGTTACACTCATCGGTAGTTAGCTTGTTGAATAGATGATGTCTAAATCTATGGTGGAACGTGCGGAGTCTGAAGATTGTCACTTATTCTCTTCTGTTGAGCTTTTAATATGATTCATTTGGTGTGTGTCCTGGATGCTCTGCATGCCATTTGTTTTTTTTTTCTTGTGTGATTACGATTGTTTTGTGTGAATAGTATTTCTGAGTCTGATATGTAAAGCCACGAATATCTTGCGTGCGAATAGTATCTGTCATTCCTGTTATCTCTAACCACGATTATCTTGCGTGTGAATATATTCCGAAGTCTGTTACATAAGGTGACGATTATCTTGTGTGAGAATATATTCTGTTAGTCTGTAATACAATGTCACGGGTATCTTGTGTGAGAATATATTCTGTTAGTGTGCTATGTAAAGCCATGATTATCGTGTGTGAGAATATATTATGTGAGTCTTTTATGTAAATACGGGATCCTCGATGTACATTATAGTTATGTTCCTTAAAAATGCTCGTCTTACATCAAAACGACGTATATCGATCCTTAATATCCAATTAAACTAATGCAGTAGTTCTCAAAAAGCTGACGCCGAGAACCTTTCATGTGGTCCGCGAGGTCAAAACAATCTTCAGAATAATTTAAGACGTAATTTGCATTTTTCACTCTCATTCTCTCACGAGAGTACAGTGGAGTTTTCCAGACGCCACATGGCATGCAATGACGTCATCGTTCTGACGGCTAATGGAATGTGTGCTTTTTTTAAAAATACGTTTCTAAGGTAGTAAGTTTAGGTTATAAATATGCACGTTTTCTAATACGGTAAATATCGACAGACATAACACACATAGTTAAAACCTCTTAGGGTTTTTAAGAGCGTAAAGTGGTCCTGGACCAAAAAAAAGTTTGAGAAACGCTGAACTCATATTATGTGGTAGATACGTTCCAGACCAACTTAAACATTTGACTTTATATGGAAGTCTATAGGCATATAAATATGTTATTGTACACCAAACTGTAATACAGTATAATTTATTGTAATTGCTAAATAATAATTTAAAAATACACTAATAAATTATGAATAAAACATATAAATAATTGTATTTTTACATTATTTTTCCTGTTATAATTGCTGCCACTCAGCAGTCTCAGTTCTCTTTGATTCTGGATGGGGGTTATTGGGGTTTGACAATCTCTCATAAATCTTTCCTGTGCCAATGAGAAAGTGGTAAAATGTGTGACATTCGGTGGGTCACTTGAAAAGTATTCCACTGCTATCATCCACATAGCTACTCCGTTTTTCACGGGAGATGTTCACACGTGTTTGCTCCCGAATCCTATTGCGGACCTCATCGTCGGACGTATACACGGAGTTAAAGAGTGTACCCCGGAGCGGATTACTATCTGGGAAGAACAAAACAATCAGGCTGCTTATGCAGTCACTACAAGAGCGCAAGCTCAAAATATTTCTCAAACTCCATCTACCGAAACCGAAGAAGTGCATAAGCATGATGATCACTCGGTGATTTCCTAAGAGTCTTTTATAAAACTCTAACAAGATGACACTTCTTTGGAAAAATTCTTCATACAAGTTAAAAATGATAATCCAAACCATAACACAAATAGTAAGTCTTGGGTTTCTAAAAAGAATGGAGTACTAGTCCGCATGGTGTAATATTCTACTGCGTCTACTCATTCGCAAATTCTAGTACCTAAGAGTATGAGAGTTCGAATTCTGCAACATGCTCACGACTCTCAATGCCCATGACATATGGGATTTTCCCGTACCAAATCGAGGGTTCTTGCCTCATTCTTTTGGCCACAAGTAAATAAAGATATACGTATGGATTGTCGCTCCTGTAAGACATGCCAAGAGGTTAAGTCACGCGGTCCACGCCATGCAGCACCTATCCAGACTGCAGACATTTCAATCCGTCCCTTTCAAAAGATGGCGATATATATTATTGGTCCTTTTAAAATCAAGTCTGCCAGAGGACACCAATTTATCTTACCATGCGTTGACATGTGTACTCGTTGGCCAGAGGCTATACCTATCAAGAGCATTTCTACTGTCGATATTGCAGACACTCTTTGGCTAGTATTCTCACGTTTAGGATTTCCCAATGAAATCTTATCAGATCATGGCACACAATTAATATCAGACACTATGTCTCAGGTGATATCTACACTCAGGATTGAAAGGTCTTTAAGCAGTATCTATCATCCAATGTCAAACGGTTTAGTTGAACGTTTCAATAGAACGCTCAAGAGTTTACTAGGAAAGATAACTGAGCATCATCCTCAGGATTGGGACAGGGTCTTACCAGCTGCTCTTTTTGCATATAGAGAGGTCCCTAACGAGCATACAGGTTTTTCTCAATTCCAGCTTGTCTTTGGTGCTCAACCGTGCGGTCCCATGTCATTGCTGCACGACCTAATAACTGCTGAGAATATCAGCGAAGACACTAAATCCTCTTACAAATATGTAATTGCTTTAAGGCAGAAAATTATCGAAGCATGTAGATTAGCTACCTCTGCATCCTAGTCTGCTAAGGAGAAAGCAAGAAACTTCATAAATAAAAAAAGATGTCTACGTCAACTCTTTCCTGGTGACAAGGTACTTGTACTACTGCCTTGTAGAGAAAATAGACTTCTTATTACATGGAAAAGTACTTACACTATCATCTCTAAAATTTCTGATGTCGAGTATGTCGTCGATGTGGACAGAAAACATAAAACTTTCATATCAACATGCTAACATAATTCCATGAACGACCACATTACCTACAACCTATTTATGAAGCGACGGACGATTCGCTAGTCACGCATGGTCATTACACATCTCTGTCAGTCATACAAGAAGAGGAATCTACTTTCTCAGATGTGAATCTTCCTCTCTCCGTAATCTCACTGCATTCTACAGAATCATGGGAAAATGTGACTGTTTCTTCAGAGTTGTCGTCTGAGCAACAACAACAAGTTTCTTCTCTTTTACAGACTTTTCAGAATGTTCTCACTGACATTCCTGGACAAACATCAATTGTTAAGCACGACATAATACTCACTGATCATAATCCTATCGGAGTCCGACCTTATTCTATTCCTTTACACTTCCAAACACAGGTCGAGAAAGAATTGGATGAAATGATACAGATGAAAATAATTGAACCATCCACTTCGTCATATTCTTCGTCTATGGTTATTGTCCGCATAAAAGACAATAACATACGTCTTTGCGTCGATTATCGTAAATTAAACCAGGTAACGAAATTCGATGCTGAACCTATGCCCTTATTAGAGGAGCTACTCGTTAAGCTTTCTAATTCTAGGTTCTTTACCAAACTCGACTTGTCCAAAGGTTATGGGCAAGTTCCTCTCACTGAACGCGCCAAACCTCTTACTGCTTTCTCTACACCTAGGGGGCTGTTCCAGTGGAACTTCATGCCTTTCGGCCTTATGAATGCCCCAGCTACTTTCGTACGTATGATGCGTCGTATCCTTTCTCATCGTCCTGATGTCATTGCGTACTTGGACGATATTTGTCTCTTTAGTGATTCCTGGGAAGATCACTATCGAGGTCTTGTTGACCTATTGTCTACTCTACGCTCGCATAATTTGACGGCCAAACCGTCAAAAGCCTTTGTTGGCTTTAGCGAGATTTCTTTTTTGGGTCATCGTGTTGGTCATGGTCTCCTGCGGACGGAGGACAACAACACCACTAAAATTCTCAATATTACTACTCCCAAAACAAAGAAGCAAGTTCGTAGCCTATTAGGCTAAATACAATTCTATGGTAGGTTCATCCCTAATCTATCATCTATTACAGCACCTCTCTCTACACTATTGAAAAAGGGGTCACCTAATATGGTACGCTGGTCCCAAGAATGCCAATCCTCACTAGATAGGATTAAGGGTCTGTTTTCCACTCCACCTATTCTAAATCTACCCACCGCAGATAAGACTTTTGTTCTTCGCAGTGATGCATCATCCATAGGAATCGGAGCCGCATTGATGCAAGAGTATTCTAAATCTCTGCATCCGGTGATGTATGTCTCTAGGAAGCTAAATGCGGCAGAACGAAATTACTCTGTACTAGACCGAGAGTTATTAGCTATGGTCTGGGCGATCCTTAAACTTCAGAGATACCTTCTTGGTGTTATTTTATTGTAGAAACGGACCAAAAGGCTCTAACAGCCCTACAAAGTAAGGATCTGAAGAGCTCAAGATCCACTAGATATGCTATTGCTCTTCAACCTTTTCACTTCTCGGTACGATCTATCCGTGGGTCGGATAATGTAATGGCAGATATACTGTCTCGATGCCCACATAATTCTACGCTACTCTCTTTACAAATTTTGGGGTTAACTAGATACCGGTGTTTATAGATTAACACTCGAGAGTTATATGTCTATGATCCTGTTAAGTTAAGACTCCAGAATAGTCTGTTCAACTTTCTCTGTAACAGAGAAAGGTTTGATTATATCCATACATGGGCCAAAAGTTTACATAGCCACATTTTATAGATAAAAATGTAGGATTGAATGTTATATATTATAAAATCCTACGGTTATCAAACAGAGTGTATAATTTGTATTTTCTCACAGCAAATCAAGCTGTGATATGGAGAGTGTCAACAGCTTGCCAGCTGTGTTAAGATGTGACGTCCTTTCTTTTCATTTAGCGTTGGATGCTTCTATTGATGTCTATGGCTCTCATTACAGTACACTATGCTTTGGAACTCCCGACTACATCGTTAATTAACTTTGTTGTACATTGTCATATGATATTATGTTAAATATATGTTACTAGGTAATCATAACCTTTCGAAGATATATACAGGTGTCTTTATATTGTTGTATATTAATGTTAAAAGGATAATATCGTAATGACACCTCTATTTTTTGTAATTCATTATTGCGAAATATGGCTAGATGGTATTTTTGGGGGAATATATGGAAGTCATATGTATGTAATTTTCCCAGCACTTCATGGTGCGATTGTGAGAACCTAGTTTCTCAAAAGTTGTGAGATAATTTATGTTCTCACCCGACGCTTAATTGTGCGTCATTATTTCCTTATGTTATGGCGATGTATGTGTTGAGGCCCTCTAGTTGCGCGTCATGTATGCGTGGTGGGCTAGTTGTCTAGAGTATCATGCTCTTTATTTTTGTTTTCGTGAGTATGTTTATTAGGGTTTGTCATGTACACGGTTATATATTATTATGATATGCATTGATGTCATGCATTGTTTATTGTATCTGAATACCGTGTCATAATCCTTGTCTTTTCCTTTTCTCCTTCTTTGCATATCTCATCTTGCCTTTGTTTACTCGTTGTCCTTGTCTACATTTTTCTCGCTACTATTTATACCTTTGTGTTTATGACTTTATATTTAGAATATACTTGAAGGTAGATATGTGTTTGCTTCCGCCCTCCTTTGTTTCCTGTTATTGTTATCATTTTTTTCCCCCGGGGGGGGGGGGGTGCGGTAAACTGTTAAGATAGGAATATATGTACTTTTTATTTTGTGGTCAAAGGGAACCCATTAATTGTATATTTTTTAGTTCAGGGTGAGATTTATCTGTTATCTCCCTTGTCTGGACAATGTCCATTATTATGTATGCCTATATTAGGATATCGATCATACAGCTGGCCATGTATGGAGCGGTCTTGCTCTGTTTTCACGGAAAGGTCTGGATTGTTCCGTGACTAGCTCTACTTAGGTCTTACGCATGCGCGATGAACTTGCGCGGGGTATTGAAGACTGTCTTTCCAGAAGTCGATGTAAAGTCTCCGAGCTGACGAGAAGTCAGCGCTCGTCTCTGTCTATAATTTTGGGGAATGGAGCCTTTTAGGTGTTAAAAGATATTTAAGTTTTTCCCCTGTGATATTTCTGGCTTGTTTCTGAATAGCCATGGATGTGAGAAATGTGTTGTGTCTTATTTCTAGACGGCAGTCAGGTAAATCTTATCTGGTAGTCAAGAACATTATTAAGATTGCTTTCTCTGATTGCGGAGATGTACTGAGTAGAGGAGACTGATGTTAGCCATTTTTGGAAACCTTGCCGCTTGTACGGCTTATTCCTTTGTAGCTTAAATTTACATGACCTGTCTGGTCACGAGTAGTCAAGAACCTTATTAAGGTGGTTTTTCTCCGAGTGCGGAGATATATTAAATAGGAGAGACTGATGTTAGCCATTTTGAAAACGTCGCTGCTTGTACGGCTAATGTGTAGCCCAGAACATTATTGCTAAGGTGGCTTACTCTGAGTGAAGAGATGTATTATATAGACGAGACTGAGTTTAGATATTTTGAAGTAGCCCGCCATTCGTGCGGCTGATTTGGTAGCTTAGATCTACACGACCTGCTTGGTCGTGAGGAACCAAGAACAGTAGTCATTTAAAGCGCGCCATTTGCGCGGCTTAGTTGTTGCAGCCAAGGTTTACATGCAAAGTCTCCATGATGTTGAATACTATGAATTGATGCTATCTACATGATTATATGTGCTCACATGACAGTGTAATTGTCCGATGTCAGCCTATGTTACTGCTGTCTACAATAAATTGTCTGAAACGTCACCTGTCGTTATCGATGCTTCATGACTACTCCATTCAACATCCTCATCATTACAATACGACCTTCTACAGTAGTGGCCACTGTTCACCCTAATTTATAGTCCTACAGTGATTGCAAAGAACACACTGTTACACTGGTGGCCATCCTAATCAACCATTTACCTGTTACAGTGTGTTGCCTGTGTGGCGTTTAATCTTACATGTTACAACGATTGGAAATAACACAAATCGTTACACAGATGCTTATGTGTTATTTAAAAAATGCCTGCTACACATGTACATGTCGTGAAACATTCTAAATCCACATATATAAATTAAATAGTAGATGTAAAGCCTAACGAAGTAATTCAATAAAGGAAAGAAGAATGGTAAAAGAACAGGCGGTCACCATAGCGTACGCCTGTGTTATAGAACGTCATGCTAGTTAAACAAGAAAACCCCTTTTATATTTCGTGTGCATAAACACTACGCAAAAGCCTACACGCGTTTCTAAAAATAAAACGTGTACTGTATTTCATAGAAAACCTTGAGATACGCACACTGCTTAATGACCTAGATTTAATATTTCATTAATGTCATTATTACACTGCGTTAACCTAAAAGACAGACGGGCTTAGAGAGAGAGAGAGAGAGAGAGAGAGAGAGAGAGATGTACGGAGGAACGCATGCAATACTACCACCGTCTCGCGATATAAAATTAATGCCACCCCACACAAAAGGCACGCAGGCTTGCTTTTTTTCAAATAAACAGTAATAAAAAACACTACCAATACGAGGTTAGGTTTTAAAAAACATGGTTAATGCTTATTAGGAAACATGACCCAATACTGTTTTACGTCTGAAATCCTGACTTTAGCCTGACAGTACAGAAGACACCTCATCGTATCGAAGTGAACGGGTGGTAGAAGAAAATACACATTTTGAACGCAGCCACTTAGCTCCATTAAACTTATATATTTGGGTGCCTTAGGACTTGCTGACAAAGAATATGTTAGGTGTTAAGCAAATAGTCTAATAATTAACAAATTATAGCCAAAATACTATAATGGTGTTGTCTGACAACACAGGATCATATTTGCTCATAATGGCGTATTTGGACACTGCTTTAGAGAAAATGAGGCCACCACGTTAAATTCGATTTGATTGGCTAGAATTATATGTAAGGCGAAACATGATTAGTCGACTGCAAATACTATTTTTGGTTGTTAAGGGAAACGGTAGGAAGGGTACTTTTTTTCAAATGCTTTTGTAAACATGGTCTTATTGGCTAGACCATTTAATATAGTCAATTAGGAGCGTCTGTTCAGTGCCACTTTTTGAAATTTAACTGCTTAGAAGCAAGTGCGTGGAGAACCAGTTCATATTTTTCTAATGAAAGCCTGGGACAGAGGCAGATCGGAATTGTGCCATAACTCATCGCCAGTCAACGTATTTGTTTAATATTTCCGTGAATTGTGGTAAGCTAGACATATTTGATATCTTTTTGATGAAAATTGAATGTGAATTGATAATTTATGTCTGTATGTGTGTGGTTCAGTAACAAACATGAGGCAAAGCCTAGATATTGCTCCCCCATGAACAAAACTTGTCGGAGAGGAGTATAACTGCATGGGATTGCCCAATAGTACTATGACACCTATCTTATTGAATAGAAGGAAATAATACTGGAATTGCAGAGGCGTTGTAACCATTGGGGAGAGGAATACTGGTGTATACTGTTACATGAGAAGCTAGCAGTTGGCCTACCTCGCTGAACTCGGTGTTTGTTATGTATTGTGCTTCAGTGTGAAAATAGATTATAAATTAGTTCTGAAGTAGGAGGTACAACCTTCTTGTTTCAGGGACCGTGGTACTAACGTATTAAAGCAGCACCTGGTCTGAGTTTTGCTGAATCCAGATGCTGGTAGCATACTCCTTGGTCAATATATCGACCAGTGTTGTTTCTCAAGAACACGGTGAAGCAAGCGAGCAGTGGAGACTGTTTCCTGCCGCCCACACAGAAGTTAAGATTTCGTGGCCAGAGCAGCTCAATCTTGTGTATAAAAAAAAGGTAAAGGAACCCGTTACACGCCCATTGAGGCATATTGGGAATATGGTGTTAGGCCCATATTATCTTGACCTTCGGCACACGAGGGGTGATGTGTATACCCCCCTCTAAAAGTGACTTTACCTTAAATCAAGAGGGACATTTATTTGTTTCAAATAAAAAGAAACTGTGAACCTTTCCAATATTATTTCCACGAGAAACAAACACTTGAAGTCATGATGACAAACAACCATCTAGCTTGAAAAGCCAGTATTACCTCATAGTACTACAGCACAACTTACACACAAATTGCAATAATAATATATGTCAATACAAAGATCCTATCTATAAATTGTGTACATACAACTTGTGATTACATTTGATTGTGATTCCTGGTTCACTTGGTAGTTGAATCAGGATATCTATTATTGACAGGAATTAATACATATTTTTAAAAGTTAACACTTGATTTATTAAGATAGTCTTATAGAGTGTTCTATGTATGTGAGTGTCACAGTGTTGTAAAGTATTGTGGATTAAATTAAATTGTTTATCTGTCTGTTGGTTGTTGGGGTCCTGTCCGGGATTTTGAATCTTCTCCTATTATATATATTGGGGGTAATTCACTTCAGGGAATAATAATATAAAATTAAAAGGTATCCTTGGGTGGAAATAAATAAGGTTGAGCTCTCAGTGCTTTGGTTGTCCTTAGTTAATTAGACATAGATAAAATTGTTTGGTTAAATATTGTATACATTTACCTGTTAGAAAATGGCCGACCTGGCAAAATTTTGATCTGCTGCTATGCAGGCTGCTAAAGAGTTAGGAATGGACGGGCAAGTTATGATTGCCTACGTCACTACTGAATGTGACAAATATATTGAACGTGAAGAAAGAAAATTTGAAGCAGAAAGAAAATTAGAATCTGAAAGATTAGAAAAAGAAGCTGAAAGAAAGTTAGAGGCTGAAAAAGACATTAAGAGGTTGTAGATTGAGGCTGATAAAGAGGCTAGGGCATTAGAGGCTGAGGCTAAGAAGTTACAATTGGAGGCTGAGGCTAAGAAGTTACAATTGGAGGCAGAAAGAGAAGAAAAAAGACAGGCTGCAGAAAGGGAAGCAGAGGAAAGAAGGCAAGCTACAGAAAGAGAAGAAAAGAGACAGGCCGCAGAAAGGGAAGACAAGCGATTGGCTGCAGAGAGGGAAGCAGAAGATAAGAGATTACAAAGGGAGCATGAGTTACGACTAAGGGAGTTGGAATTTCAAGGCCATGCTCCTGAAAATGGTGCCAGTCCTTTTACCTCTGATGCCACTGCTAGTCAGGGAGCCTCAACCTCAGCTATGAATTTTCATCTAGATCATTTTGTTGATAAAGAAGATGATATCGAGAGCTATCTAAATAGATATGAACTATTAGCTACCACGTATGGGTTAGAGAGAGAAAGGTGGAGCTTAAAGTTATCTCAAGGGCTTCGTGGTACGGCTTATGATGTTTTCGCCAAAATGAGCAGAGATGATCAAGAAAATTATGACATGCTAAAGCAGGCTCTTTTGTTAAGATATGAAAAGAATGGTGAATTTTATAGAAAAAAATTTAGGAATGCTAAACTACTGTCAGGTGAAACCTATCACCAGTTCTCTGCACGGTTAGAGACATACTTGGAGAAATGGACTTCTCTGGGGAAAACCCAAGATCTTAAGGAAATGATCCTTATAGAACAACTAAGAGAGTCCATGGCTCCAGACCTGAGAAAGTTTCTCATGGAACAAGGTGCAGAGAGACTGGGTGAGTTACTGAATGTCGCTGAAAGGTATCAAGCAGCTCAGGCAGAGGTAACAAGTAATAAAAAGAAACAGGTAGATAATTTTAAGGCACCACAGAACTTTAATAAATTTGATCCTAGAGATCAGAACAAAGGTAAGCACCAGTTTGATAGGCCACGGTATGACAATAAAAATAAAACCCCACAATTCGATGAAAGGAAATATGATGAAAGAAAATCTTTCAACCAAAAAAGGAGGTGGTGTAAGAATTGTCGGATGGACAATCATGATACTGACCGTTGCAGAAGGAATCCTATAGTAATGGCTACCCTTCAGGTCAGGTCGACCTCAAGAAAGGAGGAGGATATTCTGATTTATACCACCCCAGAAGAGATTAGGAAGGCGCAGGCTGGGGATAAGACCCTCAAGCCTTGTTTTAGGAAATTGTCCAATTGTCACACATCTCCAGGAAAAGGAGACTTCTACATGAAGAACAAACTGATATACCGGAAGACTGGAACTAGATCCATAGGTCAGGGACAGCTGGTACATCCAAAAAGGTATAGGGCAGACTTAATAAGGAGCTTACATGTGAAACAAGATGGGGACCATGAGAAAATAGGTACCATCATTCAAAAGGTAGCTCAGAATTATTATTGGCCCAAGGCAAGGTGGGACAAGGAAAATTTTGTAGAAAGGTGTAGCATAGCACATGAGGGAACACCCACAAGTGGGAATAGTGATCAGGACCTCCACACGCCACGGGGCAAACGTAGGCCTGACACGGAAAAGAAAAATAGATTTAATAAAGTAGACCAAGTGGATTGGGAAGCCGCTTTTCACGGACAATCTTCAATTGACTGTTTTACAATGGCCACAATGCAGAGAGTGCAAAAAGATGTCTTACCCCAGGATAAGCCGAAAATCCCTCAATCGGACTTATGTAAACTAGAGGAAGAAGATGTAGAGAGGAAATCTCTCATCAGGAATTATAAGTGGGGAGAGAGCCCCAAGAAAAAAATTGGTAGTGGTCGTTTTGTGAATGATGATTCTGGGAAGAAAAGTCATCACAACAGGGCTTCGAGTGCAAAGGACCTGACATGTGCCAGGAAAAATAAGTTTCCGAATTTAAAAGTCCATATGTAGCTCTGTTAAGAACGTGGACTGATGAAAAGGCAGAGGAAAAAATTACATCCTCATACCAATATGTGAATGAGCTGACCTCTCGTTTAAAAACTGGCTGGAAACTTGCCAATGAAAATTTGAGACAAGCCAGGAAAAAACATGCTGCCTATTACAACAGGAAAGCTAAAGACAGAGATTTGGCTGTGGGAGAGAAGGTACTGCTTCTTCTACCCGGTAGTCAGAATAAGTTACAAATTGGATGGCAAGGTCCATATACAGTTCTAGAGAAGGTGTCTAGAACAAATTATAAGATAGATAAGAAGGGGAAAGAAAAAATCTATCATGTGAATCTCCTGAAGAAATATTTGGAAAGAGAAAATCAGGAAGAGACACACTTGTTGACCTTGTCCATTGCAATGGAGATGAAAAAGGAACCACTTTCATCATTTGAATATCCATTACATCCCTGTGAGACAGCGGCACAGGTGAAAATCAGTACACATTTAACGAAAAATCAGAAGGAGAGAGTGCAACAGGTTCTAGATGATCATACAGAGGTGTTAACGGACCGACCGGGGCATACAAACTTATTGGAATATGATATGAAACTGATAGACCCCACACCTGTCTGTATGAAACCCTATTCGATTCCTTTTGCTAAGGAGAAAGCCTTGAAGGAAGAGATAGACTATTTGTTGAAGGAGGGAATAATTTCACACAGTGAATCTTCGTATAGTTCCAGTGTGGTGCTCTTAAGGAAACCCTCTGGAGAACATAGACTCTGTATAGATTACAGGAGACTGAATGCTATCACAGAAGGTCAGGTGGATCCATTGCCGGATACAAATCAGTTGTTTGCCAGGCTAAATAAAGCTAAATATTTCTCAAAAGTGGATCTGAGTAAAGGATACTATCAGATTCCAGTAAAGCCTGAGGTTAGACCATACCTAGCTTTTAGTACCTCAGAGGGACACTATGAGTTTAACAGATTGCCATTTGGATTGAAGAATGCGCCTAGTGTCTTCTCTAGAATGATGAGAAAATTGTTGGATCCTCTGAATAATCCATGCATCACAAATTTCATGGATGATATCCTTATAGCAACAGAAACATTTGAGGAACACATTGACTCTCTGAACATGCTGTTTAATCGACTTAGAGAAGCGAATTTAACAGCCCGACCAACCAAATGTTGCGTTGGATGTAAAGAATTAGAATTCTTGGGACACACAGTCCATCAGGGAAACATGACCCCTGACCCCAAGAATTTAGAGAAACTAATAAAAGCCCCGAGGCCACAAACCAAGAAAGACGTGAGATCCTTTGTCTCATTATGTGGTTTCTACCAAAAGTATATCAAAAACTGTAATTCCATATATGCACCGTTAACTGATTTGACACGCAAAGGAAATCCAGATCGAATTACCTGGACAGCCCAGTGTGAATTGGCATACCAGGAATTGAAGGAAAAGCTCACAAGCAAACCTATTTTGAAATTACCTGACTTAAGTCAAGAATTCATTGTGAGAACGGATGCAAGTAATATCGGGTTGGGCGCGACCCTGTTACAGAAATCAGATGCACTGAATGGGGAATTAAACCCAGTGGCATATGCTAGTAGAAAGTTGAATAAAGCTGAAACAAATTACTCAACTAGCGAAAAAGAATGTCTTGCAGTAATATGGGCGATAAAGAAATTCAATATTTATCTGTATGGGAAGGCATTCAAGTTGCAAACGGATCACAAACCCTTGTCGTTTCTAGCGCAGGCTATGCATGAAAATTCGAGGTTACTCAGATGGTCTTTACTTTTGCAGCCATTCCAATTCAGCATAGAGTATATTTCTGGAAAAACCTACCTGGGAGCGGATTTTCTAAGCCGCCATCCGTGTGATGAAAATCACCGTAAGCCCCAGGAATAATAATAAATTTCTCTATGTGTATATAGAATTATAGACTGACATATAACGTCTGTTTTAAGTGGGGAGAATTTGTCGTAAAACATTCTAAATCCACATATATAAATTAAATAGTAGATGTAAAGCCTAACGAAGTAATTCAATAAAGGAAAGAAGAATGGTAAAAGAACAGGCGGTCACCATAGCGTACGCCTGTGTTATAGAACGTCATGCTAGTTAAACAAGAAAACCCCTTTTATATTTCGTCTGCATAAACACTACGCAAAAGCCTACACGCGTTTCTAAAAATAAAACGTGTACTGTATTTCTTAGAAAACCTTGAGATACGCACACTGCTTAATGACCTAGATTTAATATTTCATTAATGTGTTTATTACACTGCGTTAACCTAAAAGACAGACGGGCTTAGAGAGAGAGAGAGAGAGTGAGAGAGAGAGAGAGAGAGAGAGAGAGATGTACGGAGGAACGCATGCAATACTACCACCGTCTCGCGATATAAAATTAATGCCACCCCACGCAAAAGGCACGCAGGCTTGCTTTTTTTCAAATAAACAGTAATAAAAAACACTACCAATGCGAGGTTAGGTTTTAAAAAACATGGTTAATGCTTATTAGGAAACATGACCCAATACTGTTTTACGTCTGAAATCCTGACTTTAGCCTGACAGTACAGAAGACACCCCCTCGTATCGAAGTGAACGGGTGGTAGAAGAAAATACACATTTTGAACGCAGCCACTTAGCTTCATTAAACTTATATATTTGGGTGCCTTAGGACTTGCTGACAAAGAATATGTTAGGTGTTAAGCAAATAGTCTAATAATTAACAAATTATAGCCAAAATACTATAATGGTGTTGTCTGACAACACAGGATCATATTTGCTCATAATGGCGTGTATGGACACTGCTTTAGAGAAAATGAGGCCACCACGTTAAATTCGATTTGATTGGCTAGAATTATATGTAAGGCGAAACATGATTAGTCGACTACAAATACTATTTTTGGTTGTTAAGGGAAACGGTAGGAAGGGTACTTGTTTTCAAATGCTTTTGTAAACATGGTCTTATTGGCTAGACCATTTAATATAGTCAATTAGGAGCGTCTGTTCAGTGCCACTTTTTGAAATTTAACTGTGTAGAAGCAAGTGCGTTGAGAACCAGTTCATATTTTTCTAATGAAAGCCTGGGACAGAGGCAGATCGGAATTGTGCCATAACTCATCGCCAGTCAACGTATTTGTTTAATATTTCCGTGAATTGTGGTAAGCTAGACATATTTGATATCTTTTTGATGAAAATTGAATGTGAATTGATAATTTATGTCTGTATGTGTGTGGTTCAGTAACAAACATGAGGCAAAGCCTAGATATTGCTCCCCCATGAACAAAACTTGTCGGAGAGGAGTATAACTGCATGGGATTGCCAAATAGTACTATGACACCTATCTTATTGAATAGAAGGAAATAATGCTGGAATTGCAGAGGCGTTGTAACCATTGGGGAGAGGAATACTGGTGTATACTGTTACATGAGAAGCTAGCAGTTGGCCTACCGCGCTGAACTTGGTGTTTGTTATGTATTGTGCTTCAGTGTGAAAATAGATTATAAATTAGTTCTGAAGTAGGAGGTACAACCTTCTTGTTTCAGGGACCGTGGTTCTAACGTATTAAAGCAGCACCTTGTCTGAGTTTTGCTGAATCCAGAGGCTGGTAGCATACTCCTTGGTCAATATATCGACCAGTGTTGTTTCTCAAGAACACGGTGAAGCAAGCGAGCAGTGGAGACTGTTTCCTGCCGCCCACACAGAAGTTAAGATTTCGTGGCCAGAGCAGCTCAATCTTGTGTATACCCCCCTCTAAAAGTGACTTTACCTTAAATCAAGAGGGACATTTATTTGTTTCAAATAAAAAGAAACTGTGAACCTTTCCAATATTATTTCCACGAGAAACAAACACTTGAAGTCATGATGACAAACAACCATCTAGCTTGAAAAGCCAGTATTACCTCATAGTACTACAGCACAACTTACACACAAATTGCAATAATAATATATGTCAATACAAAGATCCTATCTATAAATTGTGTACATACAACTTGTGATTACATTTGATTGTGATTCCTGGTTCACTTGGTAGTTGAATCAGGATATCTATTATTGACAGGAATTAATACATATTTTTAAAAGTTAACACTTGACTTATTAAGATAGTCTTATAGAGTGTTCTATGTATGTGAGTGTCACAGTGTTGTAAAGTATTGTGGATTAAATTAAATTGTTCATCTGTCTGTTGGTTGTTGTGAACATACACTTCATCATTATCATAACCCTAGACATTCAACGTAGTCATCACAATATTCCAGAATAAGTCTGACTGAGGTATAAATGTGGTAGCAAAGTAAGGTCATCTGTAATACACCACACTTATTAGATACAGATACCTTCACAGCTGATCTCAGTCAGTACACTAAGTCCCCTATAAATATTTATAACATCCCACTTTACCACAGTGCAACAGCTGGTTCTTGGTACCAGAAGAACGATTAGAAACTTCATCAAGTGGAAAGTAAAGCAAAGGCTGTCATATACATTTTGAAGGTATTTACTTTTGAAACTTACTTTATGTTTCCCCTTGCCTAAGCATAGACATTCATGTAATTTATTTTGATCTCCATAAATATCACGTTTAGAAACATATTTCATTACTTACATGTATTGTTTTGCTTCCATTGTACTTTAAGGCACAGTTTATTAATGCTTGTTTACATCTTTATTTGAAATTTTTACTAATGTAAACATTTGCCTCTTTCTAGGAAGTTCAAGTGTCATGGAAGCTGAGGCAGGTAATGCTTTCTGAAGCTGTTCTCTGACGCGACATAAATTTCGCTACACCGTGTAAAGTGATTGTGATAGCAAAGCATTCAATCAGATCATAGCAATTAAACCATATGACCCTAATATTGCTGAATTTAATCAAGGACCCGAGGCTGCTATATTTTTCAAGAAAGTCCTGGGGCTGAACAGTGGAAAAGAGGCTTGTCGACTGGCAGGAGCAAGAAAGCGTTAAACGTCTCGTGCTCAGCTCTAAAATGGCAGAAAACTGCACTAAGAAAATGATAGACATTTAGCACAAATCTCAACAGAAAGACAGACAAAAAGCTGCAGAGGAAGCTGTATATGCTGCCGGTATGTTCTGCATGACTAGTAAGTTATTTTATTTTGCTGCAGTATTACATACTTATTTAATTATATTCTAATTATATCGAAAAATGTGATTTTAAGGAAATCATTATTCTCATACTAAAGTTCGTATAACTTCCACACTTATGTATTAACTGACATAAGAATTGGCACATATATTGCCCATAATGTTTAAAACGTGGTTTATGATGGATTTTAAGTATCTGATCAAACTTTTGATTTATTGCAAAAAGTAATGTAAAATTTAGCAAAACAATTTACTATTTTTAGACACTATTTTCAAAGTCGTACAACTTTTTTTAAATTAAAGTTATCAAAAACCCATCTTAAAAAAAGTTTTAAAATGTAATGATAAACGTTGTGTTTAAGTTTGGTATTCATGGCTTAATAAATAAAAAAGCCTTAGCAAATTGAAATAGAACAAAGAATCCAATATTGCTCAGCTCTAAAACGGCAGATAACTGCACTAAGAAAAGGAAGGAAATTAGGCACATATCTCAACAGAAAGCCAGATAGAAAGCTGCAGAGGAAGCTGGCTATGCTGCCAGTATGTTCTAAATGATAAGTAAGCAATTTTTTAGAGGCAATATTACATACTTATTTAATTGTAGTCTATTTATGGAGAAAAATGTGATTTTCTCAAAATCTATTTTTCTCATCCTAATTTCCTTAAAACTTCCACACTTATGTTTTAATTGACATAAGAATTGGCACAACTGTTGTCCATAATCTTTTAAAACATTTAATGTAATGGATTTTGAGTATCTGATCACATTTTTGATTTATTGCAAAAAGTAATGTAAAATTTAGCAAAATTTGTTACTATTTTTAGACACTATATTCAAAGTCCTTCAACTTTTTTTGTATTAAAGTTATCAAAATTCCATCACTAAAAATTTTTAAAATGTAATGATAAACGTTGTGTTTAAATTTGGACTCATAGCTTAATAAATAAAAAAGCCTTAGCAAATTGAAATAGAACAATAAAATCCAATATGGCCGCCGTTTCTATGGCAACCAGTGGTGCAGTGTCATCAAACTCTTCATTTGGCATATCTAGTATTGATATAGGTTAAGTCTGTGCATTTTCATTAAACTCCAGCAATTAATAACGAAAATAGCATTTCAGTGTAGCTCCTCCCCTTAAAAAACTAAAGCTTTGTGTAAATTTCAATATTTACTGAACACATGATAGTGATGAACTGATGTGAATTATTTTTATTTACGACAGGTAAAAGGCAGAATAAATAAGATAATGTAAGTATATGAATAATAAAAATGGTTGTAACCAGAAGCAAAGACAGATAACCAGTTTATTTATTTTAATTGGTTACTAGTACTTTTATGGATTGAATTATTTGAATTCATTTATGTAAATGTGACATGAGACTAATGTGACTGATGTGGCAGGGCATGTTGACAAGGTGGTTATTGCGGTACCATAATTGTTATGTGTGTGGCAGTCTGCCTTGGTAGATAGCAATGTCAATATTGCCTGAGGTTGGTCAGGACATAAATTTGTATAATGTGTGGCTGCACTTGGCTGCAATTCTATTATATGATGTGGCAGCGGTTGTCGCGATATCAGTTCTATAATGGTGTGGACGCCTGCGCTAACAGATGGTTACCTCACTTGGCCGTTTGCATGCTCAGGTTCTTTGCTTCAGTAGCTAGCGATGACATGATGAATGATTGCAAGTCACACACACAGCGAGCGATGACGCAACGCCACACAGAGCTTCTATATAACTAGTCAACACCACAGTCAACTGAAATATAGTTTATTTACACTGATGTGGACCACTGCTGTTACTTGGGCCTCTACAATCTTGGTCCGTCACTCTTCCTTCCTTAATTCTCGTTCAACAGTGTAACTACACATTATAGCGTCTAACCAAAATGGTTATTCAGGTGCTATTCAACAAATCCTTTTCTATTGTTATATCTCGTTCTGTGTTCAGGTTGTCTATGTAATACCGGACGCCTCCGGGGTTGTTCTTTTCCCTTCTATAGATGAAGAATAGGACTACTGTATAAATGTAATAAAGTTCACCCTACGTACCTTTTTCCCTTCTGAATAGAATCTAACTCACACCACTGTTCTTCCTCCTTAGTCAAGAATTCTCATTGTCAAATATGTTGGGTTAATCATCACCCAATATAGTCTCCTTCCCTGACGATTTTCATAACACATTCCACTTGACTATCGCCTTCAACATGGCTACCCTTGTACCTATCGGGTATCTGTGCGACTTGCACTGCTTCTGACTCTAGCTGGAAAGCGTGCCTCACTGGATTTTTGTTCACCTATTTTCTCCTGCACATTCTTAATCGCGCATCCCCTTTTACTACTCTATCTAGACTTTCCTATATTCGATTCTCACTATTCGTTCCCTCTACCTGCCACATCTATCTCCTTATCCTTCCAAAATAAATTATTTATCTGTAGGAGAAAAAATTTACTCCCATGGTTGTACCAACACTATTGAACTTTTCTTATATACAAAAATCCTTAGCAATAACTACATTCATCCACATCTCCTTCCCTTTTACACTCCTAATGAAGAACAATTTATATTTCTCCATTTCTTTCATTCACAATCGACCTAGTTTATTTCCTGACATTCATTCTTTCATCCTTGCTATCTCACACGCACATCATTTTGCTAACAATTTATAATGTATCGCACACCTGGTGTTGTTTTCTTTTACCATTACTTCATTATACTCAGAACCTGCTATGTGCCTTGTCTTATTATGTTTAGTTTTCATGTCTGCATTAGCGTTTCAGTCATCGACATGTCTGCGTAAGCCATTCAGTCGTCGTTGTCTCATTCTAATGCCGTCCCCCTGTCTGTCCCTGGGAGAAATGTTTACCTCCCATTTACGAACACTATCTTCCCTTTTTCCTATCTGCTCATGTTACATGATTTTAAATACATACTTTTGACATGTTATATTTTTCACTTCCTAAGTGGTCTTCTTTGTGTTTTTTTTTTTCATATCACTTAACATGTCATTATTTTCTAATGTTACAACATATTATCATACCAAAACTGAGGAATTACTCTTTTCCCGTCACTTTTCATAAGTGATCTTTAATTCCTCTTTACATTTATGACTGTTCTTACCATTGTCATTCGCTCTCACATTCTGCCCACTCTGTATATATCGCTACAAAGTTTTTTTTTTCCTTTTACTCATCCAGTCACTCCTATTGTCAAACATGTAAACCCATCATATAGTATTATTTTCTGTCACCACACACCTGGTGTGAATTGTTTGGCCTTTTTTTCCTCTCGTATAAAGCCTAAACATGTCTTCTGTCGTGTCTTTGTATATACATTGTTCATGGTGGCGTGAGCCATTTAACTATCATGGCAGCACTGAAGTGCCATCTTTGTGTACACCCTTTACTAACTAGACTTCTGTCATTGGTCTCCTACGCAGAAATATTTGAAACTTCTTGGGTCTACTTATCTTAAAGCATTTTGTCGCTTTTACCTATTTGCGTGATTTTCTGCTACTGACCTGTCACTTTACTTCTTTTTTATACTTATGTCTATCTCTCGCTACTCTATTTTTACGTTTTCCGCTCATCACTTTGTTTCATGGTTTCTCTATATTTCTTCTTTTCTCACTGTCATTCTTCAGTACTCCAAGTCTGTATCATGTTCCTGTACCTTCTCACTCCTCTTTTCTTCTTTGTCCCTTTCTTTTGGCTTCTCATGTCCGTTCCCTCTGGAACCTCTCTTTGTGCTACCTCCTTTTCTTTCCTTCTCCACAACACTCTGTCTCCCCGTGTCTAAATGTCTTCTGTATATGTTCGGTGAGGGTTACCCTCAATAGACTCTCGTTTGCTGTCTGGCAAACGCCGCACTTAACGTTTTATATGTTTTTCGTTCCCTTCATGTAACGTTCTTAACACATTGCTCTTCTCTTCATTCCCTCTTAGAATCTCTACATATATTCATGCTATTCTCCCTATAACCTTTCGATTACCTCGAATTTCTTAATTTCTTTTTTTTCTTCTCTTCGTGTATTTCGGAGAAAAAAAATATGATTTCTCCCCAAAGTCTTCACTGCCGCAAAAATCTCTCTCCTCACTTCTACATTTTTCTCTCTTTGCCATTTTCTCCATGGCTTTTTACTTTTACATTCGTTCCTTCTAGAACTATCTCTTTTATATGTCTGTGCCATCCTTCCTGTGGCTTCTCAATACTCCCGTCCTTTCTCCATGGCTCTCATCTCTTATCCATTTCTCTATGGTTCTCTATTGTGTTCGGTGGAGAATAACTTCACTAAAAGTCTCCTCACGACTTAGCTAACGCCGCCATTTTTATTCTTCTCCTTCCATCGTTTAACCGCCTCCGATAATTCCCTCCATCTAGTCTGACTGATTGTCTCTGCATATCGTCTCCACGTTTCTGCTCTGTCCGCAAGTATTTTATTTATGTTGTATACTGGGTACTCCCGTTCTCTACTCCTACTTATATATTTGCTCCCTTCTTCCTTAATTCTTGTACTACTCTCTCCTCTTCTATAAGTCCTTTTTGTGTCTGTTACTACCGTCACTCTCCTCAGACACTACACTGTCTGAGTCACTCGACACCGATTCTGAAGACCATCTCTGTCTATTGCTATATTCTGCTTCATTAACCATCTGTCGACTTTTTCTCATGGTCGATCTATCCTCTTCTTTGTAATCTTAAGTCCATATGTCCTCCACATACTCCTCTCCATTCAATATTTCGATCACAAGTTTGTGAACTTTGTTTTGCCTTTTTGATAAGTCTGTATCAAATTCTACTTCCAGCAATTTCCGCACCTTCCTTGTTGTCAAGGTGTTAAGATCGGCTCCTCTTATGGTACTTTTTATTGCCTTCTTTATCTCATTTACACTTGGTTCAGTCATTTTGATAATTTTCTTCGTCTTTATCTGATTTATACATCCACGATCACTATTCTCATTTTCGGCCAATACATTATATTGCCTTCGTCGTCCGTTGTATGATCGAGCTCGTCCGACCTGTAGCCGTAGGCATATTCGTCGGAGTCCATAACTCTATCTTCCCCACTTGACGAATAGGATTCTGATTCTATGTCAAGCTGGTACTTTTCATGTACTGTACAGTATATACATCTTCCTGTCTTGTCTTCCGTACTACTCTTGGACGCCTATAGGATATGTCCATGTCCTGTACTTCTTGTATCCTATCTTTTCTATTGTCCGCCTTCACTGATCTTTCTTTCTCTTGCAGTAACATCTGAATCGGTTCATCTTTCTTATTGTTTACCTCGGTGTTATCCCTATGCTGTGGTACTACTTCTTTAGCCGTTTGTCGGTTCGTCCCTTTTATACTGCGTGGTATCTTAGATTTTCTCGTAATGTCTAATACATGTGACAATGTTTCCTTTCCTCTGATGACGTCTTTAGCCTTTTGTGCTGGACCCAAGTGTGGCGCTACAGTATCTATCTCCCTTTGTGTTCCGGCACTAATCATCTTTGTTTCATTTGTTTCTGGTTCTTGTGTTATAGTTCTAGGTTGATTATTATTCATAGGAGTCAACTGCGTCCTATCCGTATTCACTAAATTTACGTGTTGGTATCTGTTAACTTTCTTTCCCGATCTTACTGGACCTATGTATGCCTTCCATCCATCTTCTGTCGTAATGAGACACCCTTGTCCATTCTCTAATGCCACGTTGTTTATCTCCCATATCTTTCTATTTCTGATCTCGGCAATGAAATTCCTTACTGCCATTCTAGTCCTTCTCTTATTAAGTGTGTTCCAGTGTGCGCGTCCGATAGCTGTTTCTAGGATTTTGTTTTTGTCATTATGTTCTCTACATTGCCTATTTTGGGTATATTGATGACATCTTTCCCACTTGTTATCCTGTTGCTTCCTGTTTTCATATCTTATGTGGCATTTGTTTTGTGTCGCTGGTTCTTCATTACTGTCCCACGCTCTGTGGTGTTGGCGGTTGCATTCTTTCTGTGCCATTCCTATTATATGTATTTGCGGTTCTCCATCCCAAGTGTGACAATGCAATGTCCTTTTCCCTTCGTATCGTTTGATTTATACTCTGCTTGAAGATCTTTCCACGTTTCATTAAGGAATGTGTCTAATTGCCATCTCATAAAATCTGTGACCACACCAGCAGACGAAAAAAATGAAATTTTGAATTTCTCAAATTCATCTGCATTTATTAACATCGCATACTTATCAATGTCTGTAAGCCACTTACGGCATGCGTATGGGTCACCTGTAAATATGTCAACATTACCTTTTATGTTTCCATATCTGGCGCTGTTGTCAACCTTGGCTAATGTGTCACTAATAGCTTTTACCAAGTCCAATGTCTGACGGTCTTGCCTGTCGTAATGTGTCTGTTCGCTCTGTGCCATCATAAAATCTGAAAAATAGTTACTTATTTCTAATGCTAACTAATCAGGTACAATCAAAAGAACCATGATGTATATATATATATATATATATATATATATATATATATATATATATATATATATATATATATATATATATATATATATGATAGGGTGCGCGAGATGATGATGATGCTGTTGTGATATGTGATCATCTCCATGCACACTCGCAACCGAAGCGATCAACAATAAAACTCTGATTCTTAAGGCAGGGGCTGTATTTATTTATACAGCCCTGTCAGTGGCACTAAGCACATACAGCAAACATTAAACAAGTGAACCAACAAACAAAACACCCAGCCAGTGCTCTATGCTAATCTGAAACAGAAACAAAGCACAAGCTAGTTAAAATCTTAATAGTTAAATAATCAGAAACACCATGCTCTCACCTGTCAAACTGTTCTTCCTCCACTCTCATACATGTCTTCCAATGAGACTAGAGTGATGTTGTGCATGAGACTGGCATTGTCACCATGTAACATAGATTGCTACCGAAACCACTACTGCAAGAGCACACACACTCAATTATCACACACACACACACTCATGCATGTCGTCTAATGAGACTAGTATGGTGTTGTGCATGAGGCTGGCAATCTCACCATGTAGCACAGATTGTTACCTAAACCACTACTGCACGAGCATATGAATACTTCATACGGAGGCAAACCACACTGGTGGCCCCATGCTCCCCCAGGAGCGGAGAAGAGAAATATATATCTCCAAGTGAGCCTACGTGCGCTCACAAACCATTCTACACATAACCATAATTAAATAATAATAAAATGGACATAAAATAATATTCAACTATATGTACAACAAATACTCTCAATAAGGGTTCCAAAGGTTGTTACAGCCGGGAGTTGTAGTGAGGGTAAGCTCTCACTGCAGATAAAATACTTCAATGGCACGCGCCTCAAGCAGCCTCTGACAACCAAGTCCAGCTCCCGGCCTTCACGTGTGGCTCAGTTTGATCCCGGCGGAACTGTTTTCACTGACGGGAGAAGGGGCAAAGGCGAGCGACTAACGCCTTAAAACCAGCAGCTTCGGGCAGATAGGGCTCGTGATCCTTGGTTGGTAGCTTATCTAAGAGAAGGAACTCTGAATTCAAACCACCGCTGCCTTGCGGGAATATCCATTTATGGAATTGGCTTCGGGAGTAAACCCTGAGGATAAATCCAGAGTCGGAGTCCCTAAGGCAGTCTAATGTCGATTCGACATTATTCTTGCAACTCCTGCGACGTGGCTGGTACCAAACTGTATCGGCTACTGCCATTCCTTTGGATCTACCGGCTGTGTGGAGAGGGGGAACATGCTGCATGGGCAACAGCTTGATCTCCATATAACTGTGCCCAAGCTCGCGCCCTGGAGAGGAAACTCCAGCTTCACCCTATAGGTGTCGGCAAAACACGGGAAGTAGCAGTTACCGGTCATAAGCATTTTGCCCAATTGGCGTAGGGCATGGCGCCAGGGGCTACTTCCGACAGTGGGAGAGGTTCTACGATCTCACTGGACAGCTACCGCCCGCTTCAAGCTGGGCAGCCCCCAGTCAATAAGGTGTTGTCCCGCCACTGTCTGCTTTCCCCATTGGGTGCTTGGGGATTAGGGTCAAACCCGAACGGTGGACAGAAAACTTTGCAACAAGCAATTATCAGAATAATAAAAATAAGCAAACTCTCAGATTGGGATGCTGGAACGTCCGAACTATGTTTACTGGACTATCTGGAAACCTACAGGACGTAAACGATGTAAGGAAGACAGCCATAATTAATGATGAGCTTAAACGACTTCAGGTGGATATAGTTGCACTTCAGGAAACGCGCCTGGCGGGCTCTGGAACGGTGAGCGAGAAGGACTACACATTTTATTGTCAATGGAAAGATCTTAATAAAGCTAGAGAACACGGAGTAGGTTTTGCGGTCAAAAAATCGCTAACTAAAATGGTTGAACGAGGCGAGAATGGATCAGAACACCTGTTAACGCTCCGCCTGCAAACTAGCACAGGTCCCATCACCCTTGTCAGTGTGTATGCTCCTACTCTGTACTCTGCCTCAGAAGCTAAAGATGAGTTCTATGAGAATGTAGCAGCAGTCATCAAAAGCATACCTAGGCAAGAACGACTTGTTCTCCTTGGCGACTTTAACGCTAGAGTGGGTGCCGATAATGTTTCATGGCCTTCATTGTCTGGGCAGGTTTGGTATTGGCAAGATGAATGAAAATGGAAAACGGCTCTTAGAGTTGTGTGTCCACCATGACCTCTGCGTGACCAACACCTACTTTCAGACAAAACCCCAGCATAAGGTGTCATGGAGACACCCACGATCCAATCACTGGCACCAACTGGACCTGATTCTCGTCAGAAGGCCACTTCTCAGGTCTGTGCTCTTTACGCGCTCGTACCATAGTGCAGACTGTGATACAGATCACTCTTTGGTTTGCTGCAAAATCAGAGCACAACCAAAAAAACTCTATTGTGTCAGACATGAAGGGAAACCACGCATTGATACCAGCAAGATGTCAGACCCTGTCATGATCACTCAATTTACTGCGACCTTCAAGAACGTGCTCAGTAGCCCTCAGCATGGTAATACTATTACAGAGAACTGGGAGCGTCTACGGAACACCATTCAAAGTACTGCACTTGCCACCTTTGGTAAGAAAACGGCAAAGTCAAATGACTGGTTTGATGCTTCATCGGATGTGATGGCACCTGTCATTGAAGCCAAGCGCAGTGCTGTGAATGAATACAAACGTTCACCGAGTGCTAGAACCCTACAGATCCTGAAGGCTACGAGAAGCAAAGTTCAACAAACTGCTCGACGCTGTGCAAATGACTATTGGCTCCAGCTCAGTGAGAGCATCCAGATCGCAGCGCAAACAGGCAACATTAAACAAATGTATGACGGTATAAAGAAAGCACTTGGCCCCCATAAAAGTAAGACGGCACCGCTAAAAACCATCAGCGGAGAGAAGCTAACCGATAAGGGTAAGCAGATGGAGAGGTGGGTCGAGCACTACTCTGAGCTTTACGCTAGGGAAAATACCGTTACGCCTGCAGCCCTTGATGCTGTCAAATGTCTGCCAACTATGGAGGAGCTGGATGCCGAACCAACATTAGAGAAACTCAGCAAGGCCATTGATAGCTTGGCCTCTGGCAAAGCACCAGGCAGTGATGGGATTCCTCCTGATTTAATCAAATGCTGCAAGAGCACGCTATTACATCCCCTGCATAGGATGCTGTGCCAGTGCTGGGAAGAGACAACTATTCCTCAAGACATGCGAGATGCCAGGATTGTAACACTATATAAAAATAAAGGAGACAGAAGTGATTGCAATAACTACAGAGGCATCTCTCTTCTTAGTATTGTTGGTAAGGTTTTTGCCAAAGTCATCTTAATGCGACTACACAAGTTAGCTGAGCGCATATATCCAGAGTCACAGTGCGGATTCCGAGCTGGTAGATCAACAACAGACATGATCTTCTCTGTCCGCCAGCTTCAGGAAAAATCAAGAGAGCAGAAAAGGCCTTTATATATCGCCTTTATAGACCTCACAAAAGCATTCGACCTGGTTAGTAGGGATGGACTCTTCAAAATCCTCCTGAAAATAGGCTGCCCTTCTAAAATGCGGGAAATGATAAAGTCATTCCATGACGACATGAAGGGAACAGTCCAATATGCTGGAAGCACGTCACAGCCCTTTGACATACGAAGTGGCGTTAAACAAGGCTGTGTTCTGGCTCCGACCCTCTTCGGGATCTTCTTTGCCCTACTCTTGAAACATGCTTTCAGATATGCAACTGAAGGAATATGCCTTCACACTAGGTCAGATGGCCGTCTGTTTAATCTTTCAAGGCTGAAGGCAAAAACAAAAATCAGAAGGATCAGTATAAGAGACTTGTTGTTCGCTGATGATGCTGCAGTCGTCACTTAAAGCCAACAGGAGCTTCAGAACTTGATGAATCGCTTCACTGAAGCATGCAAGGACTTTGGCCTCACAATAAGTCTAAAGAAAACGAATGTGCTGAGTCAGGATGCGGGTGCTGCACCAGTTATCACTATCAATAACTATGAATTGGCAGTGGTGCATCACTTCACATACCTAGGGTCTACCATCAATGACAAACTCTCATTGGATAAAGAAATCGACAGCCGCATTGGCAAAGCTGCAGCTACCTTTGCCCGCCTCACATCGCATGTTTGAAGAAACTCCAAACTCACAATGAAGACCAAAGCTGCGGTATATAATGCCTGCATCACCAGCACACTCCTATATGGCAGCGAGACCTGGACGACCTATGCTAAGCAGGAAAGAAGGCTCAATACCTTCCATTTACGGTGTCTACGCCGCATCCTCGGCATCTCGTGGAAAGATAATGTGACTAATGTCGAGGTGTTGTCACGTGCTGGCCTTCAAAGTATGTATACACTGCTTAGACAGCGCAGACTTCGCTGGCTTGGTCATGTTCGCCGCATGGAAGATAGTCGCATCCCAAAAGATATCGTCTACGGACAACTAGCAGATGGCAGGAGATTAGTTGGGGGACCACAGCTGAGGTTCAAAGATGTGTGCAAGAGAGATATGAGGGCACTGGACATGGATCCAGCAACATGGGAGGATGAAGCTGCCGATCGCACTGAGTGGCGATGCTATTTACGGCGCCAACTCAGATTGGGCGAAGAGAGGCTCACACAACAAGCAGAGGAGGGGAGAAAACGTCGAAAAGAGCACCAGGAAAATAAGCAGCCGAGGGCTGTCAGCTCAGGGGCGTATTCACATAGTCAGTTATGACTGAAGGGGCTATTATTATTATTACTCTCAATAATGAGAATAAGCTACTACCTCTCAACCAATCCACATTAATACTCGTTCCTGCACTCTGAACATGTCGTAAGTGACGACTGGTGCGCCTGGCAAGAAGCGTGTCGTATATGACCCCTGATAAGCTTGGACACTTATCACATGAAACACATCGTTACCGTTACCGAAACAACCACTGCAATAGCATAAAAATGCTTCTTGTGGGCCTGTAATGGATACCAGCTGCATTGGTGTTTCCATGCTCCGCAAGGAGCAACCAGAGAAAAACCTCTGTCTCAAAGTGCCTTACGCACCAAGGAGTGGCCTTGCGCTCTCCAGAAATCTAAATACCTATTCTCACCTCATTAAAAGTAATCCACTACTGTAGCATTATGATCAATTATCATGAAATACACTAAATTATCCTTACATCAAAGAATTAAAATATCAAAGAGTAAAATAAAATTACTCTTGACTTAACAAAACTAGAATTAAATTCAACACCTAAAGGAGATTTAACACGAAAACTATCTATACCATTACTGGGGAAAATTACCTTAACCTGCTTTCACCCACGTGTCAATTCACACAATATAACATAGCGTAACATTATAGGCTTAGTACGCGTGATAACTAAGCATGTTATGCAGACTTGCTGGCGCCTTCTTTATTCACTGTCATTAACACGTGGCCCCGCGGTTGCCATCTTCCCAACTAGTTAATATTATCTAAATTTCAGTCCCTGATAACATCTCTGTCCAGTTCCATGTATGAAATAGTTTCATACTATATTTGCCTTTCTGGTGAATGAAATAATCGCTCTTAAACTTTCACATCTGTGACTTGGACTTAACACTATTAAAATCTATCCACACATTTTTTCATTCATCTATCATTTCTGAACTAAATCTGATGTCCTGGAAGAAATCTCCTTAGAAAACACATCCTTTTATCTATTTCATTAAACATTAGAACAGACACGCTGAATACTAATAATAAAACTAGATCACTAAAGCAAATGTAAATTAACTCACGTGTCATGTCTTCGTTCTTCTTCTACCCACACAGGGCGCTTCTTATCTTCGTTTCTCTTGTCTAAACTGATCGTCAAAAAGGCCTTCGCCGGCTCGCTGTCTCTTTATATAGGACCTAGGGCTAATCACTCAACTTAGCCCGCGACGCGTATTGATTCGGCCACTTAAATAACACTCGCCTTCGATGCTCTTTCTAGAGCAAAAACACAAATATACACCACAACTAATTTTAGGCTTTATTGTGGCATAGTAATATATCTTCTTGAAGATGTTGTGGTAATCAGGCAGGTAACCACGGAGACATTGGTAGCGACAAGATGGCGCTATCATATATATATATATATATATATATATATATATATATATATATATATATATATATATATATATATATATATATATATATATATATATATATCCAACTGTCTGAGGGTGGGCGCTGCAACAAAAAATGATTCTGTTACACAGATTATATGCACCTAGTGTTAATACACTACTGTGTGGTCATTGTTTAACTATTAATTTCTATTATCGTAGTGTTAATGCTTTTACCCCGTATCACTTATATCCGTAACTACTATCACTAACTAAAATGGTACCTACAGTATCTATACCTTAACTAACTGTGTTGATTCTTCGTTGGAGCGCTCTTGTTTTTTAATATTTTCTTGTAACACGTAGTTGTGCTACACCTTCCTACACTCTGTGCTCCAGGTACTTTGCACTACACAGCACGTTACAGGAGTTCACACGTATTCTTGCTTGACTGGTGACGACGTACAGCTGCGATGATCTTTTCTCGGACAGGTGGTTGGCGAGAAAAATAAAATGTTCTATATCTTGACTTGATTTTGATTCGGTCTGGTGATTCTCGATATCAACACGTTAAGCTGTCCTCAATGTTGGTACTCGAAGTCGTTCTGTTTCCTTCTGATGTGTCTATTGCTGACGTTATTCTGTTTACAATGTTTGTTGTTGACGTTGTTCTGTTTCTTGATTCTGTGTCTAATGTTGACGTTATTTTGTTTATTGCTGCGCTGTTTGCTGTTGTGTATCATTAATGCCCTCTTTGCGTAGCTGTCAATACTTCATGAAGTTGGTCTCGTCACCAACAATTCTATACTGAAGCACATTAAAAACGCACCACCTGTATAATCCAGGAACAGAGTGTGAAATGTAAATGTAAGTGTTTACAAGTTAACATATATGGAATCTTTATTCATTTTCCTATGAATCCATGCTGGTCATTAATTTGTACATTTGATTGTTATGAAATTCATTGCATTCTGTGCAGGCAAGGGAGAAAACCAAAAATGCAACCAATAAAAAAATTCATTCACACTATCCTCAGTATCTGGTATGTCCACCATGTGCTTGCAAACAAGCTTGGCAGCGGCTCCGCATGGAATGCACACGTCTCTGAAGGAGATTCCGGGGAATCAAATCCCATTCACGTGTAAGAGCAGCTTCGAGCTGTTGCAGATTAGCTGGAGAACCTTGCCTGTAGACTCTGCGTCCAAGCTCGTCCTACAGATGTTCTATAGGGGACATGTCTGGTGATAAGGCAGGCCAATCAATCGTCACAATGTTCTGCTGCTGTAGATATTGCTGCGTAATGCATGCGGTGTGCGCACGTGCGTTATCCTGCTGGAGAAGCTGCAAGTCTGGATAATTTATGAACGCAGGAGCAACCAATGCATCCAGAACCTCATCTCGATATGTCACAGCATTAACATTTCCACGGAAGACGTAAAGAGGCAAGCGATGGTGAAAACTGAATCCTCCTCAAATGTGAATACTGCCACCTCCAAATTGGTTGTGCTGACGAACATAGCAATCTGCAAAGCGCTCTCCACACCGTCGCCAAATCCGCATACGTCCATCAGCAAAGGATATGTTTAATCTGCTCTCGTCTGTGAATAGGACAGCATTCCACTGCAGTCTAGTCCATCTGACATGTTGCTCTGCCCATTGCAGGCGCTGCTGACGATGCCTGTGAGTCAAGTTTGGCCCAACATATGATCGTCTTGCAGTAAGGCCTGTATCTCTGAGTCGTCGTATGACTGTCATTCGAGAGACTTGCCCACGTCTACCCACTATTGCTCTTGCTGTTTGACTTGCCGGGAGAGAACGATTCCTTAGGTGACTCAGCACAATATTACGATCTTGCGCAGGGGTAGTAACTCGTGGTTGGCCACTCCGAAGTCAATCCCGGGCACTGCCAGTGGTTCCGTAACGTTCATTGAGACGTACAATAGTGCTGTGGTTGCAATTTATCCTTCTGGCAATGGCCCGCGAGCTCATTCCGGTCTCCAACATACCAATAGCTCGTTGGCGGTCGTTTTCAGATAGTCGTGGCTTTTCAAGCACATGTACTCGGTGTTTTGTCTCAACGGCCTTTTTATACTGCCACAACGCGTACACATTTTCAGGGTCATAGCTGTTGAGAATCGTGTTGCACGTGTGACTTTCATTGTTTTCATGTAGTCTGTACATAAACCCGTGGGTTGAATCATGCACTTTCCATTCCAGCAGCCATTCGCTCTCTACCTCATGCCAAACACGGGGAAAACCCTTCCCACACTTTTTTTCCCAGCTTCTCGGCATCAGTATATATAATAGTGGTGCGTTTTTAATGTGCTTCAGTATATAATGTGTGACATGCATTGACATCAGGTTTGCACAGCCCATCACGCCAAATCATTTAATGTAGATAAAATGTCACTGGAATAGGCTAGTACTGAACTTTCATGCGCAGCTCAGTAACAAACACCTTGGTCGGGTGTTATCTAGTGACTGGACACATACACGTTGTAAGCAAACGTCAAAACTTTACGTGGATACACATCGGCCTGGCGAGCACGAAGTCAAGAAGATCTTCTGTATAATTGCTGAACACGCCACGGTCAATTAAAATTTGGTTTTTTAATTTACGGCACCAATAACCCTTATGTGTGGCCGCTTATCACTATACCTCAATTCTTATGTGTGTGGCAGTCTGCCTTGGTAGATAGCAATGTCAATATTGCCTGAGGTTGGTCAGGACACCAATTTGTATAATGTGTGGCTGCACTTGGCTGCAATTCTATTATATGATGTGGCAGCGGTTGTCGCTATCTTCTTCTTCTTCTTCTTCCATCCTTAACCACGGACCGACAAAGCAGTTCGTGGCCAGTACGCCTAGTGGCGTCTTAGGGCAACAAGAAATTAATTGTTGTTCCGTTACGCCTAGTGGCGTTTATTGGTTGTCGCTATATCAGTTCTATAATGGTGTGGCCGCCTGCGCTAACAGATGGTTACCTCACTTGGCCGTTTGCATGCTCAGGTTCTTTGCCTCAGTAGATAGCGATGACATGATGAATGATTACAACAGTCACACACACAGCGAGCGATGTCGCAACGCCAAACATAGCTTCCATATAACTAGTCAACACCACAGTCAACTGAAATATAGTTTATTTACACTGATGTGGACCACTGCTGTTACTAGGACCTCTACAATCTTGGTCCGTCACTCTTCCTTCCTTAACTCTCGTTCAACATTGTAACTACACATTATAGCGTCTAACCAAAATGGTTGTTCAGGTGATATTCAACAAATCCTTGTCTATTGTTATAAGTCGTTCTGTGTTCAGGTTATCTATGTAATACCGGACGCCTCCGGGGTTGTTCTTTTCCCTTCTATAGATGAAGAATAGGACTACTGTTTAAATGTAATTTCCCCAGTGCTCTTTAATATGTATATAGAACATATTATGCAGGAGGCTCTCTACGATTATAAAACAACCATATCGATTGGAGGCCGACGTCTTTGCAATCTACGTTTTGCTGATGATATCGATCTTATAGCTGGAACAGAATCAGAACTTCAAGACCTTACCTCTAGACTGGAGAAAGTAACAAGAATGTATGGGATCGAAATTAATATAGAAAAAAGCAAGATATTGGTGAATAGCCATAAGAAACATGTTCCGACAAATATTACGTTAAATGGGCAAACGTTAGAAGAAGTTAACACCTTTAAATATATGGGGTCCACTATATGTAGTGATGGAAGATCAAGTAAAGAAATCAAGACAAGACTCGAGATGGCCTTAGCTGCCATGACAAGGCTGAATGTGATCTGGAAAAGTAACATCAGTTTTCCTGTGAAGATCAAATTATACAGTACAAATCACTTGCATTATCTATTCTCTTGTATGGGTGTGAGGGCTGGACACTCACTGCAGATAAGGAGCGAAGGATTCAGGCTTTCGGGTATAAATTTTATAGATGAATTTTGCGCATTTGCTATAAAGAGCACAAAACAAATGTCTATGTTAGAGAGAAAATAAACACCTATGCAGGCCACAAAGAACCACTTTTGTCAGTAGTGAAACGTCGAAAGGTTGCCTGGTTTGGACATGTAACTCGTCATGACTCCCTTTCGAAAACGATCCTCCAGGAAACAGTCGAAGGTAAACAGAGAACAGGAAGGAAAAGAAAGTCCTGGGCTGATAACATCAAAGAATGGGCAGGGCACGGTTTTTCCACACTTGTACGCATTGCTGAGGATAGAGAGCAGTGGAGGACCCTGTCTGCTGATGCTTCCACCATGGCACCCCTACGACCCATGAAGGGTTACGCGTTGAGTTGAGTTGTTGATAAATGTAATAAAGTTCACCCTACGTACCTTTTTCCCTTCTGAATAGAATCTAACTCACACCACTGTTCTTCCTCCTTAGTCAAGAATTCTCCTTGTCAAATATGTCGGGTTAATCATCACCCAATCTAGTCTCCTCCCTTGAGGATTTTCATAACACATTTCACTTGACTATCGCCTTCAACATGGCTACCCTTGTATCTCTTGGGTATCTGTGCGACTTGCACTGCTCCACTCACGCTTCTGACTCTAGCTGGAAAGCGTTCCTCACTGGATTTTCGTTGACCTATATTCTTCAGCACATTTTTATTCGCGCATCCCCATTTTTTACTCTATCTAGACTTTCCTATATTCGATTCTCACTATTCGTTCCCTTTACCTGCCACACTGATTATACAGGTGACTTGTCTTAGCTTGTCTCAGAACACGTGACCATTGATTCACCACAGACGATAAGTGCCGTGCTAGTACCCGCCAGTTTTATCTATTACTTGTTAGCTTGTTTAGTTCCTCCACAGTTAGAAGCCTCAATTATTTTATGTTGCCAATGTATTTTTTTTTCTGTCTATCAGGTCTTATTTTGTCTGGTACTGTACTGGGCATTGTGTGACAATCTTTGGTAACTCAAGTGATATCCGTATACGGCTATACCATGTCTGCCTCAGTCATTTTGTTATTATGAGAATAGCACGTCTATCTATGTCTTTAACCTGTTGACTTGTTATAACTATTCAGGTTCGTTACTCCGATGATCTTTCTGTTACATTATATTTGTAAAAGTTGTTTTCTTTTCTCTAAATCTGTTGTCAAAGTCTCAGGTTCAAATCATACAGGTAAGCATGTTCGTATATGTAAGCACTGTCTTATATAACCTCACTCTTACTACGTGTGTCTATGCTATTAATTGTCCAGTCGGTTTATCAAACTAAATATCACTTTAAAGCATGGAGTTTGTACAGCGAGGTCGACTATTCACACCAGTTCCAACAGATCTTACTAAGATGTAAGTAGAAAACAATAACTAATCTAAGGGTGTCCGGGTTTTAACATGTAGCCCACATTCTAGATCACGAAAGTCGAGATTCAACTTATCCATGTTTGAATAACACAACATCTTGGAAGCAACGAACTTAGTAGTTAGCGGATTAAACATCTCTTTGTATGTGGAAGACGTACCATTAAATTATGAACAGTGCAGAAACTTCTTTGAAGTTGTGTTCATCTGTAACAGTTGCTTCTCATCCTCGGTATAATTAGTGTCCTTGCGTATAAACAACAGCGCTGGCCATAGACACTTTATTCTGTGATGTTTTGTATTACAGCATTGCTCAAGGGATTGATGAAAAACGCTTTTCACCGCTGAGCGATAAATTTACACTATTACAGATGTTACGAGATATTATCATTGTTTTTTTTTATGTAAAACTTTTGCCTCGTTTTGGCGAGGCGCGTCCCGTTCAACCTAGTCGGTTATATTGGGGGGCATGTCCAAATATAAAATACCGTTATGTCTGATGGTTGAAATGGTTTTGTTGTATTGTAACTTATCATTGAAAGTAGCAGAGCAGATAAGTTGTCTCTTCATCGTCATGTGCATCAAGTAAAATATTGTTTTAATATTTATTAATAACAGCAAATAACAACATTCACAAATAGAATGTAACAGTTTTTCTTAAAGTGTGCATAACACAATAATCTTCATTTTATATATTTTTGCTTTTAAATACATGCAATTAAAACCTAACGGAAGTCTTTTATTTTTTTAACGTTTGTGTAATTCTTAAATTATTTCCCTTGAATAAAAAAAATTAAAGAAACGAACGAATAAGGTACCTCCTCTAACAATAAAATGGCGACACGTAAAGAAATGTATGTATATTTACAGTATATTGTATGTTCCTATTGGTCACCTTAGTACTTTTTTAGTCCATCTACATTTTTGGCAAACACTGACCTGAGGTCATACATTGACGTCATTTAAGCTACTTTATCATCCTACAAAATATCTTACACTTATCTCTTATAGGAGAACATACGAGTATTTTCCAGAAAAAATAATTTTGATTTAAACGTTTGTTGGTTTTTAATTATTCTTTCTCCACAAGAATCAATATCAAGTATTATCCGAAGACATTTACACTGTTTCATTCCTTCTCCCGACCCGCCAATTAAAAAGTGGTAGTCATCACGGGATTTTGTGAATCAATATGGAATGTTTTTTAACACAACGCGCTTTACAGATTGGTGATAACCGATTGTTAGTGACAGCTGCACGTTGTGGTGTACAAGTTAGATTGTAAATATTTTGAAGTGAGTTGTAGTTGTTTTTGTTTTAATTAAGTTTTTGGTACGATTGCTCGTGAAGCGTCACTTTCAACCATTAACAGTGTGCATTGATATGTTGGTTATATTAGGGTGTCTTAGTGTATATTCGGATCTATTTACTGATTGTTTTTCTTATTATCAAGCGTTTCTACGAATCTGTACTTGCTTTCTTCTGTTTCCATCACGCACGCTGCATCCCTCAATTATTCCAAATTTCACCATAAAGTAACAAAATTCACGCACACCGCTCAAACTTCCTTCGTTTGTTATCTAGGCTGTCAATGAATTTTTACTGTTCTTCTAAGAAACCATATCTCGCTTCCCTCCCGCGAGTATTTCGTTATTTATCATAATATCCACAGCTGTGTGTCACGTGATTTACTCCCCTTGCTCTGCATTGATGGTCCAGCAGTTGCAACAATTCAGAGTTTCTACTGAGGGTCTTCACATGTGTCCACCTTTCGTTCAACATTACTCTAGGCAGAGATGTCAATTGACAATTAGTGCTTCAATTCTAAATAAATAAATACCTTTATGTTTGTCTAATATTTATTTACTGTTTACAGGCCTCGGGTTTCCCTTCCTTATGTGTTATTAATGCTTCAATTCTAGAGAGCCTCATAGGAATTTAAAGAAATCAAATACTACGGCTGATAGGATCCAGGCCATTAATAATAGGTCAAATGATCCTGGATTGTGGGTTAACTTAGGAGCAGAAGTTGTTTCATACTGGATTGATCACGGACCAGAAAACTGTTAAAATAATTCAGGTCCATTTGAATTATCACGTCGATTATACCAAAATGATAAAAATAGGAATTGTTCAACAAAGCCTGTTTAACGGCACAAAAGCAATTGGTGAACTGCATGCCCGACACTGGCTACTTTATTCGCAAACGACGAGATCAGTGTACTGCTTCGTTGTATTCTTTTTTCTAATGCATAGTCAACCAGGTTGACAACGTGTGGATACAATGATTGGAACAATTCAGCTATTGTTATTCCACAAAATTAAAATAGCACACTGCACATATATGACATGTTAACATTTGGTTTGCTTTTTAAGGAATGTCTTCATTGCACACGGACAACTCCATCAGTGCTCCGATCTCCACTCTTAGATCACACAAGGAGAATATTAGCACAGTGCACGAACTCCGTTGCACCGGCGAGAATCCCAATGTATGTAGAGAGGAATCACACATTCTATAAATATTGTTGTGGTGGGTAAGTTTTTCATTATTACATTTTGACAGGGAAGCGGCCGTATTGCCTACTCTTTACGATTTCCAACTGTGGTGGAATTTGTATCGTGCGCAACTTGCACCAGGGACCTTTTATTTTTTTCGCCCTTATCCGAGAAGGCTAGGAATCCGATGTCACTACCCAAGAGACTAGGGAAGGGAGGGGAGTATGACGTCATTAGGACCACTGGTTCTAAAAAATGTGTCCATAAATTATATTCCCTCAACTGGGAATCGAACCCGACACATCTAGAATATGAGGTGGACGCCATACATAATAGTGACTCTAAACCCCCCCAACCCCCCCCCCCCCACCCCCCATGTTAACATATTTAAGTCGAAGACAAGCAAATCCAAATTAAGTAATAGGTGCTATTGAGAAATTACATTAAGAGTAATCATGTCGACCTTGAAAGATTTAGTAAAGGTTGGAAAAGATTGTGGTTTGGAGGGACCTGCCTCGCAAGCATATATTGACAAGGAAATCAAAAGACAAGAAGAGAAAGAGAGAAGACAGGAGGAAATGGAAAATAGAGGAAGACAAGAGGAAATAGAAGATAAAAGAAGACAAGAGGAAATAGAAGATAAAAGAAGACAAGAAGAATTAGAAAAGAAAAAACTAGCTTATGCTCAAGCTGAGCTAAAACAAGCTCATGAACTTGAAAAAGAAAAGTTAAAACAAGCTCAAGAAATCAGGTTGGCTGAGATTGAACTTGAAAAATTAAGATTGCAGCAACCTCAGGTCAATATCAGAAATACGGATGAGGATATGAGAAATCATAACAAATATGTTACGGTAACTTTACCTAAATTTAACCCTTCCATTGATGATATCCAATGCTTCTTAAGTAGATGTGAGACCTTTTGTAATGAACATGATATTGACAAAGCTACATGGCCTAGTAGGCTAATGAATTTATTAGTTGGTGATTTGATGATGCTTGTACAGCTGTATGTACCATAGATGATGAACCCAGAAATAACTATTAACCAGTTAAAATACCGCTACTAAAGAAATACCAACTAGATGAGGAAGGTTATAGACAAAAATTTAAGTCTCTAATGCCTGATTCTGGTAAGGATTTTACAGAGTTTATTTCCTCAATCAAAATGAATTTTTCGAGATGGATTGATCTCGCCAAAATAGAAAACGCTTTTGAAGGATTATCTGACTTAATCCTCAGATCTAAGGTTTTATCTTCCATCAGTGGAGAGTTCTTATCCTTCCTACAGGAAAGAAAATCAGATAAATTATCAGTTGCTGAAGCCCTCGGTAGACAGTACCAGGTTGCACACCCAAACAAAAAGCTCAGTAGAGATAATTTTAGAGATTCACTGCCAGCTGCTTCAGCTAAAGTTACAAATTTTAACAACGCTAAGCAGAGGTCAAATAGTGTTGATAGGAACTGTTAATTTAATCCTAACTTTCATTACGGAAATAAAAGAGGCAAGTATAATTTTAACAAGAAATCTCAACAACCTCAGAGATATGACAACTATAACAACAACAATGATTATTTTAGTCCTCAACAATCATACAGACAAAATGATTACCAAAATAGAGGAAGTTATAGTCCCAAATCTAACAGGGGTAACAGGTCATTTCATAGGAATTATGATAACCACCCTAATAATAGAAGTTCTTTCCATAACAATACTTATAGACAGTCAAGAAACCCAGAAAGTCGTAATGCTGTCATGGATATTAATACTGATAACTCAAATCACAATAACGTGCCTATTGCACATGCAAACTCTTGCAGTGTCGATTTGCTAACAGTACTAATTGTACTCAATGCAGTTCTTTGTTTCAGCCACAGTGTGTGCCGAGACTTTTGTGCGGACACACTCTCCCAGTCATGTCATTGTGGCGTTAAAGTTTATATTCTTCAGTTGATTGTTTGTGCTCGTTTTCACGCTGTGTCTAGGTTTATATATCATAGGTCCACAAGATTCAGGACAGCCACAATAGTTCATTAACGATACTTTCTATGACTCGAAGATTCCACACAACGATCAATATAACAGCTGGATATTTTAGTAACATTCCATTTATTATTCACATCATTACACAGCATGCATAATTAGGTAGATTCAGCAACTCCTATAATCCGTAGGTCCATATAAACATTACCTCATTCCTATTCCTACCTTTAGTTGTATTTAATAAACATTAATATGTTTCAAGACACTTTTATTTTAACATTTCCCATATTTCTACCATTGGGTAGAATACACACACAAGTCGCCCATTCAGGGTCAAAACACGCTCTGTCCATTTTTCCTCCACACTGCTCACGTCATGTGCGCAATACACATATCGACAAATCACTATTGTGCAGCGCTCATCAGCACCAAAATCCTATTTATTTTCTGGCGTGTGGCGTGCAATAGCCAGCGCCACATTACCCCCCCCCCTCTCGAACAACTGAAAACTTAGTTTTCAGTCCGGCAATTATAATGTGAAGCGAGATTAAATCATTCATCTTATCCCTAATGCCTTATGATTACCTATCAAACAATTAAATGGTATCTATCTAGATTTTAAAGGAAAAAAAAATGTCAGTAATAACAATATGAATAAATAAGTAATTATTGTCCACTTCCGTATTCGAGTTATTACATAACTCTAGAGAGGGTGTCAGCTAGGACATTGTCCTTTCCTGCTATTGGTAAAACGTCAAAATCATACCCTTGCATTTGTAGCGCCCATCGGGTGAGACGTGCATTAGTCGATTTAAAAGTCTGTAAATATGTGAGGGCTTTTTGATCAGTGTATAATTTAAAATGTGTACCCACCAAGAACTTCTGTAGTTTATGTAATGTTCATACCAATGACAAAAGTTCCCTTTCCACAATTGGATATCTGGATTCTGTCTCTGAAAGTTTTCTGCTGAGGTAGAATATCGGGTGGCACTCGCCATTAAAGGTCTGCATTAAACATCCCCCGATTCCTTTTAGAGATGCGTCTGTAACCACGAGAAAAGGGTCGTAAGTCTGGTAGTCTTAGTATTGGACTTTTTGAAAATTGTGTTTTGATGTTCTGTAAGGCATGGTCACACGCTTTGTTCCATATTATTTTGTCAGGCATACCCTTTTTTGTCAGAGCAGATAGAACAGAAGTTAAAATGGAAAATCGTGGTATAAACCTGTGATAAAAGTTTATGAGTCCCAGCAAACTACGAACTTGTTTCTTAGTAGTTGGTATGGCCGGATCTAGTAACCTTTTTAGTGTAGACTCATCAGGTTGTATTGTATGTCGGCCAATCTTATGACCCAGAAATGAAATCTCAGTAAACCCAATTTCGACTTTGGAAGGTCGAGCTGTGAGGTTATGTACTCTGAGAGTTTGGAGCAACGACTGTATCCCAGCGATATGTTGTTCCCAAGTATCATGAAAAATGCAAATATCGTCCATATACGAAATGAGATCGGTGCGATTACCTAAAACGCGACGCATCATGCGTACAAATGTCGCTGGAGCATTCCGTAAACCAAAACACATGACATTGTAATGAAACAATCCACGAGAAGTGGCAAAAGCAGTCAAAGGTTTTGATACATCAGCCAGCGGAATCTGCCAGTAACCTTTAGATAGGTCAAACTTGCTGAAGAAAGTGGCGGATGATAGGCGTGGCAACAAATCCTCCAGCAAAGGCATTGGTTCAGAATCGGATATGGTCACCTTGTTAAGGCGACGAAAGTCAATACAAATACGAATTGACTTGTCTTTCTTTCGTACTGCCACCATAGGAAAACAGAAAGGTGAATCAGACGGTGAAATAATACCCAGTTTTAACATACCATCTACTTCACTTTCCACCTGATCTCTAACATGTAGAGGAACGGCGTATGGTCGTAATGAAATCGGGGTGTAATCTGACAATTTGATTTCGTGTGTGATAATGTTAGTACGTCCCGGAAGATCAGACAAAACATCCTGAAAGGATACCAACATAGAACGAATTTGATCCCTATGATCTGCAGGTAAATCAGTACAAATTATAACATCATTCCATGTTTCCGAAGACTTAATAGGTGCTACCGGAAACGTGGAAGGTACATTAGCGAAATTGGTTTGCACCTCATCCACCAACGCGATAGATGCATGATGGGTAGGTTGGTTCATGATAGCATCACAAATGAATTGTAACTGAGGAGGACGAGTGATGTATGGTAGGAGCATGTTAACATGGAATGTTTTTTCTTTACCCCGCATATTGATGACGTAGTCCACGTCAGTTCACTTTGCAACCACTTTAAACGGACCTTGCCATGTTACTAACAAGTGATCTACTTTGAGTGGCAGGAGAACAAAAACATCGTCATTGATTGAGAAAGACGATAGTCGTCTATCTCTGTTAATGCGAGATCTGGTCTTATATTTTGCCATCTCAGATGCTTCAGTCGCCACCTGACATGCATCCACAAGATGTTGGCGTAAATCTGTAACGTATTGATAAGTGGATTTCTTCTTATTATTATTATTCACATCAGATTCCATTAACAAATCATGTAAGAGAGACATTGGATCTCTTGGGTTCGCACCAAATACTAACTGAAAAGGCGAAAAACCAGTATGATTAGGAACCTCTCTGTATGCAAACAGTACAGCAGGAATAAAACGATCCCATTCTTGAGGAAATGATGTAGTCACCTTCCCCAACAATTGTTTTAATGTCCCTTTCCAACGTTCCACGACCCCGTTAGAGCTAGGGTGAAATATAGCACTAAGAGAGTGACGGATACGAAGTGTGTTGAAAACATCTGACATCATACCTGACACGAACTGAGATCCATGATCAGAAAGGATTTCTTCCGGAAACCCGATGCGTGAAAATATAGACAGCAACGCATCTGTTACCGACACTGTGGTAATATTTTTTAAAGGAATGGCTTCTGGCCATCTCGTACACAGGTCAATACATGTTAATATGTATTGAAAACCTCTGGTGGACCTTACAGACAGTGGTCCTATGATATCAATAGCCAATTTGAAAAAAGGGCGTACAGCAATATCCGTGACCTGTAAAGGTGCTGATTGATGTGCACCCTTACGTGCAACACTTCGACATTCAGCGCAAGATTTACAATAAGTTGAAATGTCTTTATTTACCCCAGGCCAATAAAAGTGTTTTAGTAATCTATAAGCCGTACGAAAAATTCCCATATGTCCAGCAAATGGTACGTCATGCGCATTTGACAAGACTAGTGCGCGAAATGACGTAGGTACCATAACTTGTTTGAGAATGAAAGAGTAATTATCAAAACATCGTATCATAATATTATCCTTTATTTGAAACCAATGTCTTGAATTTTTAGAATGTTTAATAGTTCGAGCAATAGCTAATGGGAATAAATGTCCCAAAGAAGGATCCATTTGTTGTTTTGCTATAAATATATTTTTGTCGACATGGCTGGTACCAAACTGTATCGGCTACTGCCGTTCCTTTGGATCTACCTGCTGTGTGGAGAGGGGGAACATGCTGCATGGGCAACAGCTTGATCTCCTTATAACTGTGCCCAAGCTCGCGCCCTGGAGAGGACACTCCAGCTTCACCCTATAGGTGTCGGCAAAACACGGGAAGTAGCAGTTACCGGTTATAAGCATTTTGCCCAATTGGCGTAGGGCATGGCGCCAGGGGCTACTTCCGACAGTGGGAGAGGTTCTAGGATCTCACTGGACAGCTACCGCCCGCTTCAAGCTGGGCCGGCCCCAGTCAATAAGGTGTTGTCCCGCCACTGTCTGCTTTCCCCATTGGGTGCATGGGGATTAGGGTCAAACCCGAACTGTGGACAGAAAATTTTGCACCAAGCAATTATCGAAAAAATAGAAATAAGCAAACTCTCAGATTGGGATGCTGGAACGTCCGGACTATGTTGACTGGACTATCCGAAAACCTACAGGATGTAAACGATGTAAGGAAGACAGCCATAATTAATGATGAGCTTAAACGACTTCAGGTGGATATAGCTGCACTTCAGGAAACGCGCCTGGCGGGCTCTGGAACGGTGAGCGAGAAGGACTACACATTTTATTGGCAAGGGAAAGATCTTAATAAAGCTAGAGAACACGGAGTAGGTTTTGCGGTCAAAAAATCGCTAACTAAAATGGTTGAACCAGGCGAGAATGGATCAGAACGCCTGTTAACGCTCCGCCTGCAAACTAGCACAGGTCCCATCACCCTTGTCAGTGTGTATGCTCCTACTCTGTACTCTGCCTCAGAAGCTAAAGATGAGTTCTACGAGAATCTAACAGCAATTATCAAAAGCATACCTAGGCAAGAACAGCTTGTTCTCCTTGGTGACTTTAACGCTAGAGTGGGTGCCGATAATGTTTCATGGCCTTCATGTCTGGGCAGGTTTGGTATTGGCAAGATGAATGAAAATGGACAACGGCTCTTAGAGTTGTGCGTCCACCATGACCTCTGCGTGACCAACACCTACTTTCAGACAAAACCCCAGCATAAGGTGTCATGGAGACACCCACGATCCAAGCACTGGCACCAACTTGACCTGATTCTCGTCAGAAGGCCACTCCTCAGGTCTGTGCTCTCCACGCGCTCGTACCATAGTGCAGACTGTGATACAGATCACTCCTTGGTTTGCTGCAAAATCAGAGCACAACCAAGAAAACTCTATCGTGTCAGACATGAAGGGAAACCACGCATTGATACCAGCAAGATGTCAGACCCTTTCATGATCGCTCAATTCACTGCGACCTTCAAGAAAGTGCTCAGTAGCCCTCAGCATGGTGATACTATTACAGAGAACTGGGAGCATCTACGGAACACCATTCAAAGTACTGCACTTGCCACCTTTGGTAAGAAAACAGCAAAGTCAAATGACTGGTTTGATGCTTCATCAGATGTGATGGCACCTGTCATTGAAGCTAAGCGCAGTGCTATGAATGAATACAAACGTTCACCGAGTGCCAGAACCCTACAGATCCTGAGGGCTACGAGAAGCAAAGTTCAACAAACTGCTCGACGCTGTGCAAATGACTACTGGCTCCAGCTCAGTGAGAGCATCCAGATCGCAGCGCAAACAGGCAACATTAGACAAATGTATGACGGTATAAAGAAAGCACTTGGCCCCCATAAAAGTAAGACGGCACTGCTAAAAACCATCAGCGGAGAGAAGCTAACCGATAAGGGTAAGCAGATGGAGAGGTGGGTCGAGCACTACTCTGAGCTTTACGCTAGAGACAATACCGTTACGCCTGCAGCCCTTGATGGTGTCAACAGTCTGCCAACTATGGAGGAGCTGGATGCCGAACCAACATTAGAGGAACTCAGCAAGGCCATTGATAGCTTGGCCTCTGGCAAAGCACCAGGCAGTGATGGGATTCCTCCTGATTTAATCAAATGCTGTAAGAGCACGCTATTACATCCCTGCATAGGATGCTGTGCCAGTGCTGGGAAGAGACAACTATTCCTCAAGACATGCGAGATGCCAAGATTGTAACACTGTATAAAAATAAAGGAGACAGAAGTGATTGCAATAACTACAGAGGCATCTCTCTTCTTAGTATTGTTGGTAAGGTTTTTGCCAAAGTCATCTTAATGCGACTACACAAGTTAGCTGAGCGCATATATCCAGAGTCACAGTGTGGATTCCGAGCTGGCAGATCAACAACAGACATGATCTTCTCTCTCCGCCAGCTTCAGGAAAAATCAAGAGAGCAGAAAAGACCATTATATATCGCCTTTATAGACCTCACAAAAGCATTCGACCTGGTTAGTAGGGATGGACTCTTTAAAATCCTCCTGAAAATAGGCTGCCCTTCTAAAATGCTGGAAATGATAAAGTCATTCCATGACGGCATGAAGGGAACAGTCCAATATGCTGGAAGCACGTCACAGCCCTTTGATATACGAAGTGGCGTTAAACAAGGCTGTGTTCTGGCTCCGACCCTCTTCGGAATCTTCTTTGCCTTACTCTTGAAACATGCATTCAGAGATGCAACTGAAGGAATATGCCTTCACACTAGGTCAGATGGCCGTCTGTTTAATCTTTCAAGGCTGAAGGCAAAAACAAAAATCAGAAGGGTCACTATAAGAGACTTGTTGTTCGCTGATGATGCTGCAGTCGTCACTCAAAGCCAACAGGAGCTTCAGAGCTTGATGAATCGCTTCACTAAAGCATGCAAGGACTTTGGCCTCACAATAAGTCTAAAGAAAACGAATGTGCTGAGTCAGGATGTGGGTGCTGCACCAGTTATCACTATCGATAACTATGAATTGGCAGTGGTGCACCACTTCACATACCTAGGGTCTACCATCAATGACAAACTCTCACTGGATACAGAAATCGACAGCCGCATTGGCAAAGCTGCAGCTACCTTTGCCCGCCTCACATCGCGTGTTTGGGGAAACTCTAAACTCACAATGAAGACCAAAGCTGCGGTATATAATGCCTGCGTCACCAGCACACTCCTATATGGCAGCGAGACCTGGACGACCTATGCTAAGCAAGAAAGAAGGCTCAATACCTTCCATTTGCGGTGTCTACGCCGCATCCTCGGCATCTCGTGGAAAGATAAAGTGACAAATGTCGAGGTGTTGTCACGTGCTGGCCTTCAAAGTATGTATACGCTTCTTAGACAGCGCAGACTTCGCTGGCTTGGCCATGTTCGCCGCATGGAAGATGGTCGCATCCCAAAAGATATCTTCTACGGACAATTAGCAGATGGCAAGAGAACAGTTGGGTGACCACAGCTGAGGTTCAAAGATGTGTGCAAGAGAGATATGAGGGCACTGGACATGGATCCAGCAACATGGGAGGATGAAGCTGCCGATCGCACTAAGTGGCGATGCTATTTACGGTGCCACCTCAGATTGGGCGAAGAGAGGCTCACACAAGAAGCAGAGGTGAGGAGAAAACGTCGAAAGGAGCACCAGGAAAATAAGCAGCTGAGGGCTGTCACCTCAGGGGTGCATTCCCATAGTCAGTTATGACTGAAGGGGCTATTATTATTATATTTTTGTCAATGTAATGACAAATGTTTAACATTTATGCCGAGAATATCATGAGAAATGTAAGAGATGACCAAGAACACACAGAGTTTGACTCATTTAACATCGGCGGGTAGCAGATCCCGGAAATCAGATATGCTGACGACACAGTCCTCCTATCGACCAACCCAGAAGGACTTGAACAATTACTTCTGTCCACCAAAAAACACAGCGAGGCCCAGAATCTATACCTAAACACCAAGAAGACTAAAGTATTGACAACAGACAAAGTAAAGACCAAACCAGAAATTGAAATTGATAACGAAGAACTGGAAAGTGTTAATGAATTCGAATACTTAGGATCAATCATCAACAGCTCTGGCGACTGTGCAGTAGAAATTAAAAGAAGACTTGCAATTGCTTCACATAAACTAATACAGATGAAAAACCTATGGCTAGGCACAAGCAAAGAAACAAAGTTACAACTGATCAGAGCATGTATATTCCCAGTGGCAACATACGGCTGCGAGACTTGGACACTCAATAAAACAGTTGCAAAAAAGATTACATCATTTGAAATGAAATGCTACAGAAGGATGTTGAGAATACCCTGGACAGAAAAAAAGACCAACAGAGAAGTACTGCACTCACTAAACGTACAGGAACTTTGGCTCCTAAATACCATCGCAATAAGGAAGCTGAAATTTTTCGGTCATATAAAAAGACATAATAGCCTGGAAAAAACAGTGATGGAAGGCATGGTCCCTGGAAAAAGGGGAAGGGGTCGACCTAGACGACGGTGGACCCAGGACATCACAGAGAGTCTGAACTTGTCTTTGGCTGATGCAGGTCGACTTGCCCAGAATCGTGATGCGTTCAGAGCAGCTGTAATGGAGACATCGTTCTGGAAAGAATACGTCACATGATGAATGACAAGTTGTAATGTGTTGAGTGTGTATAGAAGAATTTAATTCAATTGTCTCTGCAGCTTGTTGTGCTCTGGTTGTGATCGCGTTAGCAAAGGAGGGATGATTTCTCTCCCAATCAATAATATCCTGTTCAGAACACTCTTTAACCCCCTTTATTTTACCGATAAGTAAATCACAACAAGGTCGATCGAGAGCACACACTCTTACTTTTCCCGAAAAGAAAGGAGTATCTATTACCACATCTGCCAGCGGATAAGATTCAACAGTTCCACCGAAAGTTACGCACTTTATAGAGGTTCCCGTAAAGCAAGAAGAAGGAATTAGTGTCTTCCTTAGGCCAATGGTGGTGCAACCGCTGTCACGTAAAATAGAAACAGGTGTGTCAAAAACAAAACCTCTATGGATCACAAGTGAGCCAACCCCATCATTTAAAGACAAAACTGGCAGAGCATGTCCACATCTCAGACGTGGAGTAGATCCAGGTTGAAATAGAGTCATACATTCTTTGCAATTACCACTATTTTCCAGATCAAAACTACATGCATTGGCATGAGTATTATTCTCATTATTGGAAATATTATCATTACCAACGTCAATCTGACAAGCGTGAGCTTGTGATCTTCCTCTACTTTGACTCCTAGAAAAATGTGTTCCTCTCCGATCCACTGGACAGTCAGACCGATAGTAACTCTTTTTGTCCGTGCGAGAAGAATCATCACGAGATGGTGGTGAGACATGATGTTTGTTATTGTAATTACTGTTATTGTAATCATTACGTGAGGGTCCCGAAAAATGATGTTTGTGAGTGTAATTATTATTGGAGTATTGATTATTTCTTTGCCATGACTTTTTATTATTATGGTTAAAGTTGCGTCTCTCTATACCCCGTGAGGGCGAATGATTATGAGGGAAATTAAATCTACCTCTATAGGAATTTTGATAGTCATCCCTATACCGTCGGTCCACGCTGCGAGTGCGTGATCTATCATGAGTGACCGCACAAGCTGGCAGAGTTTCTAGGACCTTCGTCTTACCTAAAGGCAAGTTTGGGTGTGCGACCGAAAATTGTTGAGCCAATTTTTCCATTTCTCCTATATTTGTGGGCTTCCTTTCTTGAAGGAATGAGAAAATTTCAGTATTTACCGAAGATAAAATTTTGTCTCTTAAGAAGAGATCATAAAGACCTTCGAAAGATTTAGTAATATTAGACAGTTCAATCCATCTGTTTAGACACATCTTCACTGAAGACACAAAGTCTTCGACATCCTTACCTTCCACAGGACCCATCGATTTAAATTTTAAACGATATCCTTCCTCATCTAAACAATATTTGCGAAGAAATACTGATTTTATGGATTCATAGTCGTTCCTTTTGTCATCGGCAATGTTAAAAAAAGTTTGTAAACTTTCACCAGTAAGTAACCCGACAAAATGTTCAGGCCATGAGGCCTTAGGTAAATTTAAAGCCGTAACTCTTGATTCAAATCTCAAAAGAAAGAATCCTATATCGTCATGTAATGAAGAAAAATTTGGTAATTTTAAATTAATGATCTTAGACGATCCTGTACCAGACGATTCTCTAGAAGAAGAAGATTGTAAACGCAATTTTTCTAACTCAAAAGTTTTTTCGCTTTCAAATTTCGCTTGTTCTGCAGCAATTTCTGCTAAACGAATTCTTTCCCTTCTCTCATGTTCCCTCTCTTCTTTCTCTCTTTCTCTTTTTTCTTCTCTCTCTCTTTCTTCTCTTTTTTCTTCTCTCTCTCTTTCTTCTCTTTTTTCTTCTCTCTCTCTTTCTTCTCTTTTTTCTTCTCTTACTTTGTATTCTGCAATTTCTTTATCTACATAAGATATCAAATCATCACTCGAGAAACCACAGCCCTTCCCATTTTGTATAAATCCTGCTTTAACTTTTACAAAGTCAGCCATAATGGAATCAAAGAGTAGTGGGATATAGATGCAAAATGAATATATATCCCACTTGTAGTCAAATGACTATACTTAGTCGTAAGGTAATTCAAACCTGTTTCAAAACCAACTGTATGTACAGTATTTATTCGTTTTGTGTGATATACTTGTATCTGAAGTATATGATACTTATCCACTACTATCACAGAGTATCTGTAATAATCGTATATATTAACATATCAGCAATTAACAATATAATATAATCAAGTACTAAATAACGCCATTACTACCTATTTAAAAGCATGCCATACTATCACATTAGACAAAAGATTAACTGACAACGCTGGAAACTAATCAGGAAAAAGACAACAATGTAAAAAGTCATAAAATCTTACCATATAATTAAACAGTTGTTTCCACCGTCAATGAACAGTACAGGACGAGATACAATCACATAGAACTTCTGTACATATTAAAAGGAAAGTCAGAGAAGACCTACAGGTACGAACATAATCCTATAAACTAAATAAGAAATACACGACAGTATGTTACTTAACAGCACAGCTAAACAAATAAGAAAATATTAATCTCAGTCAGAGCGGAAATACGACAGCACTAAATGCTGAATCCCTGAAAGAGATCAATACAATCAAAATCTATAGAACGACGACAACTAAATTCATCCGAGGATATAACTGAGTGTCGTCCACAAGAAAACATTAAACATAAAAGATACACAAAAACAAGATGTGCCTGACATTTTTAGGACCGGAGACCATGACCCTACCAACATATATTCACTTATACGATTAAAATCCACGACCGCCAATCCTCGTTGTAGACAAGACGCATTAACCTCGCAAAGTATCCTTGAATCTATGCAATAAACACGGGTCAAGGAAAGAATGTAAAGTCTGAGTTGCTCAACGCGTATAAGTGTCCTGTTCAAGACGTTTCATGTTCCTGATTACGAAATCCATGTGGTCAGCAAATCTGTTTGATGACGTACGTAAAAGATTAAATCATCCTTCTTGACCATTGCAGACAACCGAAATGATTTCTCGGACATCAGGGTTGAAAGACTTGTCAAACCCGAAAGACCCAAAAGACTGGTTCTGGATACCGTCACGATTCTCACGATTCATGTTATGTGTATAATAAATGTCCACTGGTAAGTTTATTTTAGGATTTACAAGTCCGTTCAGGTGACCTTGATGTAATGGTTCACTACACCGATTCAACGTGAAATGGCCTCGAGGTGACAATATTCTTCATAGTAACCTGTGACCGCAATATATTGTGTCGAAATTTCATATCTGTTCGTGGGCAGTCAAATGTCTGTTCAGCGACTTTAATAGAATATATGTTGTTTGGTAATAACGTCTTCCCAACAGTCCAAGGTCTTGGCATGACCTCGTACGAAAAATTGCAATTTCTATTGATTCCATAAATTCGTGTGCTTGATATCTTGCGTACTTTCCACAGTACAGCATTGTACAAATTCCAAACAATTAATTCCTCTCCAACGGAACGAGCCTCCCATATCTGTGGCGTTAAAGTTTATATTCTTCAGTTGATTGTTTGTGCTCGTTTTCACACTGTGTCTAGGTTTATATATCATAGGTCCACAAGGTTCAGGACAGCCACAATAGTTCATTAACGATACTTTCTATGACTCGAAGATTCCACACAACGATCAATATAACAGCTGGATATTTTAGTAACATTCCATTTATTATTCACGTAGACAATACATCATTACACAGCATGCATAATTAGGTAGATTCAGCAACTCCTATAATCCGTAGGTCCATATAAACATTACCTCATTCCTATTCCTACCTTTAGTTGTATTTAATAAACATTAATATGTTTCAAGACACTTCTATTTTAACATTTCCCATATTTCTACCATTGGGTAGAATACACACTCAAGTCGCCCATTCAGGGTCAAAACACGCTCTGTCCATTTTTCCTCCACACTGCTCACGTCATGTGCGCAATACACATATCGACAAATAACTATCGTGCAGCGCTCATCAGCACCAAAATCCTATTTATTTTCTGGCGTGTGGCGTGCAATAGCCAGCGCCACAGTCATCTGTTGCTACCACAGGATCCTTAATATTAAAAGGGGGTTTTGTAAACAATAAACTTGTGTCTTTGTTGCGTGACACTGGGGCGACCACGATTGGCATTCATAGGTCGTTGGTGGACTCATTAGATTGTACTGGAATGGAAGTGAAGTGTGTCACTTTTGGTGGAACAGTGGAATTCTATCCCACTGCAGAGGTATTTCGCGATGCGCCTTATTACACTGGTCGAGTTCTCGCTTGTCTGTTGAACAACCCCATTCCTGCAATTCAACTAGGAAACATCAATGGGATCCGCGAATGTTCCCAACAGGACATTGAGAAATGGGAAAGAGAGCACTTGATATCAGCTAATGCTGTTGCCACGAGAGCACAAGCTCGTGAGGAAAGACTAAGTCGTGTTGGTGATGATATTATTTTAGAAGATATTGCCAATGATGATGAACTTATAAATGATGTCAGTGATGATGATGATAATGTCAGTAATGTTGATCAAGGTAATTATGATGATCAGATTATTCACACTGATGAAGATGATGATTTGAATGTAGAATTAACAGAACAAAATTATTTCATTCAAAAACAAAGAGAAGATGTCTCTTTGCAAAAATTCTTTAAGTTGGTTATAACAAGTAACGTAAGTACTGATAATAAAATAAAACATTGGTATACTTTAAAAAATGGTATATTAGTAAGGAATTTTCAAGATGTAAATTCACTAAAGAAACAGATCATGGTACCACTGTGTTTTAGACCATTAGTGCTACGACATGCCCATGATATTAACGCTGCTGGTGACGTAGGTATAGCAAGAACTAAGCAGAGAGTTATCTCTCATTTCTTTTGGCCGGGTGTGACAATAGATGTCAAGGTCTTTTGCCGCACACGTTTAGTTTGCCAGAGGGTGCCAACTAAAAGGCCTCATCACATTGCATCCATCCAGGCAGCGGACATCTCAGTGCGTCCTTTCGCAAAGATGTCAATAGACCTTATTGGTCTTATTAAAACTTCAGCTAGGGGACATAAATATGTCTTAACGTGTATTGACATGTGTACACGTTAGCCCGAGACCATCCCACTGAAGCATATCTCAAGTGATGACGTAGCGGATGCTCTTTTTTTAGTTTTTACTAGATTGAGGTTTCCCGAAAACATTCATTCGGATAATGGCTCGCAATTTGTTTCCGATGCCAAGGTGAAAGTGATGAACATGTTCGGTATAGAACGATCACTTAGCTCATTGTACCATCCCCAAGCGGGCAAATTGAGAGATTTAATAGAACACTTAAACAAATGCTGGATAGAGTTACAGCCAAGTATCCGCTAGACTGGGACAGAATACTGCCTGCTGTCCTCTTTGCGAACCGTGAGATACCAAATTCTAGCACCGGCTATAGTCCGTTTCAACTCGTCTACGGTGCGAGGCCACGGGGTCCCATGTCCATATTAAGAGATCTACTAATAGGTACTGATATGAACGAGGAAATTCAATCGTCTTATGAATATGTCGTAAACCTATGGCGAAAAATCATTGACGCATGCAATATAGCAGTGAAATTTTCGGAAAGAGCGAAGTCAAAGGCTCGACTGTTTTTCAATAAAGACAGGAAATTGCGCCAGCTGTGGCCAGGAGACGAAGCTTTTGTTTTGCTTCCGAATAAAGAAAATCGATTGTTAATGTCATGGAAAGGTCCATATACAATCATTAAAAAACTGTCATATGTAGATTATGTTGTTAGCGTGAAAGATAAAGAAAAAAATTTTCACATAAACATGTTGCAACAATTCTACACTAGGCCACGACATCTTCGTCCTATCTTCGATTCTCTTGACGAATCCATTGATTGTCGTTCTTCCTTGGCTGTCATCCAAGAAGAAATTTCTGAATTCTATGATGATGGTGAACCTATCCTATCATTACCAGATATTCACTCACTAGCGACAGAATCATGGAAAGATGTTTCCATTGATACCTCGCTTAATACGAATCAGAAAAGTCAAATCTCTGAACTACTTCAGTATTTTTCTGATGTTCTTACAGATATTCCTGGGCACACTGATGTCATCGAACATGACATCATGTTGACGGATTTCAGGCCGATTAAGCTGAAACGGTGCCCAATTCCAATCCATCTGCAATCTCAAGTGCAAGATGAGATTAAACAAATGATCAGTCTTAATGTTATAGAACCTTCCAATTCACCTTATAGCTTTCCTATGGTGTTGATTAGGAAGAAGAACAAATCTATACGTATTTGTATAGATTATAGGAAACGTAACGCAGTGTTTGTTCAAGACGCGGAACCTCTTCCTGTGCTCGATTCCCTTTTAGAGAGACTTGCTTTTGCTACCTTTTTTATACTAAATTCCATCTCTCAAAGGGCTTTTGGCAAGTCCCGTTGTCAAGTAGATCTAAACCTTACACAGCCTTTGCTACTCTGTTGGGTTTATTTCAATTCAACTATATGTCTTTCGGACTTGTTAATGCTCCTGCGACTTTTTGTGTGATTATTCTCAGATCGTGAAGACTTGATCACGTATATTGATGACATATGTCTCTTCCATCAATCATGGAGTGATCGTGTCCAGGGTATTCACACTCTATTAAATACCTTACGTGATCATAATATCACAGCTCGACCCTCTAAAACGAGAATAGGATTTTCGGAAATTACTTTTCTCAGGCATAAAGTTGGAGGTGGAGTCTTAAAACCTGAAGATTCCACTGTTTCCAAAATTTTAAACTTAGATATTCCACGAACTTAGAAGCAGGTTAGGAGCTTGTTAGGCTTAATAAACTTCTACAGAAGATTCCTGCCTAATTTCTCTGATATTACTTCAGGTCTGTAGGCGTTGCTGAAAAAGGACGCGGGAAAGAAGGTAATGTGGTTCAATATCTGTGATGAGTCATTAAACTTGATTAAATGTGCATTTTCCAAATCGCCTATACTACGTTTACCTGACATTCGCATACCTTTTAATCTCAGGGTCGATGCCAGCGATGTCGGAATAGGTGGCATATTGATGCAGGAATATCGAGGCCAGATGCACCCAATCATGTACGTTAGAAGAAAACTTACCAACACGGAACAGAAATATCCCTTAATGGAGCGTGAGTGGCTGGCGATTATGTTCTGCTTCAAGAAACTTCAGCGTTCTTACTGGGTGCCCATTTCACCCTCGAGACAGATCAACGAGCCCTGGGTTACCTACAGACTGCTCGATTTACTAACCCAAAGGCAGCTAGGGCAAGCCTTGCTTTGCAGCCCTACGACTATTCAATAAGAGCTATCAAGAGCAATATTAACGTGGTTGCAGATGTATTGTCCCGATGTATTAAAGACACTCCTACTTCCATGCAAACCACAGCTCCATGTATCAACAGCATACTAAACAGCGTTGTGTACACTCAAATCGACTGTGCTGATGACTTTTCGTGTCAAGAAACAGTGCAATAGGTTATCAAAGAATGTGCGTTGTTTCAAGCGTTGCTAAATCATCGATACCAACAAAGACACACGATGATGCTGTTTGAAATATCATTCAAGTCGAGTAGGATATCGTTCGTCTCAGAACATTGTATAGACACACATTACATCTACATTTGAACTGTCAGTTCTACAACAAGTGTACTGGAAGAAAGTTCTACAAACATTTCCAGAAATTCAAGTCCAGACAGTTTTGCGCAATTGTGAAGCAATAACTTTCTGTAACGCAATTTAGTTCCATAAAGAGACATAACGCAGTAATTGGAACCAATACCAGATTTGCAGGGGAGCTAATCAAGTCATAATATGCTAAACTTTGCTACGTGGCTTTGTTTCAAGGTTCCCAAGCGTACAGATTTTCTGTCTACTAAGAAGTGTATAAACAACAATCTTGGACACGATGGACTTATCAGTTCTACTAGAAACTTCAAGCTCTACAGGATTTTGCTCGTGAAGTAGACTCAAGCCTATGTGGAACATTACCATTTTTTCATACAGGATTAAAAGAAACTAGTTGACTTTTCCAATTAAAAGTGCTTTCTTCGTACTAAAGAATCACTACATTGACATTAAGTGTTAATAAATATGAGCGCATTGTTCGCTACTGTGAGATTAATTTCTTAAACTCATTGGTCATGTTATTTATACATGATACATGTTGAAACAGCAGTCATTATATACAAGATACATATATTGACATAATGTCGCAGTCAAACACTTTGTATGTGATTATTTTCTGCCTCTTATATCTTTTCTCTACTGTCATATTGATTAGTTCATGCACTTAGCATTAATGTTTATTTGATCAACATTCTTTGACTAAGGTGACATGACTTGAACAGTAAGAGTTCTTTGACTAACTAGATGATGAGAGTGCGAGGTATATATGCATTATTTATGTTAGATGTTGACTGACTGTTGCTATAGGACCTCTTTATTATGTTAAATTGTTTGGAGCTGGTGGATAGACATTGGTTTTGCAGTTTATGCTGCTTCTCCTCACCTTTGTTAAATTTTCTACAATTCGGCACAAACATAGGTCTATGCATGGTCATAGCAACAGTGACGTATGATGTTACTTTTTTGCTCACCTCAGTAGAAATTTGTCTCATACCCCAATAATGTCAACTTCGTTCGACATTATTGACCGGGGGGAGAGAGTAGTTGTTATGAGTAAATTCATAACAGTTTTCTATCGCTCTCAAACATTGCTTTGCTAGCTGATTTCCTATTTACAATTCGTTACTACAACAACACAGGAAGTATTTCACATCGTCTGCAGATTTCTGAGCAGACGGCGTTTGCCGGGCTACGATCGAATATTCGGTCTAGTTACCATTCTCTTTGGCACCGTGTCTCCGTGTGAGAAGGTTGTGCTGAACCGTGCTCCTGAATATGTACTTTAAGTACTGAGATTCATATGTGTATTTCAGCTTGGTTGTCTACCAGATAGAGCCTAGCCTGATTATATTTCTAAGGACATGTCAGCGCTGAATGGATGTGGAAAGGATGTGTAATTTAACATAAATAAATTCAGCAAGATGACTCTGACAGTGTTCTGATAGTCTACAGACGCTAGACTTACATATAGACTGGCTAGTGAGTGTCATTGTCTTATTCATTGAAGCAGTTACTGAGGAGCCGAGTTCTGTTAATAAATTCTACATGTGTGAAACGTCTATCAGGCAGTATCGAGTTCTTATACTGTTACAGTGTGCCTTACGTTTCATTGAACTCTGCTGAATGGACTGTAGTACACTAACCCTAGACACCTTGGACACCAGAGTCCAGCATCTTTAAATACTCTAAGAAACCGGGCATAACACCAGAGCATTGGCCTTATATCCTCTTTACAATTTGCAACTGCCGAGGGATTTTTAACGTGCTCAACTTGCACACGTGACTTCCTATTTGTTCATCCTCGTCATAGAAGGCTAGGCATCCGATCTCATTACCTAGGAGACCAGGGGAGGGCGGATTATGACATGATTAGAATCATTGGTAAAGATGTCTTTGCTGAATATGTTTGTGGATTACTGTTTAAAGTTTGTGTCCAAATTGTCCTCATTTCACACAACCTGCCTAAGGAAAATTCTTGAAATATAAACACTGACGTTATACGTAAGTTGTAAATATAGTAATCCAATAATTGACAGCGCTGTTTAGCGCAGATAATGACTTTTGTCTGTGTATCTGTGACTTGTTTACCAACTTGTTAGCCTATTTGTTTGTGTGGTTCCCACTCCTCTCAAAGAATATCATCTCTAATGCCATGTTAGTGGTGTATGTAGAAGATACTTTAGTTTCTCCTTTTCTTAATTTCTTATATCATTTTTTTAACTCTATTCAAGTGAAGCCTAAAAGTCTGGTCACAAATTTCTACTCTGTAAGTTGCTAATTAAATATGGAATGTTGTCACGTAGGTCTTTATATCATTAAATTCCCTACATCTTCTTCCTATTCTCTCACCCGAATCCTTTTATTTTATTATCTTTCCGTACTTGTTTTTCCTGTATTTTTCGCATCACTCGGTTGCGAAAAATATTTTCTTCAGTATTCTCAAACTTTACCTTGTGTTTTTTCTCATACTGGGATACGTAATTCTATTACATAGATGTCAGTCAGACGTGAAGTGCGATTTAGTTGCAGTCCATCTCAGACATCGAGCCGACATGGGTCTGCACCTTCAGATGACACGACACTCCTGAGTTAGATTCTCGACGTAAACGCGTGAGAATGCTAGGAGAGAGCCGACATCCGTCTGCATTTTCACCGGTCAACAACGAGTTGCATCGGCCGAACGCTTAAGTAGGAGCGAATATTTACACTTTATAGTCGCAGTTTCAGACGGTTGTCTGAGATTTGCAACTGACACGCGCTTTTCCCGGTCAGTTTGTTAACGCAGGTGCGTAATCGCACTGGTGGCAGTTACGACACTCCTCTAAGTTAAACGTAGATGTTTGGAGTAGGGGAGATAATTTCGCTTGGCGAAATAAGTTGGGGCCCTTTGTCTGATTTTAAGATATTGGCCCGAGTTTTAAACTTTATTTTCATTCTCACTCAGTAACTTCGCAGTAAAGACAGAACTAACCTTCGTTCGATTTCTAAATAATCTCTGTTAATAGAGATGGCCTTTAGTTTGGTCGAAGTGGTTTAACTTCTTAGTACTTCTGTGTTTGAGGTATATTAATATTATATATTTAGTATTTTGTGAAGTGATAAAGTGTTTAATCGCCTATTTCATTCTAAACTAGTTCTGTGTCCAGAGTGCCTAATTTATAGTTTGTATTATTTTTCTAGTGACGCATACAGTGGAAAGCAGAATAAATTATATTTCTAGCGTAACAAACAAGTAGCTGAAATGAGTTTAATGTAACTGTTAAATACTCAGTCGAAACTGTTTTAATAACTAACTTATAAATGCTAGATGCGACATCAGTGAATATTGACGGAATATGAAGATATTCCTAATTCCTGATGATTGATTTTTATATAACTTATTTCACGGGAAGTTTTAAATATAAGTCAAGCTGTAGGCTTGTCGTGTAAAATGTAAGTTATATTGAGTACATATATGTAAATTATTTGATATGTGTTCTTTCCATTCTATATAGTGAAACGGTGGTACCCAACTTGCCAGCGTTTAGTAGCATGAGAGACATATTTGTGAGAAGCATAGATTTCCTATCTTTAACCACGTGGGTTTTTTTGTTTCAAGTAACACTGGTCTGACAGTGCATATGCCATCAGAGAGAGACAGTAATAGCAATCCCACTAACGGTTTCTAAAGACTAGAAATATATATTGGGCTTTTGAGCCAGTTCATATTGCTTCACAAATTTAAATGTACATGCTGCCTGGCGGCGAGAAAAATTACAAGAATAACATTAACATTCCGACAGAGATTGTGACTAGTATTGTGGTGACCAAATATAGTACCTTCCTGAAAGAAGACACCGATCTGACATTCCTTAAATCCTAGAATCCAAAGCTAATGACATTGTGCTCTGCTAACTTTCGTGCCTGGACAAATTTTATGTGACTTAATCAGACATTCGGAAAAAATTAGAACAACCAAGGAATCGTTTCCCTGAGACAGAGAGTTCAGTACGTCTTTTGGAACTGGGGGTTTCTTGGTCGATGACTGCATTTTTCGGGTCTGTGCGAAGGTCCTAAAATTATTATGTTCCCAGAGGCAGCGAGCAAAGTTGTGAGTATATATGTGTAAGCAAGGCCATGGCTGAATGAATGAGAGTACACAGGCCAGAGTGTTATTTTACCGGTGTATTATTATCACCCATTTGCTATCTTAAATTTTAAAATCTGCAGAATTTGTTACAAATGCTAGAGTTTCTTTTTCTTAGGCTAAATCAGATTATCCAACTCTGTTCATACATTTACGAGAAAGAAAGAAACCTCTTAGACTCAACCCTATGTATCTATAACTCTGTCACAAAATTAACCGCGACACAACGTTAAAATATCTCCAATGATACAACGTAGGGATAAAAACTAATGCGTAAGCTACTAGAATACATGATCGCCCACGCCGCGGGTCATCACCCGCCATGGAAATTAAATTGTTAGACTTGAAGGCAAAACGGAACGGGATGAGAACGGAGATCAAAAGGAAAAATCTGACTGAACGCGTGCTTGAAACTAGCAAGGCTAAAAGGACGCAAATTGGTGGGGAAAGGAGGAAAAAGTCACGTTCCCCAAGTTGACATAAAGTAAAGAAATCGACAAAAGGGACCTTGGATATTATACGCCACAGTCATTTCTTGGACGCTTTTGCGATAACTTAGTCCGTTTATTTGAATGCAGTGATGAACGCATTCCAGAAGATTCTAGAAAATATTTGAAAAGTAACTTTTCTTAATAATAATGTTAGGAATATAAAACCTAGCTGGCCGGATGGCCCATCTTGAGCAGTGAAATAATATGCTTTCATTTATACAGACGGACAGATAATAAGAAAGATATTGACAAAAGACTGGGTTGTTCATATCAACGATCGACTGCATTAAAATAAAACATGTCACTAATTTTCAAAAAATTGTGGCCTTGAAGACGCAAGTGCTAAAATCGAGTTGGAATGAAGAGAGGGGATGGGCTGGAGAATTGTGGCTAAAAATAACTTTAAAGGCAAAATTGTGTAGGGGAAGGCAGAGTTGGTTCAAAAAACAAGTGTGTTTTTTGTGTGAAACGCAAGTAGAGACGGACGGACCAACAGACAATAAGGCATACTTGACTGAGGTATGACTGAAATGACTTTTTGGTAGGATATTTGAATTTGAAAAAAGAAAAGGCAGTGATTGGCCATAGATGAATATATTATCGGCGCTCAGACGCGCATTTTGTGCCATTCATTATAAGTTGTCCTAGTAGACACAGTGAATTATTAAGTGGTGTAATTCCCAGAAGCTATTGAAATATTTAGAGGGACGCCATCCTAAAGCCAGCAGCTCAGCTGAGTTTTGCTAGCATTTAACTGTGTTCTATATTCATAATTCTGGTAAGACTGAAATTATTTCTTTGTACATTTTAATATTTGTTTAAGGTTTCGAGTGATTTGATACTGCAATAGCATAATCTGTCCCTTACAACAAGTAAGGATTCGCTCTAGACCCCCCGCCCCAGTTCAGGGTCTAGAGACAAATAAAATACATAAACTCCAGCAAGGATTATGAAGGACAGATCAAGTGTTGAGATCAGTGGAACATATCACCTATCCTATTCTATGGCAGGAAGCTAATGAACATATTTCAGAATATGTAGTCTGGGAGAACTTATCCTATGTGAAACCAACTTGGTAAGATGTGTTGTTTGGTCAGAAAGATCTGACCCGTCTATGTGGTGTTGTTGTTGTGTAGTGTTGTGTCCAGAAATGGTTAGAGGATGGAATTCTGACACATGACTAATACTTTGATTGCAGAACTGTGAGTTTCAGTTGGCACCAATGCGGTGTCAAATGAGTTGTTGAATATTACAAGAGTGGACCCGTGCAGTAACATTTTGTCAGAGCAGCCTATTATAGCCCCCAAGCACGGAGAGGTGGGGCCACCAAACTTCTGATATTGCCCCCAAGCACGGAGAGGTGGGGCCACCAGACTTCTGATATTGCCCCCAAGCACGGAGAGGTGGGGCCACCAGATCTCAGCACCAGAGCTACACATTCAAGCTACGTGAGCGTCTGGTCTGCTGAGAATTCACCAACTCAACTTATTTCCTAACACACCCATAAAATTTCCATCAAATAACTGGACAATGTGTAGTCACCATAGACAGGGAGTGATGAGGCCACCCCAACAGCACATCCATTAAATGTTCTCCCAAATAGATTACAACTATAAACAGTAGTAATATTAACTAGTCTAGTAACATACATATGTACACACCTTGCATTTATTATGTAATATTCATGCATTTCTTTCATAATTGCAAAACCTTTCATATGTTCTGGCCAAAATAAAACCTTGGTTCAGAACAAATAAATTTAAAGAAAATTACTATCCAAATTTTACACACTTGAGTTAGTTCAGTGTATTATAACATTTTTATTAATATTATTAGACTTATTAAAGATCTGTGTGTGTGTATGTAAACTACCACAACACATTACATATCATTACCCTAGACATTTAACGTAGCCACATTCATTAGATAAAAAAAGATAGGTGTGAGGTCGTAGTGGTAGCAAGAAGGGCCTTCTGACAATTCACAGCTACATTTTATCTCAGGAGCCTTCACAGCTGACCTCATGCATCACACTTAGTAATATCACCATCATACAATACCATCAAACCCACTACATATATTGGGGTCTCCTTGTCCCGGGATAATTAGCCCATTAAGTATATTAGGATCTCCTGGGGGGAGAATTAGATTAGGGGAACACATTATAAAAATTAAAAGTGTCCCTTAAAATTAAAAGTGTCCCTGAAAATAAAAGTTGGTGAATCTTCACAGCCAGTGGTAGTTAATTAATTAATTAGAATTATTTTAGACTAGAGTAATTAGAAGTACTTTAGTGGTTGGAAATTTTATCTTGCACATTGCTAGATTTGTTTAAAAAGTATGGCGGAGCTGGCCAAATTCAGATCAGCTGCTGTGCTGACGGCAAAGGAGATGGGAATGGATGGTCAGATTTTAATTCAATATGTAACGGCTGAATGTGATAAATATATTGAAAGGGAAGATAGAAAGGTAGCTGAAGAGAAGAGGTTACAAATTGAGGCTGATAGAGAAATTAAGAGGCTGCAGATTGAGGCAGAAGAAAAACGACAGCAAAGGGAGGCAGAAGATAAAAAGGCCGAAAGGGAGGCAGAAGATAAAAAGGCCGAAAGGGAGGCAGAAGATAGAAGGTTGCAAAGGGAGCACGAATTACGACTAAGGGAGCTGGAGCTACAAGGCCAGGCTCCTGAAAATGGTGCCAGCCCTTTTGCCTCAGATGCTACGCCCAGTCTGGGAGCCTCAAACTCAGCTATGGGGTTTCATTTAGACCATTTTGTTGAAAAAGACGATGACATAGAGGGGTACCTAGGACGTTTTGAGTTATTAGCTACTACATATGGGTTAGAGAGAGAGAGGTGGAGCTTAAAGCTATCACAGGGACTGAGAGGTACTTCTTATGAAGTATTTGCCAAAATGAACAGGGAAGACCAAGAGAATTATGACATGTTAAAGCAGGCTTTGTTATTAAGGTACGAGAAGAATGGTGAATTTTATCGTAAGAAATTTAGAAATGCCAAACTGTTGTCTGGGGAGACATACCACCAATTCTCGGCCAGACTGGAAACCTATTTGGAGAAATGGACTGCTCTGGGGAAGACCCAAGATCTTAAAGAAATGATCATGATTGAGCAATTGAGAGAGTCCATGGCTCCAGACATGAGAAAATTTCTCATGGAACAAGGTGCAGAGAAGTTGGGGGAGGTTTTAAATGTCGCTGAGAGGTATCAGGCAGCCCAGGCAGAGGTAAGTGGTGCTAAAAAGAAGCACATAGACAATTTTAAAGCTCCACAGCAATTTAATAAATTTGATAATAGAGAGCAGGGAAATAAAGGTAGGACAAACTTTGAACGGCCAAGAAATGACTATCGAGACAGAAACTCACAGTTCAATGACCAAAAATCCAATGAAAGAAAACCGTTTAACCAAGGAAAAAGATGGTGTAAATGGTGCAAGAAAGATAACCATAACACCGAATTTTGTAGAAGGAAACCTTCAAACATTGCTGCAATGAAGTCGGGGACGCTAAGATTAAAGGTTAATCCTAAGGGACAACAGGAACCTTATCACCCCCCAGTTTGTGAGGATGTTATTTGTAATGGGGTCACCATAAGGTGCCTTTATGATACAGGTTTGGATTATGATTCAGTTGTGAAGTCTAGCCTAGTGGACCCAAGTCAGTATACCACAGAAACAGTGGAAATACAAGGGGCGACTAAGGACATACCACTCATGACACTTCCCATCGCAAGGATAACGGTGAAAACTCGCTATGTGGAAGGAGAAATCAGAGCAGCAGTGATAGATGAACCAATCTACCCTCTGATATTGGGGTGTAGATACGTCTTCTTGGGGAATCCCGAGAGACCTGTGATCATGGCGACAGTGCAGACCAGGTCACAGAAGAAGGAGGAAGAAGGTGAACCTATAAATGCTCATCCAGAGGAGATGAGGAAGGCGCAGGCTGAGGATAGGACACTCAAGCCATGTTTTAAAAAATTGCCCAAATGCCACACACCTCCGAGCAAGGGGGAATATTTTATGAAGAACAAACTCTTATACAGGAAGGCCGGAACTGGAACAAATGGTCACAACCAGCTGGTTCTTCCCACTTCATATAGAGATAAAGTGATGGAACTCGGGCATGCGATTCCCTTCAGTGGTCACATGGGGATCAGCGCCACAGGACAGCGTATAGCTTGTCATTACTTCTGGCCAGGGATAACGGAGGATATAAAAAGATATGTCAAATCCTGCCCAGAATGTCAAAGGGTAGCTCCAAAGCACTGGACTGCTCCTGCAACTCTAGGGGAAATGCCCATAGTGGGAACACCTTTTGAGAGGGTTGCAGTGGATATTGTAGGACCTCTCACTCGGACCAAGAGGAGGAACAGTTACATCCTTACTCTGGTGGACACTTGTTCTATGTGGGGAGAGGCGGTAGCCCTGCCATCAATTGATTCAAAACATGTAGCAGAGGCACTACTTACAATATTTACCCGATTAGGATTCCCGCATCAAATCTTGACGGATAATGGTTCTCAGTTCAAGGGGAAACTAACGGAAGAAGTTTTTAAGCTATTTCAAGCCAGACACTTTCATTGTAGTCCGTACCATCCACAAGGGAACGGCCAGGTAGAGAGGTTCAACGGGACTCTCATTTCTATCCTGAGAAAGCTGGCACACGAAAAACCGGATCTGTGGGATCAATTCCTGCCCGCCGCATTGTTTGCGTATCGGGAGGTACCACATAGTTCAACCGGGATGGCTCCCGCAACTCTGCTATTTGGGAGGCCAATAAAAGGTCCATTAGAAGCTCTATTAAGGACCTGGACAGATGAGAAGGCGGAAGAGACTGTTACCTCATCTTATCAATACGTGAACGAACTGACCACTCGTTTGAAAGCTGGATGGAAACTGGCAAATGATAATTTGAAACAAGCCAGGAAGAAACATGCAGCATATTTTAATAGGAAGGCAAAGGACAGAGAACTGGCAGTGGGAGAGAAGGTGCTGCTTCTACTACCCGGTAGCCAGAATAAATTACAAATTGGATGGCAAGGTCCATATACGGTTCTAGAGAAGGTGTCTAGAACAAACTATAAAATTGACAAAAAGGGGAAGGAGAAAGTTTATCATGTAAACCTGTTAAAGAAGTATCTGGACAGACCACTCCAGGAAAGCACCCCCTTACTGACCTTAGCTATCGCAACTCAAATGCAAAAGGAACCACTCACCTCACATGAATACCCATTACATCCTTGTGAAACAGCAGCACAGGTAAAAGTCAGTAAGCACCTGACTAAAAACCAGAGGGAGAGAGTCCAACAGGTTCTGGAGGAACATACAGATGTATTAACAGATAAACCAGGCCATACAAATTTGCTACAGTATGACATGAAACTGGTAGACTCAAACCCAATCTGTATGAGAGCCTATTCTATTCCGTTCGCGAAGGAGAAGGCATTGAAGGAAGAAATAGATTATTTGTTGAAGGAGGGGATTATTTCACACAGTGAATCATCTTTTAGTTCTAGTGTCGTTTTGTTGAGAAAACCGTCTGGGGAACACAGACTGTGCATAGATTACAGGAAACTGAATGCTGTCACAGAAGGACAAGTGGATCCATTACCAGACACAAAACAGTTATTTGCCAGACTGAACAAGGCAAAATACTTTTCAAAGGTGGATCTTAGTAAAGGCTATTACCAGATCCCAGTGAAGCCTGAAGTGAGACCTTATTTGGCTTTTAGCACTTCGGATGGACATTATGAATTCAACATGCTACCATTCGGACTGAAAAATGCTCCGAGTGTATTTTCAAGGATGATGCGCAAATTGTTGGATCCCCTGAATAACCCATGTATCACGAATTTCATGGATGATATTCTCGTCGCCACAGAGACATTTGAAGAACACATTGAAGCTCTAGAAATGTTATTTAATAGGCTTAGGGAGGCGAACTTAACTGCTAGGCCAACAAAATGTTGTATTGGATGCAAAGAGTTGGAATTCTTGGGACACACTGTATATCAGGGTAGCATGACCCCTGATCCCAAGAACTTGGAAAAACTGCAGAGAGCACCTAGACCACAAACAAAAAAGGACGTGCGATCATTCGTGTCGTTATGCGGATTTTATCAAAAATATATCAAAGATTTTAACTCTATTTGTGCTCCTCTGACTGATCTGACTCGCAAGGGACTTCCAGATAAAATTATTTGGACTGCGCAAAGTGAATTAGCGTTCCAAGACTTAAAGGAAAAACTCACTAGCAAGCCTATTCTCAAACTGCCTGATTTGACACAGGACTTTGTCTTAAGAACCGATGCAAGTAATGTAGGACTCGGAGCGGCTTTGTTGCAAAGATCATCTTCACCTGATGGGGAACTGAAACCAGTCGCTTATGCAAGCCGCAAATTGAATAAGGCGGAACAAGGATACTCCACAAGCGAAAAAGAATGTTTAGCGTTAATCTGGGCAATAAAGAAGTTTCAAATCTATCTGTATGGTAGGACTTTTGTGGTCGAGACGGACCATCAGCCTCTCGTATTCTTATCTCAGGCTAAGCATGAAAACGCAAGATTGCTGAGGTGGTCTTTATTGCTTCAACCTTATCAGTTTAGTATCCAATATATCCCAGGCAAATTGAATGTCGGTGCAGATTTCCTCAGTCGGCACCCCTGTGATCAAAATTAGAGTAATGGCAGGCGTAAGGAGAGATTTTATCTATGTGTATCACTGGTTTTGGAACTTGCCGTAGGCATGTTTTCAAGTGGGGAGATGTGTCACAAAATTAACCGTGATACAACGTTAAAATATCTCCAATGATACAACGTAGGGATAAAAACTAATGCGTAAGCTGCTAGAATACATGATCGCCCACGCCGCGGGTCATCACCCGCCATGGAAATTAAATTGTTAGACTTGAAGGCAAAACGGAACGGGATGAGAACGGAGATCAAAAGGAAAAATCTGACTGAACGCGTGCTTGAAACTAGCAAGGCTAAAAGGACGCAAATTGGTGGGGAAAGGAGGAAAAAGTCACGTTCCCCAAGTTGACATAAAGTAAAGAAATCGACAAAAGGGACCTTGGATATTATACGCCACAGTCATTTCTTGGACGCTTTTGCGATAACTTAGTCCGTTTATTTGAATGCAGTGATGAACGCATTCCAGAAGATTCTAGAAAATATTTGAAAAGTAACTTTTCTTAATAATAATGTTAGGAATATAAAACCTAGCTGGCCGGATGGCCCATCTTGAGCAGTGAAATAATATGCTTTCATTTATACAGACGGACAGATAATAAGAAAGATATTGACAAAAGACTGTGTTGTTCATATCAGCGAGCGACTGCATTGAAATAAAACATGTCACTAATTTTCAAAAAATTGTGGCCTTGAAGACGCAAGTGCTAAAATCTAGTTGGAATGAAGAGAGGGGATGGGATGGTGAATTGTGGCTAAAAATAACTTTAAAGGCAAAATTGTGTAGGGGAAGGCAGAGTTGGTTCAAAAAACAAGTGTGTTTTTTGTGTGAAACGCAAGTAGAGACGGACGGACCAACAGACAATAAGGCATACTTGACTGAGGTATGACTGAAATGACTTTTTGGTAGGATATTTGAATTTGAAAAAAGAAAAGGCAGTGATTGGCCATAGATGAATATATTATCGGCGCTCAGACGCGCATTTTGTGCCATTCATTATAAGTTGTCCTAGTAGACACAGTGAATTATAAGTGGTGTAATTCCCAGAAGCTATTGAAATATTTAGAGGGACGCCATCCTAAAGCCAGCAGCTCAGCTGAGTTTTGCTAGCATTTAACTGTGTTCTATATTCATAATTCTGGTAAGACTGAAATTATTTCTTTGTACATTTTAATATTTGTTTAAGGTTTCGAGTGATTTGATACTGCAATAGCATAATCTGTCCCTTACAACAAGTAAGGATTCGCTCTAGACCCCCCGCCCCAGTTCAGGGTCTAGAGACAAATAAAATACATAAACTCCAGCAAGGATTATGAAGGACAGATCAAGTGTTGAGATCAGTGGAACATATCACCTATCCTATTCTATGGCAGGAAGCTAATGAACATATTTCAGAATATGTAGTCTGGGAGAACTTATCCTATGTGAAACCAACTTGGTAAGATGTGTTGTTTGGTCAGAAAGATCTGACCCGTCTATGTGGTGTTGTTGTTGTGTAGTGTTGTGTCCAGAAATGGTTAGAGGATGGAATTCTGACACATGACTAATACTTTGATTGCAGAACTGTGAGTTTCAGTTGGCACCAATGCGGTGTCAAATGAGTTGTTGAATATTACAAGAGTGGACCCGTGCAGTAACATTTTGTCAGAGCAGCCTATTATAGCCCCCAAGCACGGAGAGGTGGGGCCACCAAACTTCTGATATTGCCCCCAAGCACGGAGAGGTGGGGCCACCAGATCTCAGCACCAGAGCTACACATTCAAGCTACGTGAGCGACTGGTCTGCTGAGAATTCACCAACTCAACTTATTTCCTAACACACCCATAAAATTTCCATCAAATAACTGGACAATGTGTAGTCACCATAGACAGGGAGTGATGAGGCCACCCCAACAGCACATCCATTAAATGTTCTCCCAAATAGATTACAACTATAAACAGTAGTAATATTAACTAGTATAGTAACATACATAGTACACACCTTGCATTTATTATGTCATATTCATGTATTTCTTTTATAATTGCAAAACCTTTCATATGTTCTGGCCAAAATAAAACCTTGGTTCAAAACAAATAAATTTAAAGAAAATTACTATCCAAATTTTACACAACTTGAGTTAGTTCAGTGTATTATAACATTTTTATTAATATTATTAGACTTATTAAAGATCTGTGTGTGTGTATGTAAACTACCACAACACATTACATATCATTACCCTAGACATTTAACGTAGCCACATTCATTAGATAAAAAAAGATAGGTGTGAGGTCGTAGTGGTAGCACGAAGGGCCTTCTGACAATTCACAGCTACATTTTATTTCAGGAGCCTTCACAGCTGACCTCATGCATCACACTTAGTAATATCACCATCATACAATACCATTAAACCCACTACAAACTCTTTGGGCCATCATCTGTTCTCTTAACGGGGCTGTGGGCTAAACCTAGAGTAAGATTCTAACGGGTTATCATCCTTGTAGCATTTTTTTCTTAAATTTTATGACTATTTGTATATGTTTCTCCTTGATGTATTTCTTTGGTGTTGTGAGATTTTTTTTTAATGATAATAATAAACATCTCTCTTGAACTAATCAGTGCGTTGGTCAGCTTGTTCAAAATAATCTATATAATCATTGTTATAGATTTCCCACGTCTGTGTGTTTAACTGTCGTCACGTATATGTGCGTGCCCGTGAGTAGATAGAGATATATTAATATATATATCTGTGTTTAGACTGTCTGACGCCTTTAAAGCTGTCGTAGAGGATAGGTGAAAGAGAGAAGATTTCTTCGATTTTTTTTTCAGAGACAGCCTCTATATCACAGTCTATCATCTCACTTGTGGAAATTCTATTTCATTTTACTAACTCTCACCGTGACTATCACCTATTCTAACCTATTCAGAAGGGACCCACCCCTAGTCTTAATTCTCCTATCCTAAAATCTACGACAAATGTGCAAGAGTAGTTTCTTCCATTTTTTTTTCTTAACCAGCGGCACTTGGGCTTTCAGCCCTTCGGCCCAATGACATGTCATTGCGAGGCTGGGGAGCCTGTGGACTTTCCTTCCAACCCGGTCAGGAGCTTCGCTCCTTCCCATCCACAGAGGGTTTATCTCAGGAGCCAGTCAGGTTATTCAGTCAAAATGCCGGTCTATGACACTCTTTCAAATGCCTACTCACGGGCTTGAACTTTGAACATCTGATCGCCAGTGCAGTGCGGCAGCCATTACACAAGCGCGGCTCGCTTCTTCCATATTTAAAACTAAAAATGACCTTTAAGCCAACCTTTCTTTAAAACTGGCTTAAGCCAAAATGGGATGTAATTTGTCTGCGGCAGGCACGGTACATTTAATTTTAATAAAGGTTGTAAATTGATTTTAATTATGCTATTTACAACATGAAAATGTATTGCGATGTTGAATTGTAAAGCTACTAAAAACTATAGGCCAAAGCAATATGAATAAAAATAGAGCCTGCTCAGTCACTGTCCACCACTGCGTGCGTTAACATTGGCAGTCACTGTCCACCACTGCGTGCGTTAACATTGGCAGTCACTGTCCACCACTGCGTGCGTTAACATTGGCAGTCACTGTCCACCACTGCGTGCGTTAACATTGGCAGTCACTGTCCACCACTGCGTGCGCTAACATTGGCAGTCACTGTCCACCACTGCGTGCGTTAACATTGGCAGTCACTGTCCACCACTGCGAGCGTTAACATTGGCAGTCACTGTCCACCACTGCGTGCGCTAACATTGGCAGTCACTGTCCACCACTGCGTGCGTTAACATTGGCAGTCACTGTACACCACTGCATGCGCTAACATTGGCAGTCACTGTCCACCACTGCGTGCGCTAACATTGGCAGGCTAGAAAATTTATCTGTTTTTATTCATTCTCAATCTCTCACGGAACCCCTAGCGACCTATCTCAGGAATCCTAGGGTACTGTGGAACTTCGGATGAGAAACCCTGGTCTATATCAAATAAGCCGATAATCAACGTATCCATGTTATGACATTGTTGATGGGGTCGTTTGTATATGTGTCTCCATGGTTATTTTGTTTCCTACTAAAGTAACTTGCCCTTATGCTAACTTCCTCTTTTCTGTTTTTCTTCTTCTAATAACAGGGTTGATTAAAACGTGTCGAGTTGTATCCACTGTGTTCAGGCTTCGTTATTATGCTTTATTATGTGAGGATGTTTGACAGCCAGCCGCGTCTCATTACGTTTACCAACATTTACTATACCCAACAGTAAATATCAACAGACATCAATAAATTTATTGTCTGACAGGTCAAACATCTCTTGGTATAGTCCGTTCGGAAATTCGTGCCCACAGAAAGCGTCAATCTTCTCCAAAACTGTTTGTTGTATGGACATGAATTGTTGCATGAAGTCTTAGATTTTCCATGCAGTTAAGATTTTGCGATCATTACATCCACAGCTTTCGCGAAATTTGCAAAACGGCGATTTCTTTGATCATTTTGGAACATTTGAATAAATCTGCCCGCAACATTAATTCTTACAGTAAATCACAACATTTGGGCGACAAGACGGTTCAAAGGCGTGTCCTAAATGTGTGATTGATTGTTCACGTGATTTTGATACGAGGAATGATGATCTGATAATGAACAATGATAGCAGTAAATCATCAGGAAGCTATGACGAATCGTAACTGTTTATGTATTATTGTAGATTGGCATATGAAATTAGCTTATCACAAACGAAGGAATACGAACGACGAGCCTCATTCCGAATCGGACGACTCTAATAAGTTCACAACAGTTATTAGTTGGATAAACTGCAAGCCATCTCGCTGCCAGTAATCTTCTTCTTCCTGGAGCACGTTGTCGTAAATTTATTTTGAGAGAATGAGTCTTAGAATAGTGGTCCAGTTAGAGTGGAGAATGGTGGTGAAAAGCTCAGTGATAGAAAAAGGTTAGCGAATAAATAGTTGATTCACAAAGTGTTGGGGAGAGTAAAGACAGACTTATTTACGACAAATCGTTCCTCTCAATCTTCTCTTCCACTCTCCTGGTCAAACAATTGTTTGCCAGTCTCCAAACACACGGACACACGTGAATACAAACAAAATTAATCAAATATGAGGGATTTGGGCCTTGGTAGTCCAACACAGTACTATATAAGTTTATGCTGTTTATTATCATTAAATCAATCACAACATCCAACAGGTGTTACATAAAAATTATCATAAGTACAGAAAATACAATTAACAAGGTGAGGATGGGGGTAAAGAAGATTGGTATCGACTAAGCCCTTCCCGCTTATTAGACAAAGGTAAACCCAGTCCCAAGATAGATAGTTATCAGGAACATAGGTAATGTAACCTAACAATGAAGTTAATTTCTCTGAAAGAGGTGTTACAATATTAGGTATGGTGGTAGACTAAAATACTATTATACCAATTGTGTCTTCCCTTTACTAAGCAAAGAAAAAAAAAGGGGGGGGGGGATGAAACAGAGTTAACAAATTATCCCACTTAAAGGAACAATGCCGGGTATACCGAAAAACGTATTACCCGGTAGGCAGTTGACAAATGGTTTCTGAAAAAATAAATCTCCTGTCATTCATACACTCTGTGAGGATCCACACTCATATACACCACACACTTACCGATTGCAGCATCAGACAATCCATAGATTTAGGTACACAATAATTAAACTCTTGACATGTGAAAACTGTCTAGTCCTTCTATGCCCCGCCCCAGATATTGCGAGGTTTCACTGAGAGCAAATATTCCCGCTTATCGCCGGACTTGAAATTCTAAGAGTTCTTGTGTTTTATTATAAAGAAAAGAGTCTATGCGATGGCACTGACGCAGTTCGACATAGGGGTGAAAAATTAGGTGATGGTATAATCCTTCAGTGCGTGATGATAGCCACTGACCGGTAAAGTTTTTAATCCAGTGAGGAAAAACTAGGCTCGGTCACAGTCAAGTAAATCGGTATTCTCTCACATTTAGAGCCGTACATAGATTATTGCTACTGGCACTGTTCATCTTCCAGTTTATCTCACAGATTGAAATTTAAATTTGATGATAATATTTTAAATGTTCTTGGGTAGGCTTTCTTTCGTGTAATTATGACAGCTAGGCCGCACCGGACCGCCACAAGATTAAATTTTTAAAAATGTCTCATCAAATTGTCTGGAAGTTTAAGAACCGAGTATGGATACTCTCTGTATGATTTATTAATAATGCTGGGATTGCAAAGGTGATTACTCTAGAGAAAAAGATATAAAACCCATGACATTCATAATCATACTTCAAAAATCAAATAATATTCTTAACGCGCGATAAATTTACCGTTAAGGCTATTATGTACACTCGTGTATTTAATTATGTATTTAAGAAAACATGTCACGAGTCTAATGGTTAAAATACACATCTATATATATATATATATATATATATATATATATATATATATATATATATATATATATATATATAGGACTTAACTAAATTTATTAATTATAAATTCCTTCGCGACTTTAAAAGTTACTTTAACATTTAAACATCTATTATTTTTTGAAATGTTATAATAGATATATCATTAAATTTACCACTGGAACTTTTGGGATGAGTTTAATAATTAAATAGATTAAATAAACACAAAATCCAGTGAAATAAAATGAAAGCACTAGACCACTGTTCACTTTAACAAATATATTATACCGTGCGCAGAAAAGAAACACTCCAATCTGTAGCCACCAATTTCAGATGGGAATCTAGCAACTTTCTACTAATAGCTAGTGAATCTTAAAAATCTCTGGCACTGAATGATAGCATGGCTTTCTACGTGGTCTGTATATATTTAAAATTGAGTGTCAGTTGAGTGGGACATGATAGACTTGACACCTTTTTAGATCTCATGAGGTTTTTGGGGATCTGACCGACAGAATAAAGAGTGGTGCCGTCCCCTGGTTTCATTGCGTCCGATTCGTCTTCGATCGGTTCAGCGCTTAACATAGAGGTGCGAAGATTCCGCCAGGGAATTTGCGTCTCGTTTCCGGGACCACTACTGCTTTTGATGTCTCCCGCTCAACGTTCCTGAAACCACTTCCGTGTCTGTTTGATCCTGGTTGCTCCTATCTGTTTGATGCAGGCAACGCCCATCACTGGCCAAGTTAATGAAAATAACTCCATATGATTGCTCCAGCGATGTCCGTGGGCGTGATTTAATCTCTCCTTAAATCAATGCGATGACCAGAATGAACGATAGATAAACTGTCCACATATTAATCAGCCAACGTGTTGGCCATCTGCGTGGAACGGTTGCATAGCTAATGAGTCCAGGTGAAAAAAAATTTCCGTTTGATGAAGAGTTACCAAAATATTCGGGGGCACTAATGCTAACGAAGGGGTCGCTACAAAGGGTCGTGCTATAACATACAACGATTCAGGGCCAGCTGAGTTCGTCTGTGACACACGTGTTCTTCACATTTAGCCCAGTACTCTGTGTCTATTTGTGAAAAAGCCTCACGAGTCATGTCTTTAACATCGCACATTTTAAAGGTGGTGTTTTGGGCGGCCACTTGCCCTTTAACTCTAGCCCAAACGAGCTCTATTGGGTTAAGGTGAGAATGATAAGGTGGGAGTCGAAGAGAAACATGACCCTGCTCTTGGATAATTTTATCAATCAGATACACTTTTGTCTTATTCCTCTGTCTCACAAGCTGCAACAACTCTGGTTTTAAATAGCTGTTGTCAGCGAAGATGTTTTAATTCACAAGCCAACTCCTGATTTCGTCTTTCGTGCTTGCCGAAGTGGGAGCTTTATCCTCCTGCACTAGAACATTATGATAGGACGCATTTTCCATCACCAGGCAAGACGGCCTATTTAGAGTCGGGAGGAGTGTATTCACTATCCAATCTCTAAATTTGTCCATTCATTTCAATGTGGTAGTCCCTACCATCTACAGACTTTGATTGAAAAATAAGCTCTGCATCACGGACAAGCCCATTCTGTCTGCTGCCAGCATGTGCTAATATAATGCGTTGACCTTTGCTGCTGGAAATTTTCCTTCTATGGTCTCCGTCAACAGATTGCCATTCTTTCTCGTTCGTATGATGAGCATTAACCCAAGATTCGTCTAAATACACTATATTATAGCCGTCTTGTCTTCTCTCACGAATCTGCCTAAGGTATTTGCTTCGAGCTGCAACCAGATGTTGTTTTTCACATAAAAAATTCCTTCCGCCAGACGTTTTTCTAAAAGTGAGGCCGACACTTCTGACAAGTTGCCAAAGAGTTGTTTTTGAGACGATAATGTCGCATTCTACTTGCAGCCGACTTTTCAGCATGCGGAGAGTAACAAGTTGATTGGCATTAACCATCTTCAAAATCAAACGTCTAATGACATCCTTGTCAAAGTCATCAATTTTATTTCTTCCTTCCATGCTTAACCGCAGCCTCTGTACAATCACCGTCCTGTTGTATCCAACGTCGAAAAGATCTTCTATCCACACCCAGGGCCTTTCGTGTTCTCCTACCTGGTTCTTGGATGTCGTGGTATAAACAACCCATCTTAGCCTCTCTGCGAAAATGCCTGTACAATATAACAGTTACCTTCTGCAAAGTGCTAAATTTGCATTTCAGATTCATTGCGCTTTTCATAATTATGCAGTTTAGTTTATTAATATATTATACGCTGGTGTCGTTTTTGTTTCGTTGCAGCCAACTCATTGCAATTAGCATACGCCGCTGAAATAATAACTCGCGACTGTGTACAATAGGTGCGCACTCGTGCGGACATGTAGTCACTACACTAATTAAAAAAAAAAAAAAAAAAAAAAAAAAATTGAATAGCACATTTCATCACTTGTGCTGTGCTGCAACAAAATTTAAGTGCGCAAATTTTGAACGGATCTTGTAACTTTCCTGTAGAATTAATAAAAAGTAACCCAGACAACGGTAAGAGTTTTTTATATAACTTAAAGAAGAAAATTCGAACATGACATGAGTTTTGTAAGGGCAAAAAATATATTAATAACTGCATTGATATCAGTAGGCCATCAGCAAATTTCAATAACATCCGTCAAGGGGTTGCAAAGTTACAACGTTCGATGCGTGGGCACGAATTTCCGAACGGAATATAGTAAGAAGACATTCTTGTAAATGGCGAAAAGTACATCAATGAAATCGTTGTACATCCTTCACGTTGTGTTTATCAGTAACGACTGTTTCTCTGACTTTGTACTAGCAGTTTACCATCTCTTCTTGACTGTGCAAATGACTGGCAGATGACGGTAGACCTACCTGGGCTAGGGGCATATCAAGAGAGTATCAGAAAATCTCAAAGACGGCCAGACATAGTGCAGCATTCTTCATCATCGCATCAGGTTTTAATGATTGAACTGACCGTGCCATTTGAATCCAGATTGAACGAGCAACATTCTTTCAAATTGGCCAAGTATAATGATCTGGCCGCGGACCTGTGACACGATGGGTTCACTGTAAGGTCATGGCTGTTGAGGTGAGTGCAAGAGGGATTGTGGCTGCTTCAGTGTATGATATTTTGAAACTGTTGAGGTTGAGGTACAGTCAAGAACAAGGGCACTGAAGAAGCTCAGTGTAACTGCACAAAAGGCATTATGCTGGCTATGGAACAACCGCAATGGGCTATGGGACTCGGGACAGTAAACTTTAGCCCACCTGTGGTACAGGAAACATCCTGCAAATTGCAATTTATTATTTTTGTTAACAGCATTTTGTCAAGTGCAGAAATGGTCAGTTTTGACAATGTATTACCATTAAGAGGTTACAGAGACCACATGTTTTGACTTGACCGACATGTGCGTCAAGCACATAATTTGTAATTTTATTGATTAAACTAATTAACATTTCCATAACTAAATTATATTAAAAAAGATATTTATACTGTTAACATAACGTACATTGTCCAATTTATGTAATTATAAGATTTTCTGGAAATAATAATTTCAAAAATTACTTTTTTAAATAAACGTGTTACTTGTTTTCTAAAATAATTGGTTCGTTTGACTTAAAGTTACCTCCCTTATCAATTGAACGGCAAGCAAATAGATCGTTATATGCATTGACCTTGTGTGAGTGGTGTCTGTGTGTGTACTTTGTTAATTTATTATCATCGTGTGCACAATCCAGATCTAAGACACAATCAAATCATAAATAACTGTGTGAACATTTCATCAACTGCTAAACACAGCATAGTAATTAAGAAAAGTAAATTATTTTAATGCGCTCGGAGAAAAATTTTTAAATATCATTAAAAAGATGCCGTAAAATAGGAATTATAAAAAAATGGATTACAAAATGAAAGGATGAAAATTCTCAGTTAAAAAAGAAAACAAGGTCACCAATAATTCAGAGTTATATGGAGAAAATTGTATGCATTCCCCTCAGTAAACGGTATATTGTCACCAATAATTCAGAGTTATATGGAGAAAATTGTATGCATTCACCTAGTAAACGGTAGATTGTCACCAATAATTCAGAGTTATATGGAGAACATTGTATGCATTCCCCTCAGTAAACGGTATGTTGTCACCAATAATTCAGAGTTATATGGAGAAAATTGTATGCATTCCCCTCAGTAAACAGTATGTTGTCAAACATAATAAAGATGACTTACTGTTGTGATCATGAAGATCCTCATGTTGTCTTATTGTACTTCTAACTGTGTGTCGCACGCTACGAATATAGATGGGTGTCTGAATAGGTATTGCTTATGGAATAATATCAATAAGGTTTTCCGAATTCAGCTCATTAAAAAAAAATAAAGAGACCCATTCGAGATAAGGATAATGATATCTAAGGATAGTGATATCTAAGAAATCATGACGAGTTGATTATGGATACTCGCGACATAAACTGCTATCTCTATGTGACAGCGCCATCGTCGTCTCGTCTGTTGTCCATCGCTATTTTGTCGAGTGTTCTGTACCTTCTACCACAACATAGCATGTGGCAGCCATTTTAGGTTACATCTAAAAATAGAACATTAGTAATGCCGAGAATCAATCAGAGAAGAGAAGCGTCCAGGCTATCGCGTCAGGTGAAATTCTTTATCATTCCGATCGCCTGTCGCGGAGAGAGAACAAGATGTTTAGATCTGAAGTCTTGATCAAGCAAGAACATGCCTAGGACGTGTGAGTAGATATAATTTTATTCTCCAACATTCTAAAGTCTTTACAGTGTTAGAAAGGATTTAGGATATTAGGTTTACCATCTTTGTGCCGTAGTATTTTAAATAAGTATATACTTAATTCTGTGGTATTTATTTTGCGTGCGGTTGATGTTAGATCTAAATCTATTCGGACATGGCGTGGGTCCATGTTCAGGAAATATAACACATGGCGGTTACTAGAACTGGCATATTCAGTAATTACATTTGTGTAAATGGAATTTAATGGTTAATTATCTCCATATTGTTTGGGATTAAGGAAACCTTCTATGATCTTATGTAAATCCGACACGTAGTCGGTTTGAATAATATTTAATTGGGGTGCAATTTAGATTGTTATATTTATTAACTACGGTGCTGATTCCGAAAATAGTTTATTTTAGTGTGGCGAGTGCTGCAATTTATTAATATGTTACAGCTTACTAGAATAAGTCCTGTTCTTCTTCAGTAATGTTAGACTGATAATGTGGTGTAAGTATTAGTAAGATCGGCTATAGCTAATTGGTGTTAGCTTTCTTAGTTTCATAGTCTTTTATACAGTGTAAAATATCTATTGGTTATCTGTACCGCTTTAAATAGCTTTGCTAAGCCATTATTTCTATAATATTTAGTATTATAATGTAAGGTTACTATAGAATGTACAACCACGCAGCTTAGCTGGGTTGTTAGCGTAACTGTATGCTGTTCTCGCAAGATGGCGTAACCATGAGCACGTGGTATGAATGGGTACCTGTAGCTGATTGATCATGGCTGATTGTGGTGGGCGCATGTTTTCTGAATGGTAAGTGTTATTATTTATGCTATTGATTTTCACTTAGACATTGTTTTTTTTATATTGTTTTTCAGGAAGTCTACGAACACTGTCTGGGTGTTCGATGGTATTAAATGTTGATCTGTATAAGGTTTTGTGTTGCTTGAATTGCTAAGTCTGCTGCTGAGAGGGTTGCAAGAAACCAATAATTGCAACCCCTGTCAAACGATCCTTAATAAAATGTTCTTAGTGCATGGGTCTTAAGTGTGAGGTAGCCACATCGACATAAGTTCGCCTCAACCACACCTAGCCCCTGTCACATCTAACATCTCGACAAATAAAAGATTCCCCAACGTCCCAAACAAAGGATTCTACTTACATGTACATGTTTATCACTGACAGCGCGAGTGATACAAGTTAATCACAAAGCGTGACTAATGAACACGGTTATTTAAGTATATTTGTTAAATTATATATACTGTGTATATATAAATTGTTGTGTACCTTGTCGTTCACAAAATAATACATAAGGCCTTGTATAAATAACCAAATATATAATGACTAGAACATACATGCTGACAAACAAGATCATTATGTACACAATGAAAACATGATAAGGAACTTATTTTCCTAGCTGAGCTGCCATCCAGCATCATACGGTGGAAAAACGTGCGGCTCTTGTCTGGTCACTCAACAACATCCGGTTCGTGCAGACATCGCACATTACCGCACACAGTCACTATAACAGGAACGCAGCTGGCGTTCAGTTCTAAACTTTAACAACTCACAAACGTAATATTTTATTTTTCGCCGTCTTCGGAGGGTACCCATTAGAGCTGGGTCGGCTCAGGAGCCGCCAGTCCCTGGTCGACGACACTGCTTCAAATGTTTTCGCCCAGGGCTCGAATTAATCCTGTCCAAGTCCCTGTCGACGATACTTCTTCAAATGAGCTCGCCCGGGCTGGAACCTGGATCACCCGATCGCCAGCGCAGTGTGGGAACCATTACATCAGCGCGGCTCCTGAAAGTAATATAAGTCATAGACACTACTCACAAACCAGAAACCATATATGTATATATCTCCATGTACAAAATGACTGGCATACCTCGACGTAAACCACTATTATGGGAGGCAACTTTGTGCCAAGGGATAGAATTCCACAAACAAATAGTGAACTTGCTAAAAGAATACTCGTTTCTCTTAATTAATTAATCTTTTGTATTTATTTGTTATGAATTTTACTTTTCAATTCTTTCTTTGCTCTTCCGTTTTCCTTTGTTGTGTCCTTGATGAAGACCTGGCCGTAAAGTTGACAATTTGTTGTGTCCTTGATGAAGACCGGACCGTAACGTTGACAATGTGTTGTGTCCTTGATGAAGACCTGGCCGTAACGTTGACAATTTTTTGTGCGTACTATGTCCTAGTATAACGCTGTACCAACTTTAATAAAACTGGTAATAAATTATGGACTTTGTTCCTCAGAACCCAGAACAATTGCTACCTGAAACTAAGAAATGGGCTGACCTAACTGGGACATTTGTAATGTTAACAGAACTACAGATGATCTGCCTGGAACAGATTTGTATTCTTTACAGAACTACAGATGGGCTGAGATAACTGGGACAGATTTGTAATGTTGACAGAACTACAGATGATCTGCTTGGGACAGATTTGCATTGTTGACAGAACTACACATGGGATGAGATAGCTGAGAAAGATCTGTAATGTTGATAGAACAACAGAGAAATGCCTGCGACATATTTGTAAGTTGACAGAGCTACAGACGATCCAACTATAATAGATTAGCAATACTGACAGATCTACTTATGGTCTGACTGGAGCAAAACTGCAACGCTATCACATATGTTTTATGAAATTATTAATATGTGTCATAGTGGTATGAGAATGATTGTTGAAACGTTTAACTAAGACAATAAATAGATTGACAACACACACGCTGTCAAGTAAGCAGAAACTACACATCAAACTTCATCTCCGGCATCTGTCTACAGAGATTACAGTTATATAAATACTGGTAGAAAAATAAAGCAGACATTCCACCAACAACGAACAAAACCGTAGAACAAGAGAGACGTTTATCACTGACATATCAAATAAAACAACACAGTGAAACAATAAACAATACAAAGAAAGAAATATTTATTGCAGTTTTAGACACCGTACGTCAAATCATCATTGACAAAGTCATAAATCGGCTAGAGTTAAGGAAGACCACACTATGGGTAGACACAAGAGGAAACGAAAAAGACACATGGATCTTCATTTCAGCTAGAAGTACGTTTAACGACACGTCGATACACTCACTATCAATAATAGATATAATGGTAAAATCATTAGACTTAGAATATATAAATAAATAAGTATATGAACTGAGTAAGCAGCAACACTCGAATAAACCTGCGACGTGACGGCCAGACAGCCAGCTAGTGGTACTTCACAGAAATAGACCTTTTCGTGGCTAATAAATGTGCCCGCCTACTTAATTTAAAAAAAAAAAAGGACAGAGATAACAGTCCAGCGGTCAAAAATAGCCAACTTATAACCAAGAGATCACACCTCTTGTCAGGTTTTGACGGGATGTTGAATCTTAGACGAAAGTGAAACAAACAAATAAAACTTAACCACGTGATAATTTAAACAGCAGAGGGAAAATAAAGTTAGGGGAATACGTTCTATTTACTTTCAAAGGGGAACAATTCAATTATTTAAAAAATATCAAACTTAAAAACAGAGGTTCATTATTTATTTAATTTTGTCAATTCATTTTAAAAAATTATGTAAGGCATAAAATATTCTAGTACGATCATTAGTATTTATGTTGAATTGTTGAAAAGTGTTTTGTTTCCCATGTTTAGAATAAAAACACTTTTAAAAATAAGGAGTTTGATGCACATGTTAAAGTAAAGAACACTTATATCCTTTGTCACTTTCAATGACAGTTACGTGACACCGAAACTGAGATACGTTGGTTTTTTTTTTAAGTCTTTAAACTCGTCGTCTAGGTCGTTGACCATAATCGTAAATATAGATGGTGATATTACTGATCCCTGGGGATTCCATTCTGTTGTTCATACACCTCAGATCTATCATTGTTTATTTGTACCGTGAAGTATCTATCCTGCAGAAAGTTTTCTAGATAATTGTAGGTTCTGCCTACTATACCTAATTTTATGTAGTGCACCCTCCCTCCAACACTCATCATATGCTCTTGCTACATCAAGGAATATTGCTACTATCTTTTCATTCCTTTTGAAGCCTGTTTTAACATCATGTTCCAGCCTCAACAGTTGCTCTATTGTACTATGTTGGCTTCTAAAGCCTGCCTGGGTTGGACTGTACAAATTATGCTTTTCTAGATGAAATTTTAGTCTGCTGTTGACTATTGTTTCTAGAATTGTTCCTAGATGCGATGTTAACGATATTGGCCTGTATGAGCTGACATCATGTGTTTCCTTATCTGGCTTTAGTATGGGGATGACCACTGCTGTCTTCCATGAACATGGTATTTTTCCCGTGTGCCAGATTTTGTTGTAGAGGGATGCAATCACCCTTAGAGTTGTATAAGTTTATAAACTAATAAAACGGTATTGAATCAGTTTTACTAATAACAGTTCACATGAGACAAGGGACGTTTCGGGTTTTACCCGAACTGATTCAATACCGTTTTATTAGTTTATAAACTTATATTCCTTACCAGTTTTACTGCAGCCCCTTAATTTATTTACTTATACCCTTAGAGTTGTATTTGGTACCTTTTTGAGGATTTCATAGCTCAGAATGTCTTTCCCAGAGGTGGTATTGGTTTTTCCTGCTGAAGCTCTTTCTATTTCATCTACTGTAATGTCTGCATTTAAATAATTAGCATCCTGTGTGGTGTCCATATTTTCTTCTTTTAATTTTTCTAGCAGCGTTTTCCGCCTATTTATTTCTGCCATATCTAGACTGTCTATTGAACTAACCTGATAGAAGTATTTAGCTAGTATATTGACCCTTTCTCCATCCATACCTGTCAACCTCCTGAGACAAAAATCTGTACGCCGGACCAAAAAAAATCCTTACAAACACCCAAAAATCCTTACGCAAAAAATATATTAATAAATTATACGCAAATACAGTTTTAAAATAAGAAATGACATAAACAAATTTATTAGCATTTGAATTATTGTGATATAAAACATGCTAATAGTCTCAAACTGTTCTTTACATATAAAAAGCTTAGTGATCATGATGTACACTGTTCTTTCGATGTACAGTGTTTTGTATTATAATCAACACATGCACTTTTAGCACTTTGCAGAATTTGTGACAGCCCTGGTTGTATTATGAATCATCCATGGCAATGTCTGTCCAGGTTCGCTTACCTCTGTGGTTAGCTATACTATGATGTATATCACACAGTCACACACACACAGCACGTGATGCGATAACGCCATAGTAATTTGAATAGTGGTTTATTTACACATGAAAGGATCATTGCTGTCTGCTCTGACCTCCACATTTGGTCCATCATAGAATATATAATGTAATGTTTTTCTTTCCTCACTCTCTCTCTCGCTCAGTATCGAATCTACACCTTCTGACCTTTTAACCATCAGTGATCATGCAGGTGCTATAGTCTCTATTTCTGTTGTTTCTTCCTTATAATTTCTTATGTCTATTTGTTATCTATCATCTCAGTGTTCAGGTTATCTATTGGTAGACCGGGCCTCTCCGGGGATGTTGTTTTCCCTTTCAACACTGAAGAACAGGACTACTGTCTAAATGAAATAAAGTTCACTCTACGTACCTTTTCCTATCTGAATAATATCTAACTCACACCGTTTCTCCTTCTAGACAAGAATTCTCACTGTTCAATAATTCGGGTTAATCATTACCCAACTACTTCTTGTCCATGAAATATTCATCTCTTAAACTATCTGAGTATGCCATTAACATGGCTACCCGCGTATATGCGGCTTCCCTCTCTGGCTCACGTTTCTGTGCTGCCTGCTGAGAAAAGCGTGCATTCACTGGATTATCCTTCACCTCTCTCATGCGCAACATTGTTCGCGCATCTCTTTTTTGTACTCTATCTGAACCTTCCCATTCCTAGTTTTCTTTATTCCTTCCCTTTGACTGTACATCGTTCCCTAACTGCCACATTATCTCCCTTTCTCCCCTAAAAATAAATTATTTATCCGTAGGAGAAAAAATTTATTTTAATGACTGTACCAGCCATTATTGTACTTAACTATGTATCAAAACAAAAACCATATCCTTAGCAATGTGCTGTTACAACCCTAGCTCAGCACATTACCAATTACTATCTGTGTCAAAGGACAATTTCCCTTTACATAACACAATTAAATTATACTGAGAACGTACATTCATCAACATCTCGTTCCCCTTTATGACCACTCATCTTTGCTTTTTCTCCTATCTGCTCATATTACATGATTTCAAAAACATACATTTGACATGTTATACATTCCACTTCCTTAGTGGTCTTCATTTCTTTTTTTCCACATCACTTAGCATGTCATTATTTTCTTACATTACAACATATTATCATAACAAAACTGAGGAATAACTCTTTTCCCGTCACTTTTCTTAAGTGACCTTTCCTCTTCACATTTATGACTGTTCTTAACCCTTATCTTTTTCACTCACATTCTGCCAACTGTGTACTTATCCATACAAAGTTTATTTCCTTTTACACATCCAGTCACTCCTGTTGTCATACACGTAAACTCCTCGTATAGTATTATTTTTTTGTCACCACACACCTGGTGTGAATTGTCTGGCCTTCATGTTCTCTCGTATAAAGCCAAACATGTCTTCTGTCATGTCTCCCTATATACATAGTTCATGATGGCGTGAGCCATTTACTATCATGGCAACACTGAATTGCCATCCTCTTACCCACCCTTTTTTTTTAACTAGACCTCTGTCTATAGTCTACTACGCGGAAATATTTGAAACTTCTTAGGTCTACCTATCTTAAACCGCGTTGTCGCTATGACCTACTTGCGTGTTTTTCTGCTGCTGACCTGTCACTTGAACTCCTTTTTCACAACACTGTCTCCTAGTGTGTGAATTTCTGTTATATATGTTCGGTGAGGGTTATCCTCAATAGACTCACATGTGTAGTCTGATAAACACCGCACTTAACGTTTTTATATGTTTTTGTCGTTCCCTCCCTGGAACTTCTCTTTGTGCTATCTCCTCTTTCCTCCTCCACAACACTGTCTCCCCATGTCTAAATTTCTACTGTATATGTTCGGTGAGGGTCACCCTCCATAGACTCACATTTGTAGTCAGGCAAACGCCGCACTTAACGTTTTTTATATGTTTTTCGTTCCCTCCCTGGAACGTTCTCAACACAATTCTCTTCTCTTCGTGTATTACGGAGGAAAAAAAATATGATTTCTCCCCAAAGCCTTCATAAGACTCGGTCACTGCCGCAAAAATCTCTCTTTGCCATTTTCTCCATGGCTTCTCACTTCTACATAAGTTCCTTCTAGAACTATCTCTTCTAAATGTCTGTGCCATCCTTCTTGTGGCCTCTCCATACTCCGTCACTTCTCCGTGACTCTCAATTTTCCCATACTTATTTATCCAAGTGATTCTCTTGTTTTCGCCATCTCCCATGGCCCTTAATACTCCCCGTCCAATATCTCAATTACTCACTCCTAATTTCGCCATCTCTTATGGCTCTTCTTCTTCCCACATAATATCCTCGTCATTTTTCATGACCTTTTATCCCTCATCTCCCCCTCTACTTCACTTAATATCTATATTTTCTTTTTCCTTTATTTCTCTTCTGACTCCGATGACGAATTGCCTGCTCTGCCTTTTCTATCCACCTTTTCCTGTTTGCATCATCTAACATTTTCGTCAGAACCATATTTGCCTCAGTTTTAGTTTGTGGAAAGTATGTCTGATACTTCTGCTCCAGCACGCTCCATAGCATGGCTCCCGAGAAGTTAAAATCAGGCCGCTTTATGGTAGCTTCTATTACCTTCTTCACCTCGTCGATATTTGGTTCATCCGCTTTAATCGGATTCTTTCTCAATTTTTACAAGAATTTAGACCTCTCCGAGCGCCATAGAACCACATTTGGCTCAACCTTTTTGGTAATGTTCTCCGTCTTTATCTGATTTATACGTCCAAGGTCACTATTCTCATTTTTCGGCCAATAAATTCTACGGCCTTCGTCGTCCGTTATATGCTCGAGCTCATCTGACCTGTATCCAATTTCGTCGGGGCTTATAACTCTATCCTCCCCACTTGACGAATCGAATTCTGATTCTATGTCAAGCTGGTACTTTTCTTGTACTGTACTTACACCCTCCTGTTTCGTCTTTCTTTTCTCCGAGTCTTCAATTTGTCGATTATATGCCTCCCTCCAATCAGTCTGCGTGATTGTCGCTGCATGTCGCATCCACATGTCTGCATTGTCCGCTATTATTTTCTCCAGATTGTATACTGACAATTCCCTTTCTCTGCTACTATCTCCACATTTGCTCCCTTCTTCCTTACTTCTTCTACTATTCTCTCCTCTTCTATAAGTACTTTTGTGTCTGTGACTACCGTCACTCTCGTCAGATCCTACACTGTCTGAGTCAGTCGACACCAATTCTGACGACCATCTCCGTCTACTGCTATATTCTGCTTCATTATCTGTCTGTCGACTTTTTTCTCTGGTCGACTGCATCGGTTCATCCTTCTTATTGTTTACCTCGATGCTATCCCTATGCTGTGGTATCAATACTTCTTTAGCAGTTTGTAGGTTCATCCTTTTTACACTGAGTGGAATCTTAGACTTTCTCGTATTGTCTAATACCTGTGACCATGTTTCCTTTTCTCTCCTGACGTCTTTCTCATTGTGTGCTGGCCTCAAGTGTGACGCTACAGTATCTATCTCAGTTTGTGTTCCGGCACTAATCATCTGTGTTTCATGTGTTTCTGGTTCTTGTGTACCAACACTGACCCTGTCTCTCTGTATATTTTCCTGTTTCTGGACTGTTGTCCTAACTTGACTTGTCCATGGTCTATTCCTATTACCTTCTTCCTTTATTGTAATATTTTGCTGATCAGATCCTATTATGTTTCTCCACACTCCTACCGGTTCTACCTTCATTTCCCAACCGTTCTGTGTTATTATATGGCACTTCTGTTGGTTTGCTCTGTTGATGTTATTTATTTCTATGGACTTCCCTTTTCTAACTTCTGCCACAAAATTCCTGACCGCCATTCTTATTCTTCTTTTATTAAGTGTGTTCCAGTGTGCGCGTGCAGCAGCTGTTTCTGAGATTTTGTTTGTGTCCTTGTTTTCTCTATCACAAGTGTGACAATGTCCTTTCCCTTTCGTATCGTACGATTTAGACTCTGCTTGAAGATCTCTTTCATTAAGTAATGTGTCTAATTGCCTTCTGATAGAGTCTGTGATCAGATCAACAGATGAAAAAATCGCAATTTTAACTTTTTCCAATTCATCTGCTATTATTGACATTGCACATTTGTCAATATCTGTAAGCCACTTACGGCATGCGTGTGGGTCACCTGAAAATAGGTCTACATTACCTTTTATGTCTACCTTGGCTAATGTGTCGGTAATCGTCTTTATGAGGGCCAAAGTCTGGCTGTCTTTCATGTTATGCTGTGTCTGTTCGGCTTGTGCCATCATCACAATCTGAAAAATAGTTACTTATTTCTACCGTTAACTTAAACTAACTTGCACCTGAAAATGAATAGAAATTTTTCTATTAGTCTTGGGTTTCCTAAAAAAAAAATATAATGTTACAGTTAAAAAAAAAAAAAAATTTATGCGTACACTGTTATAATTCAATATTAGTGAGACACAATACTAATAATAATGATAAGAATAATAATTAAACAACAGTAATAATATTAATAACAATAATATTACTATAATGTCTAATTAATAAGGCAAGAATAATAATAGCCTACAACAATGTCTAATTAAACTAATTAATTAAGATGTCTACGTTGGAGTACTCGTTTGTCGCGATATTGCGCACGCTACCGACTTTTCTTTTTAACAAACACTATTGTTATATTTTTATACCATCCGGACTACACACTGTTTTGCTACACACAAAGGCTTCTATCCGTGAATCGGTTACTGTACTGGACTCTATGACCTGTCTTAAGACTACTTGCGCGAAGCACGTCGACCTGTCGTCTGCTGTGATAAGTGTCCCCGTGCTGAAAGATTTGAATGAAAACAATTTTTTTTCTGACTTGACGTTACAGAACGTGTGAATATTATACCCGCTTTGTCTTTGCGACCCCTCTCGTGCAGAAGGCATGAAGAAAAAAATCTTGACCTGATTTCTGAGCTGGCGTCTTCGGTTGACCAGTTCGCAACCTGTCACTTCTTCTGTTTACACTTTGACTGTACTGTTTTTCTTTGTATGTGTGAAACTGCAACTTTGCCTTTCATCTGCGTTGCCCCGCCGTCCGTGGTTATTGAAGTATGTTATCAACCAGTTTGTGTGTTGTACTTTGTCTTAATGTGACGACTTATTCTCGTGCAGGTCGATTTGAAAGAAGAAAAATTCCGACTTGGTTTTTCGGACCGACGTTTCTGCTTGGCTGGTTCCGATACTTTTCACTTTGTTCTGTGTTTACAACTTACACTGTTGTCACTCTGTTTTTTTTTTTCATGTTATAAAAACGTAAATATGACTTTTTCTTCGTTGTACTCTGCCGTCTGTGGTTCTTGAAGTCTGTTACAGCGTCAAACGTATCTATGTCTTCTGCCTGAAGCGAGGAGAGATGACAGCATAAAGCATAGTTGTTGAACTCCTGTTTAGAAACAATGTGTGTGTGCTGCTGCTAGAGGTTGGTTACGGCACCAAAATCATAATATGTGACATGCGTCGACATCAGGTTTCCACAGCACATCACGACATAGTCAAGTTGAAATAGTTTTTATTTACGTAATGAAAGGATCATTGCTGTCTGCTCTGACCTCCACATTTGGTCCATCATAGAATATATAATGTAAAGTCTTTCTTTCCTCACTCTCTCTCTCGCTCAGTATCGAATCTACACCTTCTGACCTTTTAACCATCAGTGATCATGCAGGTGCTATAGTCTCTATTTCTGTTGTTTCTTCCTTATAATTTCTTATGTCTATTTGTTATCTATCATCTCAGTGTTCAGGTTATCTATTGGTAGACCGGGCCTCTCCGGGGATGTTGTTTTCCCTTTCAACACTGAAGAACAGGACTACTGTCTAAATGAAATAAAGTTCACTCTACGTACCTTTTCCTATCTGAATAATATCTAACTCACACCGTTTCTCCTTCTAGACAAGAATTCTCACTGTTCAATAATTCGGGTTAATCATTACCCAACTACTTCTTGTCCATGAAATATTCATCCCTTAAACTATCTGAGTACGCCATTAACATGGGTACCCGCGTATATGCGGCTTCCCTCTCTGGCTCACGTTTCTGTACTGCCTGCTGAGAAAAGCGTGCATTCACTGGATTATCCTTCACCTCTCTCATGCGCAACATTGTTCGCGCATCTCTTTTTTGTACTGTATCTGAACCTTCCCATTCCTAGTTCTCTTTATTCCTTCCCTTTGACTGTACATCGTTCCCTAACTGCCACAAATTGCATTTGTGGGTTTAAAGTCTGCACAGCATGTATCAATGTTAATCTTACACTGTAAAATAGAAGTGAGTGTGTCCGCATTCATGGACCTCCTGCAGTCTGTGTGGATAAATTTGCAAGGTGGCAAATGCACCCAATACTAAAAACATAAGGGTTCCTCTGCTTGATCCTAGTAAGTACTGAGTTTGATTTCCCCACCATGACATTGCAGTTGTAACTAGCAAAGCGGATGTAATTTTTCCATGGAATATAAAATTTTGTGAACAGATTATCAACATCACTGAATATCGCCTCACTGGTTCCACCACTGCATATAGGCATGTCCAACAATCTCGTTCTTGGTCCCAATCCTTCTTCAAAAACTCTCACCATAATAGCTAACCGCTTCTCTGTTTTCTTGTCATTTGACTCATCAACCATTAATGAGAAGGGTGTTTCCCTGCACAGCTTTATCACTGGTTCTGTTGCAGATGGAGCCAGGCAGTTTTTAATGATAAGTGTTGTCTTGGTCCTCTTCGACTGGAACTTTCTGGCAATATCACTGTCAGGAAACATTACAGGCGCTAAGTCACAAAAGTGATCAGCAACAGATGCAGTTAAGTTATGCTGGGCAATGAAATTGGCAAATAAAACTTCAGCCCTTATAATGCCACCCTCTTCCTGCTTTGGCTGAGCAAAAAAGGTCTTAATAGATGCTCCCTTCTTCATTGCAAACATTTGTTCATGCAATTTCGATTTAAAATGTACTTTCAGATCATATAATCCTGAAGCTACTACTTTAATATCTTTGCTGCATAATCTACAAAAAGCATGGGTTGATCCTAACTTGGATACATCTACAATGCCAGGGAAGAGTTTAACCCATTCGACCTGAAACTTACCATGACCTGCAAGTTTTTGTTTCTTTGAATTAGGCTCAGCCATCATTCAGTGGATGAAATATTTCAACTAATAATCTTTGTAGACGAAGAGAATGATTAAAAAATACAACGAACAAAGTAAACGGCTAACAGCAAAAAAAATAAATAAATAAAAATGAACAAAATTATGAACAGAATATCAAATCTAGGAAGAAAAAACGTACCACCAAAAATTTACAAAATTATTATTTACGAGTTGGTAGCTTAAAGTGATAACAGATTGCCACTTTATTAAAAAATAAAGCAGCTAATCTCGAGCACTGGAATAAAGTAGGCCTACTCAACGCAAAGAAACTTTTTTTTTCTAGTTATGTAGGGCCTACACAGAATATTATGACAATTTATCGGAAATATATTGAGAGGCAAGATGTAGGCCTAACTGTAAAGATTAAGGCCGCGTTTAAATTGCAACAAAGCAAAACAACAGCAATATTGAACCAAGTTATAAGTACTTAGCTTTTTTTTTTAAAATGGCGTCGTTGATAACAGGTAACTTTAAAAATACGCGATGTCACGCCGAAAAACGAAAGCATTAGAGGCCGAATTCAAAGTGTTTGCCGAATTCTTGGGTATAAAAGGATTGGCAATCCTCCGAATACCGGTCCCAAATTACTCAATACGGTTTGTGTTAGAAAATATCCCTTACAGGGCCTCATTTGGTAATGCCGGTTCAGGGGCGACATAAATGGGGAACAAAAATCTAAAATTACATTTTAATACTCAACAACGTTGGTCGACTAAACCATGGCATCTATGATCATACAGTTGTTGTTTATGCTAATAATTTCGTTGACCCTGTACACAGTGAAATTCACACCCAAACTATTGAAGGTGTATGGATGCAAGCGAAGAGGAAACAACGTTACCAAGGCGGCACTAGTCGTGGAAAGTTTCATTCTTATTTAGCAGAGTTTAATTAATTGGCGCTATAGTCACAAACACCATGTTTTCGGGTAGTATTTACAACTTTTGTGCGAAAATTTCAACGTATAACCTTCTAACATTATTAATACGTATTGACTTCACTTCACCGGGCGCCAAAAGTTCCTTTTTGGCAATTTCTGTGTTTCAAGAGTAGTTTCCCATTCATTTCTACTCGTATATTTTTTATTATATGTCAAAATGAGGCCCTGTAAGGGATATTTTCTTACACAAACCGTATTGAGTCATCTGGGACCGGTATTCGGAGGAGTGCCAAAGGATTTGATTGGTTGCTGGGAGAGACCTCAGTTTAAAAACGAACGCCGAGATTTTAGGAATGACAAATAAAAAAAATTTATTACAGAAAAAAAAAATCTGGGCTAGAAAATATTTTCTGTTTTAAAATTTAAAAAAATTTGGGTTGGAAAATATTTTTAGAATTGAACTCTTTCCGTCCATAGTGGCGCGCCTTGCGCCAGATAGGACTTCCGTTCCGACCAATGACGCGTGGCGCGCCAGTGCGATATATGTCGAGTTTGAACGAAAAGTTATAAATACCTAGCAACTAGCTGGTTTTTAAATCATTTCATTTTATCCAGCACATGTTTATGGACGTTTGTGAGCGAAAAACAAATTTGTGAAGCTAAAATTGTGTGTTTTATATCCATTTCTTTTCCTCTGTTTACATACAAAATGGATCGAGAATCTTCTTCTAAACATCTGCTTTCAGCTGAGCAAGCACGATGCTAATTTCTCAGTGGACAGAAGATAAATCGAGCGACACTGATTTTAGAAGTTAGGTTTAGTAATTCCAATGAAGACATTGTAAAGACTTTGTGTCAGAATATTCATGAAAGTGATCATTCTGAGGGCGATGTCGATCAGCTGATTGAACATGCATCAGGTAGGGCTGGTATAAAAAGAGCAATGGATAAGTTTGGAAAAAAAATCGAAAAAAGGTGATTCGTCTTACGAGGACAAAAGACAAAGAAAGTAGTCTACGTTACGGCCACAAGGCCTTCGTCAGGAAAAGAAAGAAAGTGAAGGCTAGATAGGAGACATAAGAACTTAAAAGAATTCCAGTCCCCACTTTTATTACTTTTGGGTATTTTTTCGTTTTTTTACTTTTTAGTTTCTTAGTATGTATTGTGTACATCTGGGGTCAAGAGTCACTTCCCTTTTTCAAGCAAGCGTGATAAGATTTAGATGCTTCGCCTTCAGGGAAGTACCTAGGTTTTATTTATTAATTAATTTATTTTTTTATATTTATTTTTATATTCTTTTAAGTTCTTATGTCTAATATCTAGCCTTCACTTTCTTTCTTTTCCTGACGAAGGCCGTGTGGCCGTAACGTAGACTACTTTGTTTGTCTTTTGTCCTCGTAAGACGAATCACCTTTTTTCGATTTTTTTTTCAAACCCATCCATTGTCCACGTCTTACTGCAGTTCCCCTCAACTTCCTCGATTTTATATATAAAAAAAGCAAAATTTTTAGTCACTAAAGGAGAAGGATAAAGAGGCAAAAACACCATTGTGACCAAAAGTAAAGCTATGAGAACTGCCACAAGTCTAGAGGCAGGTGCATCCTCACAAGATGTCCCAGAGTGGTTAGAAATTGCTGAGGGGATGACACAAAATTCATTTCGATTTTGTCCAAAGAGAACACCAGGTGTGACTGAGGGGTTTGACCTGTCAACCCCATTGAAATGTTTCATTGATTTGTTTACAGATGAGGTTCAAGATTTCATGTTCCAGTGCATCAATGATTATGCCAGACTCAAATGAATTCAAAATAACCCTGCGAAACAATATTCATTGTATCCTCGGTGGACCAAAGTCACACGCCATGAACTTGATAAGTTTATTGCTGTCCTAATAAATATTGGGATTCAGAAAAGACCATGCATTCGCGACTACTGGTCTACATCTGCAGAATTTTATACTCCTTGGTTACTTCAGATGTTTTCAAGAAGTAGATTTGAAGCATTATATCATTGTGACGTACGTCTAGTTTGTCAAGTGAATTTTCCCTGATTTGATGGATGATTAAAGGGACTTTAGCTTTTCATAACATTAGAATCCCTGAACATCAGTATTGTTGTAACTTTTCATCAACGAAGAGTAGCGGCTATGATCAAAGCAGTCAAAGAAGATCCCCAGAACAGAGAAGCAGAAGTTTAGCATCTCCGTACGAACACTGAACCGTTCACAAGACGGACACGAGCGGTCAGAAGAAAGCTTCTTGCAGACTTCGCACTTCTGTGGCCACCGGCAGACTTGCCCGAAAGACGGAACGCTCAGCGTAGCGGATACGATCTGAGTAAACTCACCGCGAACGAGGCTAGTCTCGCCGAAATTTCACATCCTCGTGCGAGCAGCCTGAGACGAACGTAGATCGGAAGCCAGTCGGGCTATCGTGGTTAGCATGGCGGCTAAATAACTTCGACTTTCCCTGGGAACTGAAGAGGCGCGAAATTTTCACACGTACCATTTATCTTGCCTTTCTAATAGATAAATACAGAATCTGAAAAGGGCAACGTTATCATTCGTTCTGACAGAATTCTAAGATTCACTAGCATATAGCTAAATTCCTGTTAGATTTCATCTAAATTGTTGGCTATTGGAGTGAAATTCTTTTTCTGTGCAGACGGTAATTAATACTTTAGCTTCGAGTGATCAGTGGTCTAGTTATTTCATATTTAGTTCACGGGATTGTGGTGTAAATTTAACCTTATTAAATAAGCCCATCTTTAAAGTTCTAGTGCCAACTAAATGTTACATCTATAAGTTTATTTCCTAATACAATAGCCGCTTAAGGGAATTATAACTTTAATACAGTTTAGTTCTGTATAAATAGATGTGCTTTCAACTATTAACCTCACGGGGAGTTTTTTTTCTTGCTTTATTAATTGAAGACGCGAGTGTAGAAAATAGTTAAACTGTAAATGTATCGCGCGTTAGATTTTAATATGATTTTATTGTATTTCATGTTTTTTCTATTGCACCCAGAATGATCTTTTGAACCTCGCATCCCAGCAATTAAGCAGCAATGAAACATCATTTAAGCAGCCATTACGCAGCAATAATATATATCTAGAGTCTTGCCGACTCAGTTCGATTACTCCAGTGACTTATGAACATATTTGAAATTTAATCTTTGTGGCGATCCTGTTGGGATTCAGCTATCTGAAGTATACAGAAACAAATCAAACCCAAAGACTATTTTAAAATCCCAATTCATAAAGTCGTTTTATAGTTATCAAACTGGAAGAAGGACAGTCAACAGTAGCAATATTTTACTCAATGCTCTATTTGTGAAGAAGAACATAGATTTCCCTGACACTGTCTGTCAAGCATAATCATTGGATTTTACCACCCCCTGAAGAACTTACCTCAGTGTTTTGTAGTTTGTGACATTACTGCAAAAGAAAGTTATCTCCACCAGCTGTGCCAATCTTAGACACCACACCATTCCTCACACCTAGCCAAGTGCCTGTGCCATTCTTTAGGAACTTTATCTAATAAACAAACAGTACCGTTAAACTTCAACGTCCAGCGATTTCGGGACACTTTGTTAACTTCAACAACCCACTAATCTGGGGCTGTACACGGAAGAAAATACTTTTACCTAAGCCAAGGTTTAGTGCTGTTTTTTTTATGTATTTCCTATGAAGTGCCAGAATTCACCATTTGGTAAGTCTGTGTGTGTGTGACTGTGTGCTGGCCAGCCAAGCGTGTTTTTTTTTTTTAAAGAAAAAAGAGATTTAATCTTTTTACCCTTATAATTAGTTCAACCTAGTATTAAGGTGTACTGTATTAATTGTACGGGATTTCTCCTAGCGGGATTATTTAACTGTGAGCATTCCCCCCTCCCGGGAAAATTGGTTGATTAAAGGAAAACATTTGATGACCCCTAGCTTTTCCTTTACCCCTTATTACTGTAACCCCCTTGACTCAGAGTAATAAATTTACCATTGGGTTAAATTGCCTATCTCTGATCATCACATCCCCCCCCCCTTCTCGTCTTTGGGACCGGGTCTTTTCTGTTAGTAAATACAAGCGGGAAAAGGTGCATTGGATACTTCTCCTCAAAAAACCCTCCCCCTGTCATTTTGTATTTTGTAACCCATGATTTCTGACTGTAAATTGATAATTACTTGTGACTTGATTTTAAGATAATAAAAGTATTAAAAACGTTATTAGCATTTGGTGTCGGCTGGCCCAAAACCCAAACATTTCCCATATTTTGTTATCGTAGTGTGTATTCATGTACGTTGTGCGTCAGAATCACCAAATCGGTGTGTGCGCATGAGCGACTGAAACTGACAAACAATTGTTTGTTCAGAAGAGTGGTAGGAATAGTTTTGAGAGACAAATATTGTCGTAATAAGAGACTGTCCTTACTCTTCCCCAGCCCTTGTGAATCTACTACCTCACTTTCCTAAATCCTTATTCTCACGGAGCCTTCACTATCATTCTACACTCTAAAAGGACCAATATCCATCAGAACTCTCTCAGATAAAAAAAAATTACGACACTAAATGGTTAGCTCGTCCCGGATTCTGAGCCTAGTTTAAATAGAGTGTGGTTGATTGTCTTTGTGAAGTAGGGTATAATCTTAAAAAAAGTAATTACTTCCCCTAGACAAAGCCTTTTAATATTTTGGGCCGACCACACAATAAGTATTACACCTTTGTTCTTTCCACAGGAGCAGGAAGTTAGTGATAATAAAATATTTGTCACCTTTGTATTCTCTGGCAGAGAAAATTGAAATTTTGTTATATAATTGCTGGGTTTGCGTGATTGTCTTCATTCACAAAATGTTTTTTGAAGTTAGAAGAGCTGAGCAAAGCTGAAGACGCTGGTTCTAATTTTTTTTAAAATCTAGTTAACATCGTCTCTATTCGTTAATTGACTTCAGAAGGTCGGAGTTCGGTTAGTGGAGAATTAAAATGTTCAGGAAAATTTTTTTTTTCTTTTAAATTGTTTTTCATAAATTTTCTCTACTTTTAGTAAAAGTAAATTTTTCCAGTGTAACTTACCATTTTAGTGGCATTAGTCGCTTGCGTTTAGAGCCTTAATTTCCAGATAATAGCAGCGATACGTTAGCACAGTACAAGGTAGTAGGTAACACAAGTAAATTTATACTTTGTGTTTTTTTCTCGTGGCGGCTCTGAGTTTTTTTTCTCTTCTTGTTTCTTCTTCCTATTCTTTAGTCTTAGAAGCATCCGGTTCTTTATCATGGCACAGAGAATTAGGATGAGGGCCAGGTTGAGACAGGAGGCGAAAGAGGCAGGATTAGAGCAAGAAGCTGCAAACGCGTTTGTCAACCAGGAACTGGAAAGGTATGACGCCGATCAAGAAAGAGAGAGGGCTGAGAAGAAAGAAGCGGACATTCGTCAATTGGAGCAGAAGAAAACTGAGGCAGAGATGGAAGCCCGCAGAGAGAGAGAAAGAGAAAGGGAAAGACAGCACGAATTGGCGCTCAAGGATTTAGAGAGTCGGAGTTCTTCGACTTCAAATACGGGAGAGCCGTCGTCGCCCCAGTCTCAGTCATTGGTCCTCTCCAGTACTCAATCTGCCCAATTAACTGCGATGTCTTTTGCTTTAGAGTCTTTTCCTAGCCCTAACGAAAAAATTGACAGCTTCCTAGAAAAATTTGAGAGGCTCGCCAATCTGTATGGGTTAGAGAGTTACCGCTGGGCACTTAAACTCTCAACGTCACTGAAAGGCAATGCTTATGACGTATACACAAAGCTGGGAACCAACCAACATGATTACTACATGCTGAAGAAGGCCTTGCAAGAGCGGTTTTAGATGACCACCCGAAAATTTCTGCAAATGTTCAGAAACAGCCGGAAAGAGAGCACGGAAACTTTTCCGCAGTTCTCTTCACGTCTCACGGGCTATTTGACAAAGTGCATAGGATTATCTGAATTACCTCTTTCATATGAGGGACTTCTAGAAATTGTTCTTGTTGAACAGATAAAATCCACTTTTTCCAATGACACCCGTAGATTTTTAGCTGATTAGGGGGCAGTCAGGCTTGAGGACATCCTCAATAAGGCCGAACGCTATAGCAATGCAATGGCTGAACTTCCCAGCACTAAACGTAAACCCGCAGATGAGCCATCTCGAAAACAAAATCTAGAGCAGTCATCCTATTCTTCCAATCCTTCTCAACATTATAACCAACGAGATAATAATAATCACTAGAGACCTCCCCAGGAAAAATCGAAATTCTACAAAACCCGATACCCCCCAAATAATACTTCTGATCAACCCACCAAGCCTACGTGGCAGCGCGGCCACCAAGGTCAAGGAAAAGGGAAGACCCCTTCAACAGGAACGTCTGATCAGGGCAAACAAACCGGTCCGAACCGCATCGGATGTTTGCATACAGCCTGGAAAGGTAGAGTCAATGTCAGTGATTCTCAACCTGAGGGGGACCGACCCTCAACGCGAGTAACTGTACTTTTGAACGGTACGTCTACTACTTGTCTTTTTGACACGGGATTAAGTTTTGATTGTATTGTCGCCAGGCACATAGTCAAACCCGGTCAGGAGACAGAGGAAACCGTCAAACTATGTGGAGTTTTCAAGAGTGATGCACCCAGGACGCTTCCTATCGCACTGGTAGAAATACACTCCGATTTTGTCAGAGGTGTTATTAAAGCGGCCATTATGGATGATCCTATCTACCCAGTTATCCTGGGATGTAGATATGTGTTTATTGGGAGACCAAAGGAGCCGATTGTGGCAGCGGTAACCACAAAAGGGCAAGCCAAGAAGGAGAGGGAGCCTGTGCCAAATTTGTTTCCGAATGAACTGAAGGAGGCGCAACAAAAGGACCCTACTCTGGAGCTCTGCTTTAGAAAACTGCCCATGGCTAAGGACCCCAGACACAACGGATACATCTTTTCTAAGGATGGCGTATTGTATCGTAGAACTGGCAACCCGGACACGGGGAATAACCAGCTCCTAGTACCGACGCAGTACAGAAGCCAGATCTTAGAAATGGGGCACTCTCTTCCCTTTAGCGGACATATGGGACAAAACGCCACTATTCAGCGAATAAAAACCCACTATTGGTGACCAGGAATGAACTCTGACATTATCAGGTATATGAAATCCTGCGCCCAGTGCCAACGGGTAGCACCCAAGCACTTGACACCCCCAGTACCCATGGGGCAAATGCCAATTGTGGGGACTCCATTTGAACGGGTTGCTGTCGACATCATTGGACCCCTGGAAAGGACCAAAAGAAAGAACAGGTTCATCCTGACATTAGTCGACACTTGCACAATGTGGGCCGAAGCTGTACCGCTAACATGCACAGATTCCAAGCATGTCGCAGAAGCCCTCGTGCAAATCTTTACACGGTTGGGATTCCCTCAACAAGTTTTGACGGACAATGGATCCCAATTCCGTAGCCTGTTAATGGAGGAGATCTTTAAGATCTTGAGGGTCAAACATATCCACACAAGTCCCTACCATCCGGCCGGAAATGGGCTCGTGGAACGTTTTAATGGCAGCCTCACCACCATGTTACGTAAGCTGGGTCAGGAGAAACCGGAAGACTGGGACCTATATATATTGGCTGCCTTATTCGCCTACCGAGAGGTACCCCAAGCGTCTACGGGATTCCCGCCTGCTACACTTTTATTTGGCAGACCTATTAAGGGGCCACTAGAAGCCTTACTTCGGTCCCTGACAGACCAAAAGGCTGACGAGACAGTCGTCTCTGCAAGCAAGTATGTATCTGAGCTCAAGGAAAGGTTAAAGCTAGGATGGGATCTAGCTACGACAAACCTTACGAAAGCCCGCGCTAAACATGCTAAAAGATACAACAAAGCTGCAAAAGAGAGAGAGCTCCACCCAGGGGAAAAAGTTTTGTTGCTACTTCCAACCTGAAGCAATAAACTTCGCATCGGATGGCAAGGGCCGATTACCGTCCTTAAAAAGATCTCACGTACTAATTACAAGATCTCCATTAAAGGAAAGGAGAAGGTCTTCCACATAAATCTGCTTAAGAAATATCTGGAAAGACCAGTGCCATCCTCCGAGCATCTTCTGGCTGTCGCCATAGCAACGGAAGACGAGGAAGATGATGATGGTTGCATGGAGTATCCACTGCAACCCACAGAATCCTTTAAAGATGTCAAGTTCGGCGACAATCTCTCACCAGAACAACAAACAGAAACCAGGGCGCTACTAAAACAGTACAGTGCAGTCTTAACGGATGTACCTGGTCGAACAAATCTCATCGAATTTGACATGAAATTAACAAACGAGACCCCTGTTCGAACCAGAGTTTACCCCATCCCGTACGCTAAAGCTGATGCACTTCGCGGAGAAATAGACAAGCTGCGACAGGCAGGAATTATCAGTGAGTCTACATCTCCTTACAGTTCAAGTGTAGTGCTGTTGCAGAAGCCCAATAAGGAAGTTCGGCTGTGTATAGATTACCGGCTACTAAACGCTGTTATGGAATTCCAGCCCGAACCGCTCCAAACTATTTCTGAGTTGTTCACCAAGCTCAGCAAGGCAACGATTTTCTCCAAGATTGACCTCAGTAAAGGTTATTATCAAATACCAGTCAAGGAGGAAGTTAAACCTTTGCTAGCTTTCAGCACTAGTGAAGGACATTACACATTTAATGTGATGCCGTTCGGATTGCATAACGCAACAGGAGTGTTCACCAGAATGATGAGGAAGCTGTTAGAACCTTTGCAAAGTCCTCATATCCATAATTTCATGGATGACATATTAATTGCATCGGAAACCTACGACGAACATATTGCTACGGTTGCTATGCTCCTCAGGAGACTACAGGAAACTGGTCTCACAGCCAGACCTAGCAAATGTCTCATCGGGTTTAAAAAGCTAGACTTCTTGGGGCATACTATTTCCCACGGCTGTAGTTGGCCTGTTCAGAAGAACGTGGAGAAAATAGCTGCAGCCAAAAGGCCCAGAACGAAGAAAGACGTGCGGTCCTTCCTATCACTATGTGCATATTATCAGAAATACATCGAGAACTTCAATGGACTTACGGCACCTCTGACTGACCTCACCAAGAAAGGTTGTCCTGATAAGGTCATGTGGGATCAAAAGTGCGAACATGCATACAGCACTTTGAAAGGACAGTTGTCGGCATACCCCATCCTAAGATTACCTGACCTTAAGAAGCCTTTCGTACTGAGAGTTGACGCGTCAGGTCAGGGCATCGGGTCAACATTGTTGCAAGCCGAGGACAGTGACCCGAATATGCTATTCCCAGTAGCTTACTGCAGTCGGAAACTGAACAAGGCTGAACGCAACTACAGTGTCGTTGAAAGAGAATGTCTCGCTCTTGTCACCGTGTGGTTGTACAGTGTAAAATACACTGATTTAAAGTCAGATGAACAATAATTTTGGGTCGTTAAAATAACAAAGTATGAGATTATGGTTTTAGAAATTTGAATAATTTGAGTAATAAGTTATTTGTTCCTAACATGGGAGATAAAAGAATGAAAATGTAGTGTTTTTTGTAAGGGAGGGAACCTTTTTAGACTTTAAAGTAATCTTAGTATACATCATTAGAGTTTACTAAATTTGCATATCAGATTAGTTTTAGTAAAGACATAGAAGGGAAAATGAAACTAAGGTAAAAAGTACTAAGGGGAATAACTATGAATATTAACGCTCTTTACAGGTTTAGTGAGTTAGGATAAGAATAAACGCACGTGAAAGGTGAGCGAAATATAAACAGTTATGTAGCACAGTTCACGGGGTTGACAGAGTAGGGTTAAAAGCGTGAAAGGTGAGATTAGGTGAGTGAACTGAAGATCATGGGAATAAATTGAAGTGGAAAAGAGATTAGTCCCACCAGAAACCTCAACCAGGGTAGACGTGTCGCGCTGGGCGATCAAGAAATGTGAAACCTGCGGGTTGCAGAAGGTCTACAGAAATAGCTAGATATAGAAAGGTAGTAATAGGAATTCAGGAGAACATTTAGATTTGATTGATAATTGGTGCTGTTAAACATAGGATTAGCTCATAGGTGGTGCTAGTAGGACAGTGATAGGTAACGGACTTCTGTATATTACGGTAAGAGGTCTTTGACTCTAATTATGCTTAACTTGAGTGAAGAGAGACATGTTTTTTTTTAGAAACACGCTCAACATATTGTCACAGGCTAATGTCGCTCATATTTAAGGGAGCGAGCTACAGAAGAGAATATTGAAGCAAAGGCATAATTAAAGCTTAAAAAGTGGATAACTTTTATTATCAGATAGCCAGGATGGGCTGTCATACAAAGAAGTTGAGACATTGTCATTAAACAAGAATATTCAACAAAGGGTTTACAGCACTGACATTTATGAAACATCTCATGCGCTCTTTCATATAAGAGTAAGTATGAAGACGCCACCACAGTGGAATCTGACATTTATGAAACATCTCATGCGCTCTCTCATGTAAGAGTAAGTATGAAGACGCCACCACAGCTGCACCTGCCATTATATTACTTTGTTTAGGTGAACTATGAATTGATATTGATGCATGAAATTGAGCTATGCCTAGCAGATTATATTGCTTTAGACAAGAGTCTACAGTAGAGAATATAATAATATACCTTTGTAAAAAATACATTGAGCCTAAGTCTGGAGGCCTGGATAAAAGGGAGATTGAAACATACCCTTATGAGAAAAGAATTGTGGAACACATGTTATGTAAATAAAAGCCATTATGTTTGGAAATTCAACACTCAAGTTGGTTCAATCAATAAAAGGATGTGGAGTGGGTATGTGAGAAAGAGTTAAACCTATATAGCATATATAGCCTTAAAACCACTAGTACGAGGAAGTCGCTGCTCACCACCAAGGAGGGAAGAACGGATACTGGGGGTCAAAAAGACAAACCAAATCTCATCCAAGAACTACTATCTCTGGAGGAACAAGGGGGCCAGTAAGAGAAATAGTCTCACTTGGAGGAAGATAAAAAAGTGAATGATAGATAACTAGGCCTGCCTCAGTCACCTAGTTATAGTTAGGATTGGGCAGGGACCACCACCGGCTCGGTCACAGAATATCCGATTTGGTGCCTTTGGACCAGTTCACGGCCCACCACCACCGCCACTGTGACAGAATATCATATTTGGCGCCGTGACCACTCCTCCTACAGCGACATGGCCACATCACAAGGAGAGATAGAATACCAGCAACAACATCAACAACAGCCTATATAAGAGAATACCAACAGAACAAGAATCATAGACAGAGAAGGATAAATAGTTGACTTGAACAGATATTCAAGCATGGAGAGTTGTGCAAGAACCATACAAAACAGAAAAAAAAAAGAATAGCATTGAGAGACTTCGCTTCAGAGTTAAAGCGTTGCAGGAATTATGCAATCGATTTTCCTTGCATAAGGATAGTGGATGGATTGGTTGCAAAAGTTTATAAGATTGAAATAAAGGAGATTGTTGAAATCAAGCTACAACCATTCAAAGTCAAAGAAGGAAGACCAATATTAAACTTGAAAAGACGAACTGAACCTGCAGTTACTAGAATAGAGCCTCAGACAGAGAATGTCGCAGTACAAACGGATGATAGGTTTAAGAAAAGTCTAATCCCAGTCAGGATGAAGTCAAGACAAGTTACAAATGTCGCAGTACAAACAGATGACTTACCTGATTTATACAGTACTGAAATGGTTGATAAGTTAGAGAAGCTGACATCTGAAGAAAGAAATAGTGATATAACGGAAGTAGAAGAAATAACTACACTTTGCGCAGATTTAGAGAGGAAGTTTGAAGAGTTAGAAAAGAAGAACAACAAAGAAGAAGTGAAGAATGACAGTGCAGTCATGAAACCAAGTACATTCTTGTCAATGCTATGGAGCCAAGCACAGACGAAGAAAGATAAACGGCGCAGAAAAGTCCAAACAATTGCTAATATTTCATAGATAGAGACTGCTGATGAGATGCTGAACAGTCTAGTATCAAAAGGAATAGGTGTTCTACAAGACATAAAGACATTACTTCTTCAGAAAGGACAGTCAAGTCAAAGTAACATTCAAGATCAAGTGCAAGATGGGAAACAGGAAGCTGTCACATACAAAGATCCAGAAAGAACTGACCTGAATGTGCAAAGTCATGTACCGGCTCCAGAGTTGAGTGACGTTCCTTTAGATAATGAACATTCAAGAGACAACAGCCCCAATTTACAAAAGAATCAGCAGCAGCTGAAGCAGATTACAGCATCAGCACAGATAGAGTCGGCAACACAGACAGAGAATACAGCAGCAGCACAGATGAACTCAGCAACACAAACAGAGAATACAGCGACAGTTTCGGCAACACAGACAGAGAATACAGCATCAGCACAGATAGACTCAGCAACACAAACAGAAAAAACAGTTGCAGATTCAGCAATCCAAACAGAAAACACAGTTGCAGATTCAGCAATACAAACTGAGAACAGAGTTGCAGATTCAGCAATGCAAACAGAAAACACAGTTGCAGATTCAGCAATACAAACAGAGAACAGAGCTGCAGTCTCAGCAACACAAACATATGTTGATCTTAACGCTGATGCATCTAGCAGGCATGTGGGAACAGCAGTGGGAAGGAGTTCAGTCAAAATAGGTCCACAAGAAGTACAAGATATAAACACAACAATTAGAAAGCGGGAAGTAGATAAGAGAGTACACTGGGTTAACAGCGGTCCGGAGAAGAAGAAAATTATCAAGGTAGCTAAGCCAAGCATAGAGGAGATGAAGAAAGTATATAAAGACTACCTGAAGGAACTAATTAAACCTGACACAGTAGTACTGGATTAAGTACAGGGATTTCTGGCGAGAAAGTTTGATACAGACTTATCAGGAAGACAAGATGAAATTCGCAGACTTGTGGTGAGAGTATTGGAGGAACTTAATTATTGGGATGTCAAAATAGTGGATAGAGAGGAGTTCTCAGATTTGTCATCAAGTTACTCAGACATTGTATCGTCAGATGAAGAAGATAGAATTATAGACTCCGACGAAAATGCAGAAGGATACTCGTCGGTCGAGTTTGGGTATGCAACGGACGAAGAAGGCCATAGATATTATGGGCCGATAAATAAGAAAAGTCATCCTGGATGTAAAAATCAGACAAAGAAAATTACCAAGAAGTCCCAACCAAGCGTAAATGAGTTAAAAGAAACAATAAGACGCAACATAAGAGGAAGCGACCCCAACATCTTGTCAATAGAGTCAGTACACAGAGTGATAGAAGTTGACTTGGATATAGACTTATCACAAAGAATAAATGAAGTAAAACAGCTTATGAGAGATGTGATCCAAGAGGAGGGTGAAGACACAGTTAAGAAGAAACAAAGACGCCTTGTAGAAGAACTTCAGCACAAGAATGACATGACTAAGAAAATGGTAAAAGTGGTTGAACCAAACATGGAGGAGTTGAAGAAGGAAATAGAAGCCATCATAGAACAACCTAATTTTAAATTATCAAGAAGTCAAGTATTGGGATTGCTACTAGAAAAGTTTCAGACATACTCTATAGAATCAAGCATTTATATAGATAGGGTTTTGACGAAAATGTTAGATGACAAAAACGAGAAGAGATTTAGAATAATAGACCAAGCAAATCGGGATAGAAGGCAGAAGAGAAATAGAGGAAGAGGCAAATACAGATATTGATAAACAGATAACGTTAGAAGCGCTTCAAAGAAGAGAGGCCATGATGAAGAAGTTAATATTGAGATATTTTGGTGAAGCCGTAGAGGAATACAGCTTCTGATTGATGAGATACAAGAGGAGTATAAAGATAGAACAGATACAGATCGAGGGGATTTCCGATCTAAGAGCCGAGATAGGCTGAGACATAGAAGTGATAGTAGAAGGAGAGATACGGGTCGACGCGGTTACCGATCCAAGAGCCGAGAAGCTTATAGAAACAGTAGTAGAAGTAGAGAAACTACTAAGGATCGAGGGAGATACCGATCTAGTAGTAGAGAGGAGGAGAGAAATAGGAGTATAATTAGAGGTCGCGGTAGCGACATAAAACCTGAGAGGAACTCAGGGAGTGTGAGAAGTTGAAGATAGAGACAAACCGAAGCAAACGATTGATGAGTAAGTGAGATAAGGAGATTGGGAGATAGTAGCAGGAAGCTATGAGAGTACAGGCATAGCATATATAATATAAACAATATGGCGGCGGCAACTTAGTCTTGAGAAGCCTAAGTATAATTGGTCTATACCGCACACAAGAGAGGACTGAGTACACCTGACTAATAGGGTACTGCAGTAGGGGAGATGAGTAATGGAGATGTAAGACATACATTTGAGGCCGAGGTAGTACGGCGGGAAAATTATATGAAAAGTCGTGGTGACGACGGAAGAAATTTTTGGAGATGAAGTAATGAAGAAAGAGATAGGGGCTATGTGAGGAGAGGCATAGCATACATAAAATAAACAATATGGCGGCGGCAACTTAGTCTTGAGAAGCCTAAGTATAATTGGTCTATACCGCACACAAGAGAGCACTGAGTACACCTGACTAATAGGGTACTGCAGTAGGGGAGAAGAGTAAAGGAGATGTAAGACATACATTTGAGGCCGAGGTAGTACGGCGAGACAATTTTTGTGAAAAGTCGTGGTGACGACGGAAATAGTAAGTCGTTGTGACGACGGAAATAGTAAGTCGTGGTGACGACGGCAGATAGACGAAATTGAGATTTTTTGAGAAGCCACATAAGAAGACAGCAACTATGGAACCGAACAACAACCACCCCAGCCACAACTACAACCCCAAGCATACACACTACAGTCGGGACTATTGAAGACGAGAGACAACTACAAGCAGCGGGATGTAACATAAACCAGCAGAGACGAAGCCTTACAGAAGAGAACATCAGTCAACAACAACCACCAGCCTAGCCACACTACACAGAGACAACGCATCAGTGTTTGCAATGTTATCACATGGTCACAACCATCATTCCCTATCCCTGCGTCAAGCCCAATACATTCCCTGTGACACCTGTCGCATCCCCAGTGATCATGTGAAGCGAACATGTGATGACAGAAGAAATGCCAGGCAAGCTCAGATGTATCAAGATGAAGGACAGATATCTACAACCCATGAGAAGAAACAAGTTGCAGAAACGGAGCCTTACAGAAGGAAACTTAGATCAACAACAACTACCAGCCACAACTACAACCACTAGCGAAGACATTACAGTTGGGATGAAGAAGATCAGATACCTTACGAGCACTGAAACATAACAAAATTTGTCAGAAGTGAAGCCCTATAGCACAGCATACAAACATTTACCAGATTATTGCTGATACAACAGTAGCACCTTTGCAATCAGAACTTATCAACATAGAGCAAAGAAAATGTCATTCAAAGAATGGACGACTTTACTAACACCAGACTCAGAATGTAAACATCATCAAGTAAACAAGCTATTGTCATACTGACAACAACAACATATAAATTCGTTCGTCCTCATCCTCCTGCAGAGCGACTATAAATAACATCACAACTGATACCAACTTCATCAGTACGACAGTCGTCTCTACAGAGAGAAAGTTACACTGATGGAGCTTACAAAAGAGATCTCCAAACTCATACAAACAGTGTAATCGCCGTAAAGTACTTCCCCAGCATATAGTACTAATTCACAGCACTTCCCCAGCTATAGTGCTTAATCAAGGTACCCCAATCAACGGTATCCAACGGTTAGTTAGTTCATTAGGTCTCAGTGGTAAACTCAAGTAGTGGTTGACATCTCAGTACACTTACACATTTACATTATACACTAACTTTGTGAAAATAAGGTAGAAGAAACTTAATGGTGAGCAACAGTATAGATAGTGATAAACTACAGTAATCACATAAACAGGAAACATTATATGTAGTGATAAGACTTTGATCACATGCACAGGAGTGATAACTACTGTACTCTCGCGATATTCAGAGTGATAGTGAAATAGTTTATACAAGAGACCAACGTAACTGATAAGTTAGATTAAACAATGAATTATTTCATAAAACAATTGAACAATATTACAAGAAAGATACAGATTTCTAGAAAGACAATAACAAGATTCTTCATAGGACAAGGCTTGCCATAACAGATCCTCACTGTTAATTAGTTTATATAGAACAATGTGCATGGTTGACTTATAATGTGTATGTATTTCAGATATATTTTGTTCAGGACCAGTTAAAAGAAGGAAAGATGTAAGAAGACAGATGTCACAGACCAATCCAGGGTGTTGCAGCAGTGACAAAAAAAAAAAAAAAAAAAAGAGAAAAACCTACTCCCTCAGAGCTGCGCACATTAGACGGTAGATAAAGGACCTTATTCCATATGACAGTGTTTATACAGGTGACTTCGAGATGAGATGTCTCCACAATTTATATTAATTACTGGTTGGGTAAGATACAACACAGATGACCCTCACATGGTCATGTCCGCATTGAGTTGAGGCATTTTGGTCTTGAATATTTTGGTTAACTCCGACATACAGGGGTACATGTATATAGTAACAGACTGAGCTTACGGTTTCGACAGATGCATCAAAGGCTAGCATCAACCGAGCACATCCTGCTCTGACAATAGTGACTTAGGTCTTTTAATATCGCCCTAAGACATCGTTGGATTCGCGTAGATTAGTTGCATACATGACTGGTAATTCGACTGGTGCATACAAGGCTAGCATCAGTCGAGCACATCACATCCTGACGTAGTAACACATATCTCTTGCTGTCACTTTGGGGATGTTTAGTTAATGCATGCTTGGTGACGCTATATATTATATTTCTACTACTCTGCCTATCTGACCGTTGCAATGAATACTGCCATTGACGGCAGATATATAAGACTTATTACGGACTGACAAACCTCTGTTTCCAGAGGCAGTACCATGTCGCCCTTTGATATATATGTATATAAATAGAATATTGATAAGGTTGAATAATGAGTTGATAAAGTTGATAATGTTGGATTTTTATTCCCGTTAATGGTATCCACCAAAAGATAGATATAAGTGGATGGAAGCAGACATCATCATCATCATCAGTTGATAAGATCTCTATGGTGTTGTTTGCTCCACTGTAGTGTATGGAATGTCAACTTGACCTACGCAGTGGTGTGTAGACATGGATTGAGTGTACAATGTGCGAATGATGATAAGGGTTCGTGTTGTTGACAAATGTTCTTTTCTCACACTCATGTATGACTGGAAGTCATCGACACCAACGACTGTGTACCTTTTCTAAAGTTTAATTGGACGTACACACTCGACAGCACAGATAGTGACAAATCACAGGTTGGCATAATACATCATAGTACAGTGGATAAATGGTCTTGCAATGTTATGTTACATGGGCACTCATGTAGATTAATATTATAATGGACTGTCAGTAGCCAAGCCCTCAGCATCGCCCATACATATAAATCATCTGACTTCACTGACTGAGCACGTCAGCTTATAAACAATATTTCAGATGGCTTCTAAACCTAATCTCGTTTAGCGACGATTCTTCAACATAATGTTCAGCACATATTTTTTCATATAATAATATTGAACCGCTAGCAATGGGTTCTCATGTGTAGCAGTGATCTCTGGACTAAACAAGCGATAATACGGGCATCCCTTTTCTCTTCTTGAAAGTCACTACATGTTTTGGTTCCAAGATGGCTTCACTCGTGAGCTGTCACTCACGTTTGGATACAGATAATGAATCTGTCCTAAAGTTAGTCATTCATAAAACATTGCATTGCTCTGTAGATTTGATCATGAACAATTGACTGCATTCTACAGAATATAGTGCTGCTAGGAATCGAAGTCGTTTTCATCGAGTCAAATATATTCTCTTATCGAAAATGGTGGCTTCGTACGAGAGTTCATAAGAGTATCTTTGATTACCTTGGTATAAGAAATATGAAACTGCCATTCCTTGGCAATACGAATAAACACTGGGGTAAAGCATACACGATAGGTTTAGACGACTATCACTTTCCCCACAAATACTGAGATCACTTTTTCCCCGGCGACAGGCCGACATAGGAAACACAGTCCCTATCAGGACGAAGCCAAATCACACCACACTCTAGCGACACATCCGCCGAATAGCCTTTGACCTCTCTAGAGACAACAGAACATATAGTTCGACTTAGATATGTAAAGATATACAGATATAAGACAGACTCGTCCTACTCAGACAAACAATACACATAAATTCAGGCCATAGATATTCTGAAGCAAGAACAATCTATTATTACCCAAACAACGAATAAATCGCAGTAAAATGGATTTATCCGCGGAGTTTGATCGAAAGAGCCGACACAACTTTCAAGGGAAGTAACTCAATAATGACTTTCCCTTAAGCACTAAAAAATTACCTATGTATAATATTGTAAGATATCAAAGACTGCACGTAACAGTCTTACCACACCTCCCGGGAAAAAAAATGGAACTTTTTTTTTTTTTTGAAATACATCTAGGAGCAACGTACAATAGGCTCACAACGCATGAATAATGCGCAGATGAAAATATCAGGAATACCTATAACGCCTAATATGAGGCTAAGTCGACTTATGGAGCGACTGGTGAGAATGTGTCTCATAAACTGAGAGAAATTATTTCTCTACAAGTATATTTTTCCAGGAAGGTGTCATCAAAGTATAATACAATTCTGGCAATTACACAATGCCTAAAAAATTCATATCATCATTTCGTATTAGATATCTTAAATTTATGATTTATGAAGAAAAAATCATCAAAGCACAGCGGTGAATAAACATCAATGAACCGCTATGTAGTGATACAATCATTATATTATTAAATTACAAATGTGTATCTATCATGATATAGAAAAGGAACTACTATAGAACTAGACATATCAAGAAGTCTAAGCCCTAATAGTTATGTGGAATCATGTGGGCATCTTGACAGAATGTCTGCCATCACATTATCTGATCCACGAATAGCTCGCACAGAGAAATGAAAAGGTTGAAGAGCAATTGCATATCGAGTAGACCTCGAGCTCTTCAAATTCTTACTCTGTATAGCAGTAAGAGCTTTTTGGTCGGTTTCTACTATGAAATGTGCGCCTAGAAGGAATCTCTGTAGTTTGAGGATCGACCAAACCATAGCTAATAGCTCACGGTCTAAAACCGAATAATTCCTTTCTGCCGCATTAAGTTTTCTGGAAATATACATTACAGGATGCAGAGTTCCAGAGTACTCTTGCATTAGTGCCGCTCCAATCCCAGTGGATGAAGCGTCACTACGAAGAACGAATGTCTTATCTTTAGTGGGTAGCACTAAAATAGGTGGTGTTGAAAACAGTGTTTTAATCTTATCCAGAGAGCATTGGCATTCCTGAGACCAGTGGACCACATTAGGCGAACCTTTCTTTAGAAGTGTTGAGAGAGGTGCCATGATAGAGGATAGATTCTGAATGAATCTGCCATAAAATTGAATAAGACCTAACAGACTTCTCACCTGTTTTTTAGTCTTAGGGATTGAGATGTTAAGTATCTTACTAGTATTATGGTCCTCTGTCTTTAGGAAACCATGACCAACTCGGTGGCCTAGGAAAGAAATTTCGCTAAAACCAATATAGGCTTTAGAGGGTTTCGCTGTCAGGTTGTGCTCACGCAAAGTAGACAGCAATTCATCTAACCCTGAATAGTGATCTTCCCAAGTATCGCTGAAAAGACAGATGTCGTCTAGATATGCAATGACATCTGACCGATAAGATAGGATTCGGCGCATCATGCGTACGAACGTAGCTGGTGCGTTCATAAGACCGAAAGGCATAAAATTCCATTGGAACAAACCTCTAGGTGTTGAAAAAGCCGTGAGAGGTTTGGCGCGTTCAGATAAAGGAACTTGCCAATATCCTTTAGACAAATCAAGTTTAGTGAAAAAATGAGATTTGGAGAGTCGAGTAAGTAGCTCTTCCAGTAAAGGCATAGGTTCGGCATCGAACTTCGTTACTTGATTCAATTTTCGATAGTCAACGCAAAGACGTATGTTATTGTCTTTTTTACGCACAATAACCATCGGCGAAGAATATGCAGAGGTGGATGGTTCGATTATTTTCAAATCTATCATCTCATCCAACTCTTTCTCGACCTGTGCTTGAAAATGTATAGGTATAGGATAAGGTCTAACCCTAATAGGAGTATGGTCAGTTAGAACAATGTCATGTTGAATGACATTCGTTTGTCCAGGGATGTCAGTGAGTACATCCTGAAATGTTTGCAACATAGTTGAAACTTGTCGCTGTTCTCCTAGAGACAAATCAGGAGAGACAGTAACGTTCTTCCATGATTCACTGGAATGAAGTGGGATCATTGGAAGAGGAAGATTTACATCTGAAAAACTTGTTTCCTCATCCTGTATCACGGACAGTGATGAGTAATGACCATGTTGTACTGGAGAATTGTCCGTTGCTTGGAAAATGGGTTGCAAATAATCCGGACGTTCATGGAATTCAGTAAGCATATTGATGTGGAAGGTTTTATGCTTCCCATCAATATCGACAATATAGTCGACATCGGAAATTTTCGATATTATATCGTACGGACCTTTCCAAGAAATAAGTAATCTGTTTTCCCTACAAGGTAGTAATACAAATGCTTTGTCACCAGGACAAAGTTGTCGTAAGCATCTCTTCTTATTGGCAAATTGCCTTGCCTTCTGTTTCGCAAATTCAGAAGAAGAAGTTGCTAATTTGCATGCTTCGATAATTTTTTGTCTCAACGCGATGACATATTCGTAGGATGACTTTGTGTCATCGTCAATATTGTCAGATGTTATGAGATCGTGAAGCAACGACATAGGGCCACGCGGACGCGCGCCAAAGACGAGTTCAAAGGGAGAAAATCCCGTATGTTCATTGGGTACCTCTCTGTAAGCGAAGAGGGCCGCAGGTAAAACTCTGTCCCAGTCTTGAGGATGATCCTCAGTTATCTTCCCCAGTAAGTTTTTAAGTGTTCTATTAAGGCGTTCGACCATACCATTAGACATTGGATGGTAGATACTACTTAAAGATCTATCTATCTGCAGAGTAGACATTACTTGAGACATGGTATCTGATATTAGTTGGGTGCCATGGTCTGACAATATCTCTCCGGGGAACCCCAGACGAGAAAATATAAGCCAAAGAGCATCTGCAATATCAGCAGTAGTAATGCTCTTCAGAGGAATAGCCTCTGGCCAACGTGTGCACATATCAACACACGTCAAGATAAACTGATGTCCTCTGGCAGACTTGATCTTAAATGGACCAATAATGTCTATGGCCATTTTTTGAAACGGCCGAATAGGAATGTCCGCCGCCTGAATGGGTGCAGCATGCCGTGGACCTTTGGATTTAACTTCCTGACATACTTTACAAGATCGACAATAAATCCGTATGTCCTTGTTTACCAATGGCCAAAAGAAAGCCGCAAGGACTCTTGACTTAGTACGGGAAAAACCCATGTGTCCAGCACACTGAGAGTCGTGAGCGTGCTGCAAAATTTTAACTCTCAAATTCTTGGGAACCAGGATTTGAGAATGACTTGACGTAATGGAGTCTTGAACCATACGTACAAGTACGCCATTCTTCTTTGTAATCCACGATTTACGACTTGTGTCTTTATTCGGATCACCTTTAGTTGCAAGAATGAAGAATTTCTTCAGAGTGGGATCATCTTCTTGCTGTTTTATAAACGAGTCACGAGAAATTACCAAGGGATTATCTTGGTTATGCACTTCATTATCTTCAGTAGATGAAGTTTGAGGCATATTAAGAGCCTGAGCTCTAGTGACTACAGCGTTAGCAATCTGCATGTTTTGCCTTTCCCACGTGGAAATTTGTTGCGGAGTGCATTCCTTGACTCCATGAATGCGACCGATGATGAGGTCAGCGATCGGATTCGGAAGAAGACATGCGTGTACATCTCCTGTAAAGAAAGGAGTAGCAATCCTAATGATAGCAGTAGAGTATTTCTCTAATGTGCCGCCAAATGTTACACATTTGACTACTTGTCCAGTGGCACGGGAAGGATCTACGAGTGACTGCCTAACACCAATTGTGGTGCATCCAGAATCAAATAGCACAGAGACTGGATTGTTATTCACTAAACCCTTATGTAAGACAAGAGAACCTCTTCCATCATGCGCGACTGATGCCGGAAGAGCAGGAAGAGGATGGCCACAGCTTAAAGTAGACACTGTGGTTGGCTCAAATAACGTTTTGCATTGGGGGCACTGAGATGCTCTCCCAAAATCAAAAGCGGCACATGCCATATTACTAGCATCATTATTATCTTTACTCTGTTTATAGGCTTCATGGGACTCTTGTTGTGCAGAGTTTGCCTGAAAATGTGGTTTATGTCTTTTGTTTTGAGATCTACCTCGGTTATTATCACCTCTGTAGTTATTGTTACCTCTATTGTAACCCCTATTTGGGTTTGAGTCATAGTTCCCTTGGTTACCATTATCATATTCATTATAATGAGTATCTCTGTAATTATGATCTTGTTGACTCCAAGACGGATAACCCTGATAGTTTCTATAATTACTTCCTCTACGGAAATTCCTATAATTATGACCACCCCTGTGTCGAGAGCTATCAGGTCGTCTCCAGTTCTTTGAAGAAGAACCCTGAAATGATTGGTTACCTTGGTTTTGATAACTATTATGGTTACCTTTTTTATCAAATCTGTTTTGAGGTCCCTGAAATCTGTGTGAATAATTGGGATTGTATGGTGTTGCTGAAGCAACTGGCATACTCTCCTTAATCTTAGTGTTGCCAAAAGTCACGTCGGGGTGTGCAGTGACATATTGGGAACAATATTCTTCCATTTCTTTTAGAGATTTGGGTTTACGCTCATGTATAAATTCAAGGAAAGGTTTGTTCACACATGACATAATCTTGTCTCTGAGCAACAAATCCATAAGTCCTTCATACGTTTTTTCTGTTTTGGAAAGCTCAATCCAACGATCAACTGTGAGACGTGCCTTTGCAGTGAATTCTGAGAATTCTACACCCGTCTCAGGTACCATCGTCTTAAATAAAAGGCGATAGCCTTCCTCACTTAGCTGATATTTTTTTATCAAAGCCGCCCTAATGACATCATAATTATCCTTATCTGCTTCTCCTACAAGGCATAATCTAGTCAAAGATTCACCTTTCAAGTTTTCTGATAATTGATTAGCGTATTGTGATTTATCCACATTATGTGTACGACAAGAACGTTCAAATCTATCCAGCCAGAATGTAATATCGTCACTGGACTGATTGAACGGTGGAACCTTAACCTTGTAAGTAGAAGGTTTACCATTACCACTAGATGCCTGATTAACATTACTCATACTTGTCAATCTCAATTTCTCCAACTCAAATTCATGTTCTCTTATTGCTTTTTTCTCTTCAGCATCTAATCTTTTTTGTTCAGCCTCCCTGTCTAATCTTTTTTGTTCAGCTTCCCTGTCTAATCTTTTTTGTTCAGCTTCCCTGTCTAATCTTTTTTGTTCAGCTTCACTGTCTAATCTTTTTTGTTCAGCCGCAGCTTCTCTTTCTAATTTTTTTTGTTCAGCTTCAAATCTCCTTTCCTCCACCTGCATCTGCAATTTCTTTTGTTCAGCAGCAGCCTCAGCTTCTCTTTCTAATCTTTTCTCTTCCGCCATAGCTTTTCTTTCTTCTGCAGCTAATCTTTTCTCTTCTGCCATAGCTCTTCTCTCTTCTGCAGCTAATGCTTTGTCATATTGAGCAACTGCCCATTGTTCTAATTGTTGACCAGTCTTATCAAGGGCTTTCCCTTGTGTAATGAAGTATTCTAATGTAGACATGATGTCTAACAATAATACTAATCACCTGAATCAATAATAATACCACAAGTTCTCAATGACTTGATTAATCAGTATACTATCCCAATATCTGTGGGTCACAAGCCTTTAATAAGGTCTTGTATAATAGTAATAATAATCAGGTACTGGTTTATACCATAATCCAAGTGCAGTGCACAGGCAATTGTGTCTTATGAAATATACCTATATAAAACATATGTCAACCAACAGAATACATAAAGTACAAATAGGACTGACAATACAAGAACGTTTGCAGAAATCAAAATAAATCAAATAGGGAAATCAATGAAAATAATCACTGAATCTGCAAAGAATAACAACACAAATGACGTCACAATATATGAATATAAATTGTGAATAGAACTGAAAGATAGAAAAGGTTAGACCAACAAATTACAAACAAATCAAAACAAAACTAAAGAACAAAGAAATATTACAAAAATAACAATAATTACAGACTTCACAGCTAACACAAAAGCAACAGTTGTCGCAGCAAATTTTCAATCAAGAAAATTGCACCTATAGAAAACGCCCACAACGGACCCTCTATGACGTGGGATATTCTGTTGTGAGGACGCCGCCCAACCTTAAACACAACCCGCTGACATAGAAACTAACATACTATACAAACAAATAACATGTAAACATAAATATATATAAATTATGTGTATGATAGTATGTGTTGCAAAATAGGCTCAGTTTTACAGTAATGGCAAAGTTATTTTTATGAAAACAAACAAACTGCCACTTTATTCAATTAAACATTCTGGCCTTAAATATTAAAGTTCATATATGGAAAACAAGAAGATCCATCGATGAAAATAGGACTTCTTAGTTCACAAATACTGTCTTCCTGTTAACATTGACAAGAATTGATCCAACTGTTCTGTGAAACTCTGTAATGTCTAATGTAAAAAATGTCAACAACGCTGACCTACATACTGCATTCACCTGACAGGTCACGTGACGAAGTGTTGACAAAGAGCAAACCAATACTGCAAGTGTGTCGTATCAGCCACAGGAAACGGTCTGGTATCGGTAATCTGTTGACTTCTGAACTTCTGCGAGGTCAAACCCAGAAAGCTGGTCCACCAGTTGATAAGGTTGAATAATGAGTTGATAAAGTTGATAATGTTGGATTTTTATTCCCGTTAATGGTATCCACCAAAAGATAGATATAAGTGGATGGAAGCAGACATCATCATCATCATCAGTTGATAAGATCTCTATGGTGTTGTTTGCTCCACTGTAGTGTATGGAATGTCAACTTGACCTACGCAGTGGTGTGTAGACATGGATTGAGTGTACAATGTGCGAATGATGATAAGGGTTCGTGTTGTTGACAAATGTTCTTTTCTCACACTCATGTATGACTGGAAGTCATCGACACCAACGACTGTGTACCTTTTCTAAAGTTTAATTGGACGTACACACTCGACAGCACAGATAGTGACAAATCACAGGTTGGCATAATACATCATAGTACAGTGGATAAATGGTCTTGCAATGTTATGTTACATGGGCACTCATGTAGATTAATATTATAATGGACTGTCAGTAGCCAAGCCCTCAGCATCGCCCATACATATAAATCATCTGACTTCACTGACTGAGCACGTCAGCTTATAAACAATATTTCAGATGGCTTCTAAACCTAATCTCGTTTAGCGACGATTCTTCAACATAATGTTCAGCACATATTTTTTCATATAATAATATTGAACCGCTAGCAATGGGTTCTCATGTGTAGCAGTGATCTCTGGACTAAACAAGCGATAATACGGGCATCCCTTTTCTCTTCTTGAAAGTCACTACATGTTTTGGTTCCAAGATGGCTTCACTCGTGAGCTGTCACTCACGTTTGGATACAGATAATGAATCTGTCCTAAAGTTAGTCATTCATAAAACATTGCATTGCTCTGTAGATTTGATCATGAACAATTGACTGCATTCTACAGAATATAGTGCTGCTAGGAATCGAAGTCGTTTTCATCGAGTCAAATATATTCTCTTATCGAAAATGGTGGCTTCGTACGAGAGTTCATAAAAGTATCTTGGATTACCTTGGTATAAGAAATATGAAACTGCCATTCCTTGGCAATACGACTAAACACTGGGGTAAAGCATACACGATAGGTTTAGACGACTATCACCTTCCCCACAAATACTGAGATCACTTTTTCCCCGGCGACAGGCCGACATAGGAAACACAGTCCCTATCAGGACGAAGCCAAATCACACCACTCCCTAGCGACACTTCCGCCGAATAGCCTTTGACCTCTCTAGAGACAACAGAACATATAGTTCGACTTAGATATGTAAAGATATACAGATATAAGACAGACTCGTCCTACTCAGACAAACAATACACATAAATTCAGGCCATAGATATTCTGAAGCAAGAACAATCTATTATTACCCAAACAACGAATAAATCGCAGTAAAATGGATTTATCCGCGGAGTTTGATCGAAAGAGCCGACACAACTTTCAAGGGAAGTAACTCAATAATGACTTTCCCTTAAGCACTAAAAAATTACCTATGTATAATATTGTAAGATATCAAAGACTGCACGTAACAAATATATAATAATAATGTTTGAGAAGTATTAAGTACAATGTTTACTTGTTTTTCCCATACGATGTTAATGAGATGCTAGAATAGACATTTATAATCTTAAGAGTGTGACAAACTACAATAACTACACATAGTCTTGGGAAACTTAATAGACTTCTTCCCAAGGTACAAGATGCGGCATACTACATGATCAACACTGACATTGGTTAAAATATGTATAGTACCTTAAGTGCATGTTAATTGGTATAATGTACCTATCTCAGGCATAGAGGTGTTCAGTACCAGAAGGAAAAAAAAAGAAAAAAAAGAGAAGGGAAATAATCCAGACTCAGTCAAGTGGAGTCTTATTTATGGACATAGGCAAAGATTGCACTGAGGATGAACGTCCCTATATTTTTTATTGCACTGGTTATACAGAGATAAGGGATAAAACTTGGTTGCCCTATTGGTATTACGGGTACTGCTTATTTAAGAGATGATGGTAATGACACTTATAGGGTCATGACTACATTACTTCTACATCCTAAGGTTACATATTTTGTTAACCCTGACGTAATACTGCATGTATATAAATGTTTAGACAGAGTTAAGGATTTGACTGATGCATCCAAGACTAGAATCAGTCGGGCACATCAACTCTGACATAGTGACATCTTTCGCTATCACATTGGGATATTTACTTATGTACCACTAATTAGTTATTTCTGCTTATCTGTCTCGTATAATGGATAAATTACATTAACAGCAGATATTTCAAGACATATAAAGGTACTGACAAACCTCTGTTTCCAGAGGCAGTGACCATGTCGAAAATAGGAACATGTATATATATATATATATATATATATATATATATATATATATATATATATATATATATATATATATAGATATTGTAAGGCAGAGCCATGATTTTTTGGTGGTAGCATTGAAGTTAAATGCATGATATACTTGCCATTATAATTTAATTTATTTTTCGTATTGTTGAGCATCCATGGTAATAGTATTAGAGATGTTAGTGGAGTAACTAGATAATAGTTTTTTCTTGATAGAACACAAATGTTTCCCTGCGGGATACATTTGAACGCCCCCGGGACGTGTATGTCACCGTGTGGTTGTACAGTGTAAAATACACTGATTTAAAGTCAGATGAACAATAATTTTGGGTCGTTAAAATAACAAAGTATGAGATTATGGTTTTAGAAATTTGAATAATTTGAGTAATAAGTTATTTGTTCCTAACATGGGAGATAAAAGAATGAAAATGTAGTGTTTTTTGTAAGGGAGGGAACCTTTTTAGACTTTAAAGTAATCTTAGTATACATCATTAGAGTTTACTAAATTTGCATATCAGATTAGTTTTAGTAAAGACATAGAAGGGAAAATGAAACTAAGGTAAAAAGTACTAAGGGGAATAACTATGAATATTAACGCCCTTTACAGGTTTAGTAAGTTAGGATAAGAATAAACGCACGTGAAAAGTGAGCGAAATATAAACAGTTATGTAGCACAGTTCACGGGGTTGACAGAGTAGAGTTAAAAGCGTGAAAGGTGAGATTAGGTGAGTGAACTGAGGATCATGGGAATAAATTGAAGGGGAAAAGAGATTAGTCCCGCCAGAAACCTCAACCAGGGTAGACGTGTCGCGCTGGGCGATCAAGAAATGTGAAACCTGCGGGTTGCAGAAGGTCTACAGAAATAGCTAGATATAGAAAGGTAGTAATAGGAATTCTGGAGAACATTTAGATTTGATTGATAATTGGTGCTGTTAAACATAGGATTAGCTCATAGGTGGTGCTAGTAGGACAGTGATAGGTAACGGACTTCTGTATATTACGGTAAGAGGTCTTTGACTCTAATTATGCTTAACTTGAGTGAAGAGAGACATGTTTTTTTTTAGAAACACGCTCAACATATTGTCACAGGCTAATGGCGCTCATATTTAAGGGAGCGAGCTACAGAAGAGAATATTGAAGCTAAGGCATAATTAAAGCTTAAAAAGTGGATAACTTTTATTATCAGATAGCCAGGATGGGCTGTCATACAAAGAAGTTGAGACATTGTCATTAAACAAGAATATTCAACAAAGGGTTTACAGCACTGAGATTTATGAAACATCTCATGCGCTCTCTCATATAAGAGTAAGTATGAAGACGCCACCACAGTGGAATCTGACATTTATGAAACATCTCATGCGCTCTCTCATATAAAAGTAAGTATGAAGACGCCACCACAGCTGCACCTGCCATTATATTACTTTGTTTAGGTGAACTATGAATTGATATTGATGCATGAAATTGAGCTATGCCTAGCAGATTATATTGCTTTAGACAAGAGTCTACAGTAGAGAATATAATAATATACCTTTGTAAAAAATACATTGAGCCTAAGTCTGGAGGCCTGGATAAAAGGGAGATTGAAACATACCCTTATGAGAAAAGAATTGTGGAACACATGTTATGTAAATAAAAGCCATTATGTTTGGAAATTCAACACTCAAGTTGGTTCAATCAATAAAAGGATGTGGAGTGGGTATGTGAGAAAGAGTTAAACCTATATAGCATATATAGCCTTAAAACCACTAGTACGAGGAAGTCGCTGCTCACCACCAAGGAGGGAAGAACGGATACTGGGGGTCAAAAAGACAAACCAAATCTCATCCAAGAACTACTATCTCTGGCGGAACAAGGGGGCCAGTAAGAGAAATAGTCTCACTTGGAGGAAGATAAAAAAGTGAATGATAGATAACTAGGCCTGCCTCAGTCACCTAGTTATAGTTAGGATTGGGCAGGGACCACCACCGGCTCGGTCACAGAATATCCGATTTGGTGCCTTTGGACCAGTTCACGGCCCACCACCACCGCCACTGTGACACTCTGATTCATGGCATCAGACGCCATCATGAGTTTCTGTATGGTACTTCTTTCACAGTACAAACCGACCACGCTCCATTAGCTTTCCTTGGTGCCAACAAGGAATTCAACGCAAGGATTATGCGCTGGGCATTATTATTGAGCGTTTATTCCTTCAAAGTGGAATATATTCCAAGAAAACAGAATGTCGGAGATGACTTCTTGAGTAGAAACTGGTCTACAGAGGAAGAAGAGCAAACTGAAGATACCACTCATCCTAAAGTCACCAATCAGGTCACCTCCATTGTCAAGAAGGAAACATGAAAAATGGTTTCATGTCTAAAAGTGGGGACGAATGTCACGTCTAGTTTGTCAAGTGAATTTTCCCTGATTTGATGGATGATTAAAGGGACTTTAGCTTTTCATAACATTAGAATCACTGAACATCAGTATTGTTGTAACTTTTCATCAACGAAGAGTAACGGCTATGATCAAAGCAGTCAAAGAAGATCCCCAGAACAGAGAAGCAGAAGTTTAGCATCTCCGTACGAACACTGAACCGTTCGCAAGACGGACACGAGCGGTCAGAAGAAAGCTTCTTGCAGACTTTGCACTTCTGTGGCCACCGGCATACTTGACCGAAAGACGGAACGCTCAGCGTAGCGGATACGATCTGAGGAAACTCACCGCGAACGAGGCTAGTCTCGCCGAAATTTCACATCCTCGTGCGAGCAGCCTGAGACGAACGTAGATCGGAAGCCAGTCGGGCCATCGTGGTTAGCATGGCGGCTAAATAACTTCGACGTTCCCTGGGAACTAAAGAGGCGCGAAATTTTCACACGTACCATTTATCTTGCCTTTCTAATAGATAAATACAGAATCTGAAAAGGGCAACGTTATCATTCGTTCTGACAGAATTCTAAGATTCACTAGCATATAGCTAAATTCCTGTTAGATTTCATCTAAATTGTTGGCTATTGGAGTGAAATTCTTTTTCTGTGCAGACGGTAATTAATACTTTAGCTTCGAGGGATCAGTGGTCTAGTTATTTCATATTTAGTTCACGGGATTGTGGTGTACATTTAACCTTATTAAATAAGCCCATCTTCAAAGTTCCAGGGCCAACTAAATGTTACATCTATAAGTTTATTTTCAATACAATAGCCGCTCTAGGGAATTATAACTTTAATACAGTTTAGTTCTGTATAAATAGATGTGCTTTCAACTATTAACCTCACGGGGAGTTTTTTTTCTTGCTTTATTAATTGAAGACGCGATATCAGAAAATAGTTAAACTGTAAATGTATCGCGCGTTAGATTTTAATATGATTTTATTGTATTTCATGTTTTTTCTATTGCATCCAGAATGATCTTTTGAACCTCGCATCCCAGCAATTAAGCAGCAATGAAACATCATTTAAGCAGCCTTTCTCAGCAATAATATATATCTAGAGTCTTGCCGACTCAGTTCGTTTACTCCAGTAACTTATGAACATAGTGGAAATTTAATCTTTGTGGCGATCCTGTTGGGATTCAGCTATCTGAAGTATACAGAAACAAATCAAACCCAAAGACTATTTTAAAATCCCAATTCATAAAGTCGTTTTATAGTTATCAAACTGGAAGAAGGACAGTCAACAGTAGCAATATTTTACTCACTGCTCTATTTGTGAAGAAAACATAGATTTCTCTGACACTGTCTGTCAAGCATAATCATTGGATTTTACCACCCCCTGAAGAACTTACCTCAGTGTTTTGTAGTTTGTGACATTACTGCAAAAGAAAGTTATCTCCACCAGCTGTGCCAATCTTAGACACCACACCATTCCTCACACCTAGCCAAGTGCCTGTGCCATTCTTTAGGAACTTTATCTAATAAACAAACAGTACCGTTAAACTTCAACGTCCAGCGATTTCGGGACACTTTGTTAACTTCAACAACCCACTAATCTGGGGCTGTACACGGAAGAAAATACTTTTACCTAAGCCAAGGTTTAGTGCTGTTTTTTTATGTATTTCTTATGAAGTGCCAGAATTCACCATTTGGTAAGTCTGTGTGTGTGTGTGTGACTGTGTGCTGGCCAGCCAAGCGTGTTTTTTTTAATGAAAAAAGTGATTTAATCTTTTTACCCTTATAATTAGTTCAACCTAGTATTAAGGTGTACTGTATTAATTGTACGGGATTTCTCCTAGCGGGATTATTTAACTGTGAGCATTCCCCCCTCCCGGGAAAATTGGTTGATTAAAGGAAAACATTTGATGACCCCTAGCTTTTCCTTTACCCCTTATTACTGTAACCCCCTTGACTCAGAGTAATAAATTTACCATTGGGTTAAATTGCCTATCTCTGATCATCACACACCCCCCCCCCCTTCTCGTCTTTGGGACCGGGTCTTTTCTGTTAGTAAATACAAGCGGGAAAAGGTGCATTGCTTACTTCTCCTCAAAAACCGCCCCCCTGTCATTTTGTATTTTGTAACCCATGATTTCTGACTGTAAATTGATAATTACTTGTGACTTGATTTTATGATAATAAAAGTATTAAAAACTTTATTAGCATTTGGTGTCGGCTGGCCCAAAACCCAAACATTTCCCATATTTTGTTATCGTAGTGTGTCTTCATGTACGTTGTGCGTCAGAATCACCAAATCGGTGTGTGCGCATGAGCGACTGGAACTGACAAACAATTGTTTGTTCAGAAGAGTGGTAGGAATAGTTTTGAGAGACAAATATTGTCGTAATAAGAGACTGTCCTTACTCTTCCCCAGCCCTTGTGAATCTACTACCTCACTGTCCTAAATCCTTATTCTCACAGAGCCTTCACTATCATTCTACACTCTAAAAGGACCAATATCCATCAGAACTCTCTCAGATAAAAAAAAATTACGACAATCATACAATGCTTCATGCCTCTGATGAAAATTCACAAGGAAAAGAAAAGATTGAACCTTTTATGAATATATTGTTGCAAAAATTTCAGAGTGCCTTCTACCCATTCCAAAATCTCAGTTTGAATGAAATGGTAATAGGGTATAAAGGCAGATGGCAATATAAGCAGTATAATCCAAGGTTTTCCTTGTATCTTCTCGGGCCAAAGTGGAAGCACATTGTCAAACCAAAAATGATAGATAAATACAACAATTCAATGAATGGGTGTGATCTCCTGGATCAAAAAGTTGGTTATTACGTCAGCGCTCTCATTATTATTGCACTTTATGTACAGACCAGCTACATCTACACCCACAATGTTTTTATGACTACCATAAAAGCATGTGAATAGTTGCAAATTCTTCTGGGAAATGTAAAATAGAATATAGTTGGTGTAAATAATATTGGTCATAGTTGTTTGGTATTTGCAGAAATTTGTGGTGTAGGAAAAAATCATATAAATTATGTATTTGAAGTGATTGTGGTAAAATGTGTTGTGTTTCAAAATGGATGTGCACTGATATTCTGAGATTTTTCTGCTTTGGATTAAACTGGAGCTGACATATGTGAGTACAGTTTATTTATCTTTTTTTCCAGTTATTTTTGATTAGGTCTACACTTCACATAACATGACAGACTCTTTTCCTACATCAAATAATTATCTACAGCATTTCACAAGATTCTTCAGCCAATTTCCCACATGTTGATGTATAACATCAACACCTAGTTAAATAAAATGTGTATCTACTGCCTGTTTTTAAAATATAACCTGAAGAGAAAAATTTCACATATTTTGAGCGGTTGTTTTTACAAACATATGTGGTTTTTAGAACAAAAATCATAAAAATTACATCTATGAAGTGATAGTCATAAAAGTTTCTAGATATGTTTCAAACTAAATGTGCACTGATATTCTTAATATTTTATTGCCATATATTAATTGGCAGATGAAAAATTATGCACAGCAAAATCAACTACATTTCTTGGTATGGTACTAGACCAGCAACTAAACTGGAACAAACACATAGACCTATTAGTGCAAAGCAGTAGGGGACTTATTAACATGCTAAGATATATGAAAGGAGGTGGTTGGGGAGCCTGCAATAAGACAATGTTAACCTTCTATAAATCATTTATTAGGGGCAAACTTGACTATGCCAGTGTTGTCTATGCATCAGCCGCCCCGAGCAATAAGAAAAAGCTAGACACAGTCAAAACCAGGCACTGTCAATAAAAGCAGGTGCCTCAAAGGGAACATCAGCAGAGGCACTAGAAGTAGCGCTAGGCATTGTACCCCTGGAGCTAAGGAGAAAGAACTGAGATTCAGCGACTGGGCAAGAGTGGCAAAAGATCCAACTCACCCAGCACACAAAACCATTGATAGGGATAACCAGTACATAGGCCACATTCCATTAAACCATAATAGATACCCGTCAGTGTGGAAAACAATGGATGAAGTGGATCAACACCCAAACCTATTTAGTACGATAAACAGTAGTGCTCAGTATAAAGCGAAGATCCCACCATGGGAATTAAAAGTGCCAGAAACTGACTCCCACTTATCAAGGATCATAAGCAAATCTAACGACATAATCTCAGCAAAAAGTAAAGCACTAGAGTACATAGAACGGTATATAAATAATAGCCTAACTATATATACAGATGGGTCAAAAGATGAAGAAGGACAATTAGGAGCAGGAATAGCAATACCAAAATTAAAAATTTATAAAAGATACAAAGTAACAGGTAATACATCCATCTTTACAGCAGAATTAGTGGCAATGCTAAAAGCTTTAGAAATAGCTGCAGAAAACCCACCAAAAAAAGTAACCATTCTCACAGATTCCCTTTCATCAGTATTAGCTATCAGAAACAGAAATGAATGTAGCAGGCCAGATATTATAGAGGAAATACTACAGGGTAATACATATCTGCACACTATAGGATGCAGTGCAACACTAACATGGATACCATCACATGTGGGGATAGCAGGAAATGAGCTTGCAGACAAAGAAGCCAAAGGGGGGAGAACTAGCTATAACAAAATTGAAGTAGGCTTAGGGAAGTTTGAAATTAAGAGCTTAATTGCTCAAGCAATAACTAAAGAGTGGATAACAGCATGGGACCAAAGTAAAAAATCAAGACACTCATATAAAATCCTTAAAAAAAACCAAGCAAAAAATGCCAAATAAAAGATGAACTAAAAATACCAATTAATAAAAAATTGCTGAGGCTCAAGCTTGGAACTGGATATTTCATGATTGAGGAACCCACATGTGAAGAGTGTCAAGAACCAAACCCAATTAGACGCTTTCTGGTGGACTGCAAGAAATATGATCAACAGAGGCAAAACATTAAGACATACTGTAGTAACCACAAGGTAGAAATGAGTGTAGAAAATCTCATAGGCACAAAGACCCCTTCAGAAATACAAAAGTTAATAAAACACTATATTACAAAAACTAAAGCTAACATATAAAAAATAAATAAGGATCCGAGCCAGTAGTCCAAACTGGTGAAAGACTCCTCCCCCCCCCCACCCCCAGATACATACAGATTAACCAAATAAACCATCCAGTGAAAATTAAAAACATACTAGCTTAGAAAATAGCATACAATGTATTTTGGATTTTAAAAAACCATTTTGAACTATAACTACAAAAGGAAAAATACCGACTAGAGATAATATAGTATAAAATAAATACAAACAAAAACATATTACAACAAAGGAAACACGTCCTGATATAACCAACAACTCCATGTACATGGTAGATTGTTGAAAGGGGCATGCTACAAAGAAAAGTAGCAAACACATTAATAAAGAAAAATGACAAGTACACAGTAATTTTCCTGTAGTCGCAGATGAGCACAACAAAATGTGTTATTGGCGCAAAATAGCGCACTACAACAATCTTTTAAAGACTTTTTCTTACTTGGTCGTTCCTCTTCTACCCTGAGGGCCGGTTCCTCTTCTGCCCTGGGGGCTGGTTCCTCTTCTACCCCGGGGGCTGCTTCCTCTTCTACCCCGGGGGCTGGTTCCTCTTCTACCCTGGGGGCTGGTTCCTCTTCTACCCTGGGGGCCGGTTCCTCTTCTACCCCGGGGACCGGTTCCTCTTCTACCCTGGGGGCTGGTTCCTCTTCTACCCTGTGGGCTGTTCCTCTTCTACCCTGGGGGCCGGTTCCTCTTCTACCCTGGGGGCTGGTTCCTCTTCTACTCCGGGGGCTGGTTCCTCTTCTAACCTGGGGGCTGTTCCTCTTCTACCCTGGGGTCTGGTTCCTCTTCTACTCCGGGGGCTGGTTCCTCTTCTACCCCGGGGGCTGGTTCCTATTCTACCCTGGGGCTGGTTCCTTTTCTACTCTGGGACCAGTTCCTCTTCTACCCTGGGAGCTGGTTCCTCTTCTACCCCGGGGGCTGGTTCCTCTTCTACCCTGGGGGCCGGTTCCTCTTCTACCCCGGGGGCTGGTTCTTCTTCTACCCCGGGGACCGGTACCTCTTCTAAACTGGGGGGCCAGTCCCTGGGGGCCGGAGTAGATATGAGGTGTGGCCTCCGCCTCTAATGCTAAAGGTACCGGGTTCAAACCCAGTTCAGGGAATATTTTGGATGGAATTTTGTCAGAACCAGTGGGTACAATAATGATATACTCCTCCCCGATCCCCTGGGTAGTGAGATATGATGTCTAGCCTTCTCGGATATGTTATCCTGTAAGCTGTGTTTCTTTTGGCCTGCTTCCAGTCCAGTCTTCGGTCCCTCAGGGATTATCTAATGTTGTTTCCCCCCTTGAGTTGGTCATCAGTGTGTGCAGACGAGTTGTACCATCTGTGGTTTTACAGACAGGGTATTTTGTTTTATTGAGTATACACATATGTCCGGCCACTTTAAGCCAATGGTAATCTATCGGAAGATAGTTATGTTTGATTCTGTGGATCACAGTGAATGTTTATTTCTAAAGGAGATCAGCAATTATGTTGTCCTGTAAGTATTGGATTGTGACTACATTATGCACGAAATAGGTTCTTATTTACAAATTTAATAATCAACTATAGTTAACAAAGTTAAAATATAGTAGTGTATGAAAAATGAAGCACAGGTGTTGAAATAACTGACGTTGACTTTAAAGTGGCTATCGTAAAAATAAAAAAAATTAATTCGTTTGCTGGGCCCGACTGTCAAACTTAACTATCAAAGTGTTGAAGATTATTTATTGTTAGTGTTGGGTTCCGTCATTGTTGGTTCCAGGGGTGTTATTGACTGTTCCGTCAATTGTCAAATTATGTGGCGCTAGCACGTGCCTGGCGGTAATGCTATGAGTATCCCTCCATTTGTCAAAGAACGCGTCTCCAGGACCTGTCTGATGTAAACGTCTAGCGTAAACTGTTGGCAACTGGATCCACAAAACCGATTATTGGGATGAATTTAAAGACGTGTTGTACTTGAAAAACTTCCGAATAATGTCAGAACACAGGTTTTAAGAAGCTTTCTTACCGGTGTTTGAGGTATTACTTTAATTATAATCTCAATGCTATTCTGTAAGTAGGTTCCGAGGACTAATTGATTCCAGTACGATAGTCATGTTTTCTTTCTGTCTGATATCAAAAGATTCTTTAATACTTGGTTTGATTGTTGTTGTTGGTGTTTAACTAGGGCTACTGAGCTTATTGCTCTTTCGTAGCCGATACCTAGTTGAATAGCCATAGATATTATCTACAATGTAGATCAAGGCTTTTCCTAAGGCTTTTATGCCATTCCGAAACGTGTTGAGTTGAAGTCACGAGCTCCAGTTTGGCTTGTATCTAAAGGATTGTCACATCTGATCCCAAGCTAGGATTAAGAAGCTTGTGGCATACTGTGCACGCTCCGCCATCCAAGCGTGCTGTCCAAAAATGCAGAACTAAAATGCTGTGTTCTGGTTCTGGGCTCTCACAAGGAATCGCCACATCCTACACAGAGCCACTTCTCAGATCCCCTTGCCTATCACGGGGTCCACAGTGACATCTCCTCCATGCAGGCAACTAAGTAAAAGCCAGAGTTATGTCTTAGGCTCAAGTGACTTATCCACGCTTAGTGTGCAATGCTGGGTTCTCAACATGTTTTACCACAGAAGGAATCGCTGGTAGTGTGTGGGTGATTTCAAGAGTCAATGAGGGTGTAATTACATGGTGTAATTTAGGGTGTAATTTAGAGCCAGGAACTTTATTCGGCTCATGTACTGCATTGCTAGAAGAGTTGGAAGATTATTTAGAGCCAGGATCTTTATTCGGCTCATGTACTGCATTGCTAGAAGAGTTGGAATATTATTTAGAGCCAGGAACTTTATGCGGCTCATGTATTGCATTGCCAGAAGAGTTGGAGGAGTATTTATATTATCTTAGAGCCAGGAACTTTATGCGATCATGTATTGCATTGCCAGAAGAGTTGGAGGAGTATTTATATTATCTTAGAGCCAAGAACTGTAGTCGGCTCATGTATTGTATTGTCAGAGGAGTGAAGGTGGAGATCATAGTTATACGATGTTTCCATGATGTACTTTACCCTGTAACTCGTGACAGTGATCGTTTGCTATGTACCAAGTACCGTTTACTTGGATTGTTTACGTGTCTCTTGTTCCAGTCAAATAAACAATGTATAAACGTTACAGCTGTTACTGCATTTCCTAGTATGCAAAGTGTAAGATGTCAGTCACTTCTATATGTGCATTAGTGTGGGTGATTGGTTGTCAACTTTATTAATACCACACGGCATTCGCGTCTATGTGCATCTACACACTCACACACTTAGTCGGCCACCTGTAAACCCGACGTTAGCTGTACGTCATTAACAGCGGCACATATTATAGTCCAAGTTATCTACACCAGTACCAGTCGTATCATCAATCTGTCTTAGTATCAGTGTCCTCATCAGTATCAGTGGTCGCCAGTTGATACGAGGCTAGAAACGATCAACCACAAGCTGTTCGTCAGAAGATCAACTCATCAAAGTCAAGACATACGGTAGTTCCAGCTCAAGTGTTTCCTGTACGATGGACTACTAGGGTGCTGACTTCTAGTCGACAGTTCTGGAGTTCCAGATACGATCTACATTGCTTTGCTGCAGAACTGGATTTATTGGGTTCTTCATTGTTGCTGTTCTTGCAGAGGCCAGGATTGTTCCTTGTAAAGATAAGTGGCTATATGTATTGTAAACTGTGCCTCTGTATGTTGTAACTAAGCCTTTTTATGTAATCACTATACCGATATTCCTTGTTTTATGTTATATGTTTTCTATGTTATATATGTGTTTATATTTCTGCGGGTTTGGTTGGAGGGACTTTCAGATCTGCTAATACCTCCTCTGACGGTCAGTAGATCTGGAAGCGTTCTTTAGGGACTGTGTGTCTGAATTCGTGTCTATACCGAATTCAGTCATTTCGATTTTTGTTTAGTTGTGCCGATATGTCCTATGTTGTTTTTGTAATATTTTTCTCTGTTCTTTAGTTTTTGATTAATTTGTTTGTGAGTGTCTGCCTCCTCTTGCTATCTTTCAGTTATATTCGTTATACATTGTTTTGTTCCTTGTATTGTAAAGGTTTTCGCAGTTATCATTGCAAGTTTTGCAATATTTTTTGCTTTATTTTGCTTCATTGTTTTTTTGATTTCTGCGAACGTGTTTATTTGTACTTATATCTTGTCCGTGTTATTCTTGTTCGTATGGTATATGTTGTTATACACTGTCAATATTGTTATGCACAATAAGTATATAGGTGATTAGATATATGATTGATAAGTGAGGTAATTTTACAAGTTCTTGGGCAAAGACTTGTCACCCACTGAGTTGGGATAAAGTGAGTTTCTCAAATAATAATTATTACACAAGGTATTTATTTCATATAATCCAGCATAATGTCTACTTTGGATTATTTCATTGAACAAGGGAGATCCCTTAGAATGACTGATGACGAAGTAAGAGAATTTGCTCTTGCTGAATATGCCAAGGCGCAGAAGGCTGAAGAAAAGACGAGCAGAAAATGGAAGAAAAAAGAATTCAAATGCAAATGGAAGCTGAAAAGAGAAAATTCCAAATGGAAATGGAAAAAACAAAAAGTAGAAGCTGAAGAGAGAAAACGGAAGTTAGAAGCTGAAAAGAGAAAGAAGAAATTAGAGGCTGAAGATAGAAAAATGCAAATAGAAGCTGAAGAGAGGAAACAGAAATTAGAAAGAGAGGCTGAAGATAGAAAAATGCAAATGGAGGCTGAAAAACAAAAGTTAAAAACTGAAGAGAGGAAACTGAAAATGTTACACGACGAGAGAGTCTTAGCTATAGAGCTGGAAAAAATAAAAATAGTAAATATGGGTAATTCACAAAATGAGTCAAATAATCAAACAACTTCTAATAAGATAAATGCTAGTTCTTACAAGGTCAAATTACCTGCTTTCAACTCTACCTGTGACGATATATCGTTCTATCTAAATAGATTTGAACTTTCATGCGAATCTCATAAAGTAGATAAGTCGCAATATGTTGCACAACTGATGGATATACTTAAAGGTGAAGCATTGACTACTATAAGTAAGGTAGAGGGTCCTGACAAGAATAACTATGATGTTGTCAGAGCAGCCTTATTAAAGAAATATCAACTTAATGAAGACGGTTATCGTCTTCGCTTTAAGACTACGTTACCAGAAACTGGGGGAGAATTTTCAGCTTTTATTTCAAATATACGTGTTACGTTCGCACGTTGGGTTGAACTTTCAAATTCTGAACACACATATGAAACCCTTATGGACTTACTGCTTCGTGACAAAGTCATGTCATCAGTTAATGAGTCTTTTCTTGCATTTTTACATGAGCGTAAGCCTACAAACTTGAAAGATATGGAAAAATATTGTTGCCAAAATGTCACTGCAAACCCAGATGTAACTGTTAGCAATTCTAAAGTCAAAGAAGGTTTACCTGTGGCTTCAGCAGCACCATATGGTCCTAATTTTCGTCGTAAATTTCAAGGTGCTCAGCGCAATTTTGATAGGATGAGTAATCATAATTTTGGACAGAATCAAGGGGGTCCATCACGTAATGATTCTTCTTCAAGGAACTGGAGGCAATCTAGTAGTCCTCAAAACTTTAGTTCAAACAATTATGGAAATTTTCGTAGGGGTAGCTTCAATAGAAACTATCGAACCTATAATAATTTTTCACGGAGACAACAAAACCCATTTAATAGATATTCTGATCAAAGGGGAAATGACAATCGCAACTATGAAATCTGGGGTTCAAATCAGAACAATAGTTTCAATAGAGGTAATAACAATGCTTCCAATAGAGATAATAGTCGTGATAGGTCGCGATATGACGGTAAATCTCAAAATGATAGATCGCGATATGACAGTAGGCCATCAAATAATAATAGATCATATCACAATGCTAACTCTGTTCAACAAGAGTCCCAAGAAGTTAATAATCAAGGTAACAATAATAATAGCACCACTAATGCTATTGGTTGCTCTGCTTTCGATTTCGAGAGAGCATCTCAATGCCCGCAATGAACAAGTTTGTTTTAACCTACGACTATAACTACCTTGAGTTGCGGTCATCCTCTACCGCCTCTTCCTGCCGCAGCGGCGCATGATGGAAGAGGGTCTCTTACTCTACATAAGGGGTTTGTGAACTATAATCCAGTCTCAGTTCTCTTTGATTCTGGATGCGCAACTGTTGGAATCAGACAGTCTCTAGTTCATCCATCTTGCGCAACAGGTAATAATGTGAAATGTGTGACATTCGGTGGGACAGTTGAGACTTTTCCGACTGCCATAGTTCACATTGCCACTCCGTTTTTTACTGGTTATATACACGCATGTTTGCTCAGAGCCCCTATCACCGACCTTACTGTCGGACAGATACATGGTGTAAAGGTTTGTACGCCGGTACAAACTGCTGCTTGGGAACGGCAACATAACCTTACTGCTTCTACCTTGGGGACTAAGCCAAAATCTTCTCACGTGATACATTCTGCTAGTTTTGTGCAATCTTGCAGTATTGATGAGACGAGTGTTCATCATACTAATTTTGGTGCTTCTTGTAACCCAGTGCGACATACTTCAGTACGTCGTCGCTCTAACTTTGATCCTTCTTTAACTACTATTATGGAAGATCTTTCGATTTTGTCTGATACATACACTGACTTTGTGGCTGCCACGGAATCCATACCCAATCACGAAGACGATCCTTCGATTTTGGCTGACACGCATACTAACTTCATCACTACGACTAAATCTATATCCAGTCATGTTGATTGCAACTTCTTTGCTGCAATGACTAGTGTTTTCTTTGCCACATTTACGAACTTAATGGTTAGTACATATCTATACCTTTTGAGTTTCTTTACTTTTCTTACTGGGCTGGTTAGCTCAGTAATTTCGTCGTTTACGACTTTTTGTCGTACTTCTTCCTAAACTGATCCTTCTAACACTCAATCTCTTCCACTTAATGCTATGTCTTTTGCGCTAGAATCTTTCCCGTGTCCTAATGAGAAGATTGACACATGGCTAGAAAATTTTGAGAAAATTGCCACTCTGTACGGTTTAGAGAGGTCGCGTTGGAATATGAAGCTTACTCAGGCTTTGAAAAGCAGTGCGTATGATGTTTACGCCAAACTGGAAAGTAGCCAACAAGATAACTACGACTTGTTGAAGAAAGCTTTACTTGAGCGCTTTTAAATGAATACGCGAAAGTTTTTGCAACTGTTTTGCAAAAGCAGAAAGGAGAATTCTGAAATTTTTCAGCAGTTCTCGTCTCGTTTGAAGGGATACTTGACAAAGTGCCTTGAGCTTTCACAGCTCGCCTCTACCTATGAAGGACTTGAGGAATTTGTTATAACCGAACAAATAAAGTCCACTTTGTCTGCTGACACCCGGGGTTTCTAGCTGAGCAGGGTGCAGAAAAGCTTGAAGACATCTTGGAAAAGTCTGAGCGATATCAAAATGCGCTGGCCGAACTGCCGGCCACAAAACGTAAATCGACAGAAGAGCCTTTTCGAAAAAATAATCTAGACCAATCTTCTCATGCTTCTCACCAAGGTAACCACAGAGAAACTGAACCACAAAACCCCCCTCCTGAAAAGTCTAAGTTCTACAAAAACAAGTACCCCACCAACAACAAACAGTCTGATCAACCCAACCGGTCTACATGGCAGCCGGGCCAGAAAGGACAAGGTGACAAAGGGAAAACCCCTGCGCACGGGACTAATGATCAGAGCGAGCACACCGAGCCTAAATGCATCGGATGCTTGCTAACAGTCTCGCAAGGCGTAATTATTGACAGTGATTCCCAACCTGTAGAGGGAGAGAGACCCTCTACGCGAGGTACTGTTATTTTGAACGGTTCTCAAACTTCTGGTTTATTTGACACGGAGCTTTTTTATGATTGCATTGTTGCCAGACACCTGGTTAAACCCGTTCAAGAGAAAGGAGAGACCGTCGAACTTTGTTGAGTTTCTAAGAGTGAATCACCTAAAGCGCTTTCCATCGCATTGGTGGAGATACACACTGACTTTGTCAGAGGTGTGAATAAAGCGGCTGTTAAGGATAACCCCATCTACCCAGTCATTCTTGGCGGTAGATACGTGTTTATTGGGAAACCGGAAGAGCCGATTGTGGCAGCAATAACTACAAGAGGGCAAACCAAGAAGGAACGGGAGCCTGCGCAAAATTTGTTACCTATGGAACTTAAAGAAGCGCAACAACAGGACCCTACTTTAGCACCCTGCTTTAGGAAACTGCCCATGGCTAAGGAACCCAGACAGCACAAGGACATTTTTTCTAAGGATGGCGTACTTTATCGCAGAACGGGCAAGCCTGACCAAGGTTACAACTAGCTCCTAGTACCGAAACTGTACAGAAGCCAAATCCTAGAAATGGGGCACTCTCTTCCCTTCAGCGGACATATGAGACAGAACGCCACAAACCAACGGATAACTACTCATTATTGGTGGCCAGGAGTAAATACTGATATTATCAGGTATGTCAAATCCTGTGCCCAGTGCCAACGTGTACCACCCAAGCAACGGACACCCCCAGTCCACATGGGTGAAATGCCTATAATGGGAACACCATTCGAACGGGTTGTGATCGACATTTTAGGACCCTTAGAAAGGACTAAAAGAAGGAACAGGTATATCCTGACTCTTGTCGACACATGCACTTTATGGGCAGAAGCTATACCGCTTACATGCGCGGATACCAAGCATGTCGCAGAAGCCCTCGTGCAGATTTTTACTCGGTTGGGATTCCCTCAACAAGTGTTGACGGATAACGGATCTCCATACCGAAACCTGTTGATGGATGAGATCGTTAAGATCTCGAGGGACCAGCACATCTACACTAAGCCTTACACTCTGGCCAGAAGTGGGTTAGTAGAACGTGTTAACGGAAACCTCAACATGATGCTAAGTAAACTGGCACAAGTGAAACCTGACGATTGGGATCTTTCTATCCCTGCAGCTCTATTTGGCTACAGAGAAACCCCACATACGTCCTCAGAATTTCCGCCAGCCACGCTTTTATTTTGCAGACCCATTAAGGGCCCGCTTGAAGCCTTACTCAGGTCGCTGACAGACCAGAAGGCTGATGAGTCAGTTGTCTAAGCAAGTAAATATGTGTCGGATTTAAAGGAAAGGTTGAAACTAGGATGGGATCTAGCAACGACCAACTTTAAGCGAGCACGCGCACAGCACGCTAACCGATACAGGAAAGTCGCGAAAGAAAGAAAACTGGAAGCAGAAGAGAAAGTTTTGGTGTTACTCCCCACCGGGAACAACAAACTGAGGATCGGATGGCAAGGGCCGTTTACCGTCCTGAAAAAGATTTCAAAGGCTAACTACCAGATCTCTATTAAAGGAAAGGAGAAGGTTTTCCATTTAAATCACTTAAAGAAAAACTTGGAAAGACCAGTGCCGACCTCCGAACATCTCCTGACGATCGCCAAAATTGACGAAGGTGACGATTGTGGTAGGGAAATTTCACTGCAATCACACGGAATCATTCAAAAATGTCAAAAGCGGCGACGCTCTTTCAAGCGCACACAGCAGACATTCCAGAGAAGGAAGAATGTTGGAGCAGACATGAGGAGGAGTTCGAGAGATGACGGAGGGGGAAGATGAGAGGGAAGAGAACAGACACCCGGAAGCTACGGAAATAGGAAATTTATTTCCATAACGTAGACGTGGAGTTGTTCCATATCTTAAGGGGGGGGGGGGGGGGGGAACGTCTGTCGCAGAGAGATTTATGATTAATTAATTGTCTATATTCTTTTCTTTTCTACCCATGTCCTCTACTTTATTATCGCTCTTTTATCCTTTTCCTGTTTTTTTGCATTCGTTCGTTTGCGACAAAATATTACTTTCCCATTCTGACTTTGCCATTTCTTTTCTCATACTAGTAACGCATTTTATTGCGTAATATGTCAGTCCCTGGATGTGAACGAAATAGTGTGAGAATTCGTCTAGTCAGACATAGAGAGCAGATATTTGTCTATATTTTCATCTGACACGAGTTTTTCTTGGGCTTGTTTCTCGGCGTTAGGTGTGAAGACGCGTTTTGGCAGTTATGGCCAGCGTCTAAGCATGTGAAGTGTTAAGAGGAGAGGGGGAGACGGGGGTATTTGGAAATAGCGCGCATCCTTTGTCTGTGTAAGATATAAACCAGAGTTTTAGACTTCATTCACTCAGTACTCCGCAGTCAAGACTAGAACGATCTACCGTTCGATTCCTAAAGATCTCTGTTGATAGAAGCATCATTTAGTTGGTCGATTGCCACCTAGCTTTATGTAGTGGTTTTGATGGTATTGTATGATGGTGATATTTTTAAGTGTGATGTATGAGGTCAGCTGTGAAGGCTCCTGAGATAAAATGTAGCTGTGAATTTTCAGAAGGCCTTTCTTGCTACCACTACGACCTCACACCTATCTTTTTTTTCTAATGAATATGGCTACGTTAAAATCTAGGGTACTGAATGTAATGTGTTGTATTGACATATACAAACACACACACACAGATATTAAATAATATAATATTATCAATAAAATTTAGAACACAATGAACTAAATTCAGCTGGTGAAATTTTAGAAAGTAAATCTTTTTTAAATTTATTTGTTCTGAACCAAGGTTTTATTTTGGCCAGAACATATGAAAAGATTTTGGAATTTATGAGTGAATGGCATGAATAAATGGCATGATAAATAAAAGGTGTGTGCGTATACAATTTTCACAATTAGTTAATATTTCTACAGTTCATAATTTTATTTTCCCTCGGAGAACGATGAATAGATGTGCTGTTGGGGTGGCTTCATCCCTCCCTGTCTAAGCCTACCAAACATTGTCCATTAATGATGGAAGGAAATGGGATGTTTTAGTAATAATTCACTTTGGGTGCTATGTGTATGAAGTTGGTGTAAATCCAGCAGACCAGCCTGCTTACGTAACTTTGAAAGAGTAGTTCTGGTGCTGGAATCTGGTGGCCCCACCTCTCCGTGCTTGGGGGCAATATATCGGGTGGCCCCACCTCTCCGTGCTTGGGGGCAATACAAGGCTGTTCTGCCGAGATGCGACACTGCACGGGTCCTCACTGTCAATTATTTACCCAGCATTTGACACCACCTTTTGGTGTCAACATAAAAAACTCACAGCTCAGATTATGAATAAAGAACACAGAAATGCTAGCAAAACTCAGCTGAGTTGCTGGCTATAGTATGGCGTCCCTGAACTTATTTCAATTTACTTCATTGGAAATCACCACACTTAAAATTTACTGTGTCTATCACTGGACAACTATTGAGGAATGGCAAAAAAGCGCGTCTGAGCGCTGATAATATGATTGTCTGTGGCCAATCAATGCCGTGTGTTTTTTCAAATTCAAATTTCCTACACTAAAGTCATTTCAGTCATGCTTCAGTCAAGTATGGATTTTTATCTGTTAGTCCGTCCGTCTCTACTTGCGTTTTTACAAAAAACGTACTTGGTTTTTGAACCAACCTATCCGTCCCCTCTACAAATTTTGTCTGTAAAGTTATTTTTAGCCACAGCTCCCACCAATGTCCCTCTCTTTCATTCTAACTAGATTTGAACACTTGAGTCTCAAGGTCGCGGTTTTTGTGCAAATTAGTGACATGTTTGATTCAATGCAGTCTTTCGCTGATGTGAACAACACAGTCTTTTGTCAATGTCTTCATTATTATCTATCCGTCTGTATAAATAAAAGCATATTATTTCACTGCTCAAAATGGGCCATCCGGCCAGCTAATTTTTATATTCCTAACATTAGTATTAAGAAAAAGTTACTTTTTTAATTTTGTAATATTTCAAGCATCTGCGTTGTAATGCTTTTGCCGCTGAATTCAAATAAAAGGCTTGGTATCGCATAAGCGTCCCTTTCCGTACCTCGTGTCAATTTGGGGACGTGAATTTTTCCTTCCCCCCCCCCCCCCCCAATTGCGTCTCCTTAGCCTTGCTAGCTAGTCTCACGCAATTTTTCAGTCATATATTTTTTTTTTCCTTTTGATCCGCCGTTCTCATCCCGTTCAAATGGTAACCGTTTCAGCAATTTAATTTCCATGGCGGGTGATGACCCGCGGCGTGGGCGATCATGCCTTCTAGTAACTTACGCATTCTTTTTATCCCTACATTTTATCCTTTGGAGATATTTTTACGTTGTATCACTGTTAATTTTATGACACTTTCGATTCCTAAGATCTCGGTTAATAGAAGCATCATTTAGTTGGTCGAAGTGGGTTTAGTTCTTAGTAGTTCTGTGTTGAGGTAAATATATATATTGACTAGTAGTGTTGAGTGATTCAGTAATAACCGCTTAGTTCAGTTTACTAGTTAGATTTCTGTGCAGAAGGATTAAACTTATAAGTCTGTTATATTCTCTAGCTGACGTGTTTTAGTGGATAGCAAAATAAATTATAATTTCTAGCTTAAACTCATGCAGCTATCAATAAATTTAATTAAATTGCTAGTAACTAGATTAGAATATTTTAAACTAACTTATAACTGCACTGATTCATCATTGAGTATTGACGAAATACGTATGTATTTCTAATTCATGATGATTGATTTTATGAATATAACGTATTTCGCGGGAGATTTAAACGATAAGACAAGCTCTACGCTTGCAGTTTATAATGTAAGTTCTAACCGAGGAATAGTATGTATAAGTATTTTATAGGTTGTTTTCTCTTTATTCAGTGAAACTGGGGTAGCCCAACTTTACCAATGGTTTTAGTAAAGAGAAATATCTGTGAAGAACAAAAACATTTTTTTCTTACAGACTTGGGTGTATAAAGTAAAAACATTCTGGCATAGCGCTGGCATCCAGAACAACAGAGTGCCCATTACATGAACTTTAAGATTAAATGAAGTAACGGGCCCATCGAGCCAGATTTAATTCTTCCTGAGAAAAACCTCAAGTACATTTACAGCCCGTGTGGCAAGTAAAATATTCCTATCAGTAACATTCCAACGGAGTTCTGACTAGTTGTGGTGTGACCAAATAAAGTCCTATACTGAGAGAAGGCGCCGACCTGACATTCATAGTTACTAGAAATTTAAGCTATTGACACTTTGCTCGCTGTTAACGTTCGTGCCTGGACAATTTTAAAGTGACAGAACCAGATATCCTAAAATAAGAATAACCAAGGAAACGTTCCCTGAAATAGCGAATTCAACCTATCTTTATGGAGCTGGGGTTCCCTTGGCCAGACTACCTTGGAGATTCTGTATGTGCATGTCCTAAAAATTGTTTTTCCAGACCTTGCTACCAATGCTGTAAGTACGAATGCAAGCTAATGATCACGGCTGACTGAATAGAGTGAATGCAGGACTGAGCGATTCCTTTATTGTTATATTTTGGCACCCATTTTTGCTGTCTTAAATTTCTTCATGCAAGGTTTTTGTTGCTAACAATATTTTCCTTAGGATAGATTAGAGTATCAAAGTCTGTTCATACCTTTAAAGGGAAATCTTAGACTAAAGCATATGTATCCGTGACTCTTTGGGGCTATCACTTTTCTTCTAACAGGACTGTGAGCTATACATCGAGGGAAAAGATAATACCAATGGGTCTATCATTCTTGTAGCAATTCATTGACTTATGACTATTTGTATATGCTTGATGTAATTTTTATGTGTTGTGATTGAATTTTCTTCTGATAATTAAAATTCACTTAAACGTGTGTCGGTCAGTTCGTTCCCAATTATCTATATTTCCATTTGTCATAGTTTCACGTCTCTGTGTCTATTTTAGTCACTTAGGTGTGTGTATGTGATGGATATATATATATATATATATATATATATATATATATATATATATATATATTATACTAGACGGTCTGACAAATCTTAATCTGTTGTAGATGATAAGCTGACTGAGAGACATCATCTCGAGGGTCAGAGACCGACTCTAATATATTTCCTCCATCTCATTCGTGAAATCTATTTCTATTTTATCATCTCCCACTTAGCTATCACTTGTTTCTATTGGGACGAAACCAAGTCTTAATTCACCTATCACAAATCTACGACAAGGATGGAACACAATTTCAACTCCAGATCTTGCCTTCACCACCCCAGATATAGCTGGACTTATTAGTAGAGAAGTAGGAGACCAACTAGGGGGAAGCGACCATCGCCCAATCTTTCTTACTGTCCAGAGTGTAACTCTCAGTACAGGTCCAGCCACTACAAGATGGAATTACAAAAAAGCCAACTGGGGTTTATTCAGGCATCAGGTGAACACGCTGCTGTCTGACCTCAAGGTACAGAACAGATACATTAATGAAGTGGTAAAAGACTTCAACAGATGCATACTACAAGCTGCAAAAGAAACCATTTCCAAAGGATGCCGACGTAACTACACACCACACTGGTCCAGCACATTCCAAGAACGCCAGAAAGCTATGGACATGGCTAGAAAGGACGCAGAGTCTCAGCCTTCACTTGAAACTCACAACAAATGGAAAAAGGCCGTAGCAGAGTTTCAGAGAACAAAGCTAGAAGAAAAACGGAAAAGCTGGAGAACTAAAACGGCATCGCTGAACCTTGAGAGAGACGGCAAGAAACTTTGGAGATTAGTCAAGTCTCTAAATGAAGAGCGTTCCTGGCCTAGGCAGACTTGCACATTGGATGAAGGTGGCAAACTTCTCAGAGGAAAACAAGCTGCAGACCTGTTTGCTAGAACATACAGTTCAGAAAGCAACTTATCCATTAACATAGACCATCAGAGAGAGATAAGAAAATAAATACCGGCAACCATGGGACAGACAGGTACACCTGCCCCTATGAGGGAACCCATCACACTATGAGAACTACAGAACGCTATTTCCAAGCTTAAGTTCCAAAAGTCACCCGGCCCAGACAAAGTCAGCAACGAAATGCTAATAAATCTGAGCTCAGCAGCAAAGACAAAACTGTTTGAGATATTCAACCACAGCTGGTTGAAAGAAACGGTATCCCAAGTATAGAGAGAAGCCATCACAATACCCATACTAAAGAAAGGGAAATGTAAGACCGAGGCTGCAATTCACCGGCCAATCAGTCTCACAAGCTGTGTTGGGAAGACTATGGAGCGAATAGTCAACCACATATTGAAATGGTATTTAGAGTCTGAGCAGATCCTGGTTGTGGTAAAGTGGGATGTTATAAATATTTATAGGGGACTTAGTGTACTGACTGAGATCAGCTGTGAAGGTATCTGTATCTAATAGGTGTAGTGTTCTACAGATAACCTTACTTGCTACCACATTATAACTCAGTCAGAATTATTCTGGAATATTGTGATGACTACGTTAAATGTCTAGGGTATGTATATGATGAAATGTAAGTCACAACAACAACAGACAGATAAACAATTTAATTTATTCCACTATACTTGACAACACTGTGACACTCACACACATTTAACACTCTATAAGACTATCTTAAATGAGGCACTGGTAAAGTTTCAAATATAAATATGTATTAATTACTTTCCCTAATGTATGTGTCCTGATTCAAATACAAAGTGAACCAGGAATCACAATCAATTGTAATTACAATTTATATGTACAGAATTTATCAATATGAACCTTGTAGTGACATATTTTATTAATATTATCCTATGTGTGTCAGTTGTGTAGTAGTAATATGAGGTAATACTGGTTTTGTTCTTTCAAGCTATGTTGTTATTTGTCATCATGACTTCAAGTGTTTGTTTAACTTGGCAATAGTATGGGGAAAAGTTCACAGTTCCTATCAATTTAAACACTGTATTTTCCCTCTGTTTTATTATAAAGTCAGATTTTGAGGGGGGCATAATGTTGAGCTCCTCTGGCCACAGACGCTTATCTTTCGTGATGGCGGCAGGAAAAGACTCCTCTGCTCGATAGCCTCCCTGTGTTCTGGAGACACCTCACTGGTCACTATCTGGACCCAGGAGTTTGCTGTCAGCCTCTAGATTCAGCAAAGCTCAGACCAGGTGCTGCTCAATAACTTTAGGACCACGGTCCCTGAAACAAGAAGGTTGTACCTCCTATTTCAGAACTAATTTATAATAAATTTCCAGACTGAACACAATACATAACAAACACTGAGTTCAGAGCGGTAGGCCAACTGCTATCTTCATCTGAAACAATTTTCACCAGTATACTCCTCCCTAATGGTTACTACGCCTCTGCAATTCCAGCATTATTTCTTTCTAGTCAATAAGATAGGTGTCAGTGTACTGTTTGGCAATTCCATGTAGTTTTACTTTCCTCCGACACCTTCTGTTCAGGTTGGAGCACTATATAGGCTTTACCTCATGTTCGCTACTGAACCACACATATATACAGACATAATTTATCAATTTACATTCAATTTTCATTAAAAAGATATCAAATATTTCAAGCTTACCACAATTCATGGAATAATACACAGTTACGTTGACTGGCAATGAATATAGCACAATTTCGATCTGCCGATGTCCCAGGCTTTTATTTAGAAAAATATGCACTGGCGCTCAATGCATTGGTTCTTTAGTAAGTTTATTTGCAAATGTGGTGCTGACCTGACGCCTCTGATTGACTATATTGGCGGGTCTAACCAATCGAGCCATGTTTACACAAGCGTTTGAAAAAAGTACCCTACTACTGTTTCCCCTAGCAACAAAGAAGTAGTATTTATAGTCCGACTAATCGTGTTTAGCCTTACATTTACTTCCCGCCAATCAAATAGGAGGTAACATGTCAGCCTATTTCCCGTACAATGGTGGTGTGAAAATCTGCCACTGAGCGATTCTAATTTTGGTATTGTCTGACATCCCTCACTATTTCTTTTGGCTATAATTTGTTGATTCCTAGACTATTTGCGTAACGTTTAACATAATCTTTGTCAGCAAGTCCTAAGGAACCCAAATATATAAATTTAATGGGGCTAAGGGGCTGCGTTCAAAATATGCATTTTCTTCTACCTCCTGTTCACTTCGAATACGATGTGATGTCTGGGTACTGTAATGTTTTCAAACGTAAACCAGTATAATGTCATGTTTCCTAATAAGCGTTTTTCAAGATTTTAAAACCTAACTCGTATGGGTAGTGTTTTTTATCACTGTCGATTTGAAAAAAGCTAGTGCTTGTGGCCTTACACGCGTGATGGTAGTAATTGTGTATCGCGAGACTGTGGTAGTATTGCCTGCGTTCCGGCTTTCAGCCCCTCCCTTTCTTTCTATCCTTAGTCCATCTGTCTTTCGTTTATGGTAACTTAGTGTATAAAATGACATGAATGGAATATTAAATATAGGTCAGCTTGCGTATCTCAAGGTTTTTCTTAGAAAGGCAGTACACGTTTTATCGTAGAAAGCGGGTATTGAAGCAGTAGGCTTTTACTATCAACGTGAAACGTTACAATTTGCAGACGAATTAGAAAACAAGGGGGATTTCGAGTACAGTCATTGTGACAGCACTGTTCTTTACCATTCTTCTTTCCTTTTATTGAAGTTATTTGTTAGGCTTTACATTTACTTTTTAATTTATATATGTGGATTAGAATTTCTCACGACAAATCCTCCCCACTTAAAACAGACGTTATATGTCAGTCTATAATTCTATATACACATAGAGAAATTTATTATTTTTCCTGGAGTTTAGGGTGATTCTCATCACACGGATGGCGGCTTAAAAAATCCGCTCCCAGATTTGTTTTTCCACTTATATACTCTATGCTAAACTCAAATGGCTGCATCAATAATGACCAACGGAGTAATCTAGAATTCTCATGTCTAGCCTGTGCTAGAAACGACAAAGGTTTGTGATCCGTTTGCAACTTAAATGCCTTCCCATACAGATAAATATTGAATTTCTTTATCGCCCATATTACTGCAAGACATTCTTTTTCGCTAGTTGAGTAATTGGTTTCAGCTTTATTCAACTTTCTGCTAGCATATGCCACTGGGCTTAATTCCCCATCCAATGCATCTGATTTCTGTAGCAGAGTTGCACCTAACCCAATATTACTGGCATCAGTCCTTACAATGAATTCTTGACTTAAGTCAGGTAATTTCAAAATAGGTTTACTTGTGAGCTTTTCCTTCAATTCTTGGTAAGCCATTTCACATTGTGGTGTCCATGTAATTCGATCTGGATTTCCCTTACGTGTCAAATCAGTTAACGGTGCACATATGGAATTAAAGTTTTTGATATACTTTTGGTAGAAACCACATAATGAGACAAAGGATCTCACGTCTTTCTTGGTTTGTGGTCTCGGGGCTTTCTTTAGTTTCTCTAAATTCTTTGGGTCAGGGGTCATGTTTCCCTGATAAACTGTGTGTCCCAAGAATTCCAATTCTTTACATCCAACGCAACATTTGGTTGGTCGGGCTGTTAAATTCGCTTCCCTAAGTCGATTAAACAGCATGTTCAGAGAGTCAATGTGTTCCTCAAATGTTTCTGTTGCTATAAGGATATCATCCATGAAATTTGTGATACATGGATTATTCAGAGGGTCCAATAATTTTCTCATCATTCTAGAGAAGACACTAGGCGCATTCTTCAATCCAAATGGCAATCTATTAAACTCATAGTGTCCTTCTGAGGTACTAAAAGCTAGGTATGGTCTAACCTCAGGCTTTACTGGAATCTGATAGTATCCTTTACTCAGATCCACTTTTGAGAAATATTTAGCTTTATTTAGTCTGGCAAACAACTGATTTGTATCCGGCAATGGATCCACCTGTCCTTCTGTAATAGCATTCAGTCTCCTGTAATCTATACAGAGTCTATGTTCTCCAGAGGGCTTCCTTAAGAGTACAACACCGGAACTATACGAAGATTCACTGTGTGAAATAATTCCTTCCTTCAACAAATAGTCTATCTCTTCCTTCAAAGCTTTCTCCTTAGCAAAAGGAATCGAATAGGGTTTCATACAGACAGGTGTGGGGTCTATCAGTTTCATATCATATTCCAATAAGTTTGTATGCCCTGGTCGGTCTGTTAACACCTCTGCATGATTATCTAGAACCTGTTGCACTCTCTCTTTCTGAGTTTTCGTTAAATGTGTACTGATTTTCACCTGTGCCGCTGTCTCACAGGGGTGTAATGGATATTCAAATGATGAAAGTGGTTCCTTTTTCATCTCCATGGCAATGGACAAGGTCAACAAGTGTGTCTCTTCCTGATGTTCTCTTTCCAAATATTTCTTCAGGAGATTCACATGATAGATTTTTTCTTTCCCCTTCTTATCTATCTTATAATTTGTTCTAGACACCTTCTCTAGAACTGTATATGGACCTTGCCATCCAATTTGTAACTTATTCTGACTACCGGGTAGAAGAAGCAGTACCTTCTCTCCCACAGCCAAATCTCTGTCTTTAGCTTTCCTGTTATAATAGGCAGCATGTTTCTTCCTGGCTTGTTTCAAATTTTCATTGGCAAGTTTCCAGCCAGTTTTTAAACGAGTGGTCAGCTCATTCACATATTGGTATGAGGATGTAATATTTTCCTCTGCTTTTTCATCAGTCCACGTTCTTAACAGAGCTTCGAGTGGACCTTTTATTGGCCTTCCAAACAATAATGTTGCCGGGGCCATACCGGTTGAACTATGGGGTACCTCCCGATAAGCAAAGAGGGCGGCGTGAAGGTACTGGTCCCATGTATCTGGTTTTTCGTGTGCCAACTTTCTCAGGATTGACATCAACGTGCCATTAAATCTTTCCACTTGGCCGTTCCCTTGGGGGTGGTACACACTACAATGGAAGTGTTTGGCTTGGAAGATCCTGAAAACTTCTTCAGTTAGTTTCCCCTTGAACTGAGAGCCATTATCAGTCAAGATTTGATTGGGAAAGCCTAACCTTGTGAAAATTGTGAGCAATGCCTCTGCCACATGTTTAGAATCAATCGATGACAGGGCTACCGCCTCTCCCCACATAGAACAAGTGTCCACCAGAGTCAGAATGTAGCTGTTCCTTCTCTTGGTTTGGGTGAGATTTCACACAAGATCCACGGCAACTCTCTCAAAGGGTGTTCCCACTATGGGCATTTCCCCCAGAGTTGCTGGTGCAGTCCAATGTTTAGGTGCTACTCGTTGGCACTCTGGACAGGATTTTACATATCGTTTGATATCTTCAGTTATTCCTGGCCAGAAATAGTGACAAGCTATACGCTGTCTTGTTGCGCTGATCCCCATATGACCACTGAAGGGAATCGCATGCCCTAGTTCCCACACTTTAGTCCTATATGAAGTGGGAAGGACCAGCTGTCCGTGACCATTGGATTCAGATCCAGCCTTCCTATATATCAGCTTGTTCTTCATATAAAATTCTCCCTTGCCTGGAGGTGTATGAGATTTGGGCAACTTCTTGAAACACGGCTTGAGTGTTTTGTCCTCCGCCTGTGCCTTCCTCATCTCATCTGGATGAGTATTTATTGGATTATCCTCCTCCTTTTTAGACTGTGATCTGGTCTGCACTGTTGCCAATATCACAGGTCTCTTGGGATTCCCCAAGAAGACATATCTACACCCCAATATCAGAGGGTAGATTGGCTCATTATTACCTGTTACCTCTGCTTGAGCTGCTTGATACCTTTCAGCAACATTTAGCAACTCACCCAGCCTCTCTGCACCTTGTTCCATGAGAAACTTTCTCAGGTCTGGAGCCATGGACTCTCTTAGTTGCTCTATAAGGACCATTTCCTTAAGATCTTGGGTTTTCCCCAGAGAAGTCCATTTCTCCAAGTATGTCTCTATTCGTGCAGAGAACTGGTGATAGGTTTCACCTGACAGTAGTTTAGCATTCCTAAATTTTTTCCTATAAAATTCTGCATTCTTTTCATATCTTAACAAAAGAGCCTGCTTTAGCATGTCATAATTTTCCTGATCACTTCTGCTCATTTTTGCAAAAACTTCATAAGCTGCCCCACGAAGTCCTTGAGATAACTTTAAGCTCCACCTTTCTCTCTCTAACCCATATGTGGTAGCTAATAGTTCATATCTATTTAGATAGCTCTCAATATCATCGTCTTTCTCAACAAAATGATCTAAATGAATATTCATAGCTGAGGTTGAGGCTCCCTGGCTAGCAGTGGCATCAGAGGTAAAGGGACTGGCACCATTTTCAGGAGCATGGCCTTGAAACTCAAACTCCCTTAGTCGTAACTCATGTTCCCTTTGTAATCTCTTCTCCTCCTTTTCTGCTTCCCTCTCTGCAGTTAATCTCTTGTCTTCCCTTTCTGCAACTAATTTCTTCTCTTCCCTTTCTGCAGCTAATTTCTTCTCTTCTCTTTCTGCAGCTAATTTCTTCTCTTCTCTTTCTGCAGCCTGTCTTCTTTCCTCGGCTTCCAATGCTTTAGCCTCTTTGTCAGCCTCAATCTGCAACCTCTTAGCCTCAGCCTGCAACCTCTTAGTTTCTTTTTCAGCCTCTAACTTTTTTTCGGCCTCTTTTTCTAATCTTCTTTCTTCCCGTTCAATATATTTGTCACATTCAGCAGTGACATAAGCAATCATAATTTGCCCGTCCATTCCTAACTCTTTCGCAGTCTGTACAGCAGCAGATCGAAATTTTGCCAAGTCGGCCATTGTCTAACATGCAATTGTAAACAATTCAATCTTTCAAAAATTATCTAAGGACACTACACGCACTGAGAGCTCAACCTTATTTATTTCCACCCAAGGATACCTTTTAATTCTTTATTATTCCCAATATCTATAACAGGAGAAAGTTCAATATCCCGGGAGCGAGACCCCAATATATGTGGTAAAGTGGGATGTTATAAATATTTATAGGGGACTTAGTGTACTGACTGAGATCAGCTGTGAAGGTATCTGTATCTAATAGGTGTAGTGTTCTACAGATAACCTTACTTGCTACCACATTATAACTCAGTCAGAATTATTCTGGAATATTGTGATGACTACGTTAAATGTCTAGGGTATGTATATGATGAAGTGTAAGTCACAACAACAACAGACAGATAAACAATTTAATTTATTCCACTACACTTGACAACACTGTGACACTCACACACATTTAACACTCTATAAGACTATCTTAAATGAGGCACTGGTAAAGTTTCAAATATAAATATGTATTAATTACTTTCCCTAATGTATGTGTCCTGATTCAAATACAAAGTGAACCAGGAATCACAATCAATTGTAATTACAATTTATATGTACAGAATTTATCAATATGAACCTTGTAGTGACATATTTTATTAATATTATCGTATGTGTGTCAGTTGTGTAGTAGTAATATGAGGTAATACTGGTTTTGTTCTTTCAAGCTATGTTGTTATTTGTCATCATGACTTCAAGTGTTTGTTTAACTTGGCAATAGTATGGGGAAAAGTTCACAGTTCCTATAAATTTAAACACTGTATTTTCCCTCCGTTTTATTATAAAGTCAAATTTTGAGGGGGGGCATAATGTTGAGCTCCTCTGGCCACAGACGCTTATCTTTCGTGATGGCGGCAGGAAAAGACTCCTCTGCTCGATAGCCTCCCTGTGTTCTGGAGACACCTCACTGGTCACTATCTGGACCCAGGAGTTTGCTGTCAGCCTCTAGATTCAGCAAAGCTCAGACCAGGTGCTGCTCAATAACTTTAGGACCACGGTCCCTGAAACAAGAAGGTTGTACCTCCTATTTCAGAACTAATTTATAATAAATTTCCAGACTGAACACAATACATAACAAACACTGAGTTCAGAGCGGTAGGCCAACTGCTATCTTCATCTGAAACAATTTTCACCAGTATACGCCTCTGCAATTCCAGCATGATTTCTTTCTAGTCAATAAGATAGGTGTCAGTGTACTGTTTGGCAATTCCATGTAGTTTTACTTTCCTCCGACACCTTCTGTTCAGGTTGGAGCACTATATAGGCTTTACCTCATGTTCGCTACTGAACCACACATATATACAGACATAATTTATCAATTTACATTCAATTTTCATTAAAAAGATATCAAATATTTCAAGCTTACCACAATTCATGGAATAATACACAGTTACGTTGACTGGCAATGAATATAGCACAATTTCGATCTGCCGATGTCCCAGGCTTTTATTTAGAAAAATATGCACTGGCGCTCAACGCACTGGTTCTTTAGTAAGTTTATTTGCAAATGTGGTGCTGACCTGACGCCTCTGATTGACTATATTGGCGGGTCTAACCAATCGAGCCATGTTTACACAAGCGTTTGAAAAAAATTACCCTACTACTGTTTCCCCTAGCAACAAAGAAGTAGTATTTATAGTCCGACTAATCGTGTTTAGCCTTACATTTACTTCCCGCCAATCAAATAGGAGGTAACATGTCAGCCTATTTCCCGTACAATGGTGGTGTGAAAATCTGCCACTGAGCGATTCTGATTTTGGTGTTGTCTGACATCCCTCACTATTTCTTTTGGCTATAATTTGTTAATTCCTAGACTATTTGCGTAACGTTTAACATAATCTTTGTCAGCAAGTCCTAAGGAACCCAAATACATAAATTTAATGGGGCTAAGGGGCTGCGTTCAAAATATGCATTTTCTTCTACCTCCTGTTCACTTCGAATACGATGTGATGTCTGGGTACTGTAATGTTTTCAAACGTAAACCAGTATAATGTCATGTTTCCTAATAAGCGTTTTTCAGGTTTTTAAAACCTAACTCGTATGGGTAGTGTTTTTTATCACTGTCGATTTGAAAAAAAGCTAGTGCTTGTGGCCTTACACGCGTGATGGTAGTAATTGTGTATCGCGAGACTGTGGTAGTATTGCCTGCGTTCCGGCTTTCAGCCCCTCCCTTTCTTTCTATCCTCAGTCCATCTGTCTTTCGTTTATGGTAACTTAGTGTATAAAATGACATGAATGGAATATTAAATATAGGTCAGCTTGCGTATCTCAAGGTTTTTCTTAGAAAGGCAGTACACGTTGTATCGTAGAAAGCGGGTATTGAAGCAGTAGGCTTTTACTATCAACGTGAAACGTTACAATTTGCAGACGAATTAGAAAACAAGGGGGATTTCGAGTACAGTCATTGTGACAGCACTGTTCTTTACCATTCTTCTTTCCTTTTAATGAAGTTATTTGTTAGGCTTTACATTTACTTTTTAATTTATATATGTGGATTAGAATTTCTCACGACACTGGTGCCGGAACAAGCTGGATTTAGAGAATGCTACAGTATAGAAGACCAAGTTACGTACTTGTCTCAAGCAGTAGAAGATGCCTTCCAGGAGAAGAAAAAGAGCCTAACGATCTGGGTCGACTTCAAGCAGGCCTTCGACAAGGTGTGGAAAGATGGCCTTATTGCAAAACTTAGGAGAAGTGGAATCCAAGGCAACATGATAAAATGGATCCAGTCATACTTGCACAACAAGAGAACTGGAGTCACTCTTGATGGTCTGCAGATCAGAAAAGTGTTGCTCTATCAGGGGGTACCTCAAGGAGGAGTAATTTCCCCAACACTCTTCCTTGTTTACAATAATGACCTGGTGAAAGATCTCCCCGCTGGAGGGAAAGCTGCCTTATATGCAGACGACCTAGTACTCTGGAGCGCTGATGAAAACGTCACCGCAGCAAATTATAGAATGCAGCGGGCAGCAGACATGCTAGTGTCATGGGCAGAGAAATGGCTTATCACAATAAACACAGACAAAACCCCCACAACACTGTTCTCCCTCGCCCCCAAGGACAAAGCAGCTAACATACACCTAGGGACAACCATGATCAAGGAAGAAAGTTAGCCCACCTATCTTGGGGTGACATTTGACCAAAGGCTTACATGGAATAAGCATATTATAAATGCAGAGGGAAAAGCCCGAAGAGACTAGGCATACTCCGAAAATTTACAGGTACCAACTGGGGAGCAAATGAACGAACTCTAAAGAAGATTTATAATGGAGTAATAAGACCACACTTAGAGTTTGGCTCAGCGGCATGGTCATCAGCTGCTAACTCGCATCTGCAGTCTTTGGACAAGGTGCAAAATCAAGCTCTCAAGCTCATTACAGGAGCCATGAAAACTACACTAATATCAGAGATGCAGAAAGCTGCTGGATTACAGACATTGTCCTATAGAAGAGACACAAAAAGCATGATCCAGATGGAAAAGTACAACAGTATGCCAACGCACCCAATGAAGGCTAGACTAGATGATCTGGCATTGGGACGTCTCAAACGTAGCAGATTTGTGGATCGGGGAAAAAGACTTAAAAGACAGCATCAAGAAGACCTATCCATGAAGACAACACTACTGAAGCCCACCCTATACCCTGTATCATGGGAACAGGCCAGCAGTGCCCTCCAAATTAATACATCAGTCAGTGGTCTCACAAGTGGATATGAGTATAATGATCTGCAAAAACGAACTGCTACATTGAGTATGATCCAAGAAAGCTATCCCGATCAATCATGGATACATGCCTATACAGATAGATCAGCAACAAATGTTGATACGAATGGAGGTGCCGGTATGTTTATCTCATATCCTGACAACCACTATGAGACTAGGCACATTCCCACTGGTAAATTCTGTTCCAATTATAGGCCTACAGCTGAGGTTCAAGCTCTAGGGCAAGCTGCAAATATGATTTATGTTGAGAGCGCATCATGGGGCGAAGTGATTTTGTTCCAGCAGAACAACGATACGCAGCTGGTGAGCGTGAATTGCTCGCCATCGTGTGGTCTATTTCAAAGTTGTTCAAGTATCTACTGGGTTACAAGTTCATCCCCCAAACGGATCATGTGCCATTGACAGCACTTAAAACCAAGACTTACAACAACCCACGACTACACCGCTGGTTCCTTTTGTTGCACGAATTCAACTTCGATATTAAACGAATTCGTGGGGCCGACAATTGGCTAGCAGATCTGCTGTCCCAGTGGTCTGAGGACAATAACTGATACTATACTGAAAATCCTGAATACACGACGTCTCGTTCGCAGTTATTCACAATAATCGGGAAAAGATGTCCAGATTGACATACCAGTTACACGTACTGAACTCGTATCATTTTACTAGCTAATGTCTCTTACTGGTTACTACTATACCTGCCTCAGCGGCAGTGGACATTTCAGGAGTTGACTTACTAATAAAATACCCAGGGTTTCTATAATCAAATAACATTGATATACTAAAATATTAAAATTATACCGGGTACTGACATTTACTAACTTATACATCATATACGGGGGTCACTGTGCATCCACAGTAATGACATACGGACTCACTCGCATATAAACAATGAAATATGATACACAGTGAAATTAAGGACGAAGTTTAGAACTTTTAAATTTATAACCTATTAGTAGTGTATGTAGTTTAAACATATATAACATTTATTGACGGTTTATTTACACCATTAGGGGTCGATTAATCGGTTTTAATCGGGATTAATCGGTGTTTAATTTAATACTTCATCTAGCGTTCACCCTAGGCAAACGCTCGCGGGACGAGGGGGTAATGTTGAGAGCACATCATGGGGCGAAAGCGATTTTGAAAAAGTAAATTTGGAGAGATCGCTATGCACCATGATGTGCCTCACCAAAACACAAAATAACTATGGTCATTGACTATGACTACACAAGGTAGCGAAAAATGACGAGGAGTACATAGTTACGTTTGAGTATTCAACAGTGTCGGCTTGTGTGACGTGGTCTACTAACTAGGCGTAGAGAATTCTACTCACAAAGTGTATCCAAGAATATAGATTTCGAAGCAGAAATCAAGGGAGATTTTAATTCAATATGGGACAAACACATTTTATCAGGATGTGTGAAATTCATGGAAAGAAATAGGCTCGATTGGCCAAAAATATATGTTTGGAGACAAGGTTATCATAACAGCATGTGAAGATATGAATATTTAAGAAATATACTGAAGCACATTAAAAACGCACCACCTGTATAATCCAGGAACAGAGTGTGAAATGTAAATATAAGTGTTTACAAGTTTACATATTTTGAATCTTTATTCATTTTCCTATGAATCCATGCTGGTCATTAATTTGTACATTTGATTGTTATGAAATTCATTGCATTCTGTGCAGGCAAGGGAGAAAACCAAAAATGCAACCAATAAAAAAATTCATTCACACTATCCTCAGTATCTGGTTTGTCCACCGTTTGCTTGCAAACAAGCTTGGCAGCGGCTTTGCATGGAACGCACAAGTCTCTGAAGGAAATTCTGGGGAATCAAGTCCCATTAACGTGTAAGAGCAGCTTCGAGCTGTTGCAGATAAGCTGGAGAACCTTGCCTGTAGACTCTGCATCCAAGCTCGTCCCACAGATGTTCTATAGGGGACATGTCTGGTGATAGGGCAGGCCAATCAATCGTCACAATGTTCTGCTGCTGTAGATATTGCTGCGTAATGCATGCGGTGTGCGCACGTGCGTTATCCTGCTGGAGAAGCTGCAAGTCTGGATAATTTATGAACGCAGGAGCAACCAATGCATGCAGAACCTCATCTAGATATGTCACAGCATTAACATTTCCACGGAAGACGTGAAGAGGCAAGCGATGGTCAAAACTGAATCCTCCCCAAATGTGAATACTGCCACCTCCAAATCGGTTGTGCTGACAAACACAGCAATCTGCTAAGCGCTCTCCACAACGTCGCCAAATCCGCATACGTCCATCAGCAAAGGATATGTTGAATCTGCTCTCGTCTGTGAATAGGACAGCATTCCACTGCAGTCTAGTCCATCTGACACGTTGCTCTGCCCATTGCAGGCCTATATCTCTGAGTCGTCGTATGACTGTCATTCGAGAGACTTGCCCAGGTCTACCAACTATTGCTCTTGCTGTTTGACTTGCCGGGAGAGAACGATTCCTTAGGTGACTCAGCACAATATGACGATCTTGTGCAGGGGTAGTAACTCGTGGTTGGCGACTCCGAAGTCTATCCCGCGCACTGCCAGTGGTTCCGTAACGTTTATTGATACGTACAATAGTGCTGTGGTGGCAATTCATCCTTCTGGCAATGGCCCGCGAGCTAATTCCGGTCTCCAACATAGCAATAGCTCGTTGGCGGTCGTTTTCAGATAGTCGTGGCATTTTAAGCACATGTACTGGGTGTTTTGTCTCAACGGTCTTTTTATACCGAGTATATTGCCACAACGCGTACACATTTTCAGGGTCATAGCTGTTGTGAATCGTGTTGCACGTGTAACTTTCAATGTTTTCATGTAGTCTGTACACAAACCCGTGGGTTGAATCATGCACTTTCAATTCCAGCAGCCATTTGCTCTCTACCTCATGACAAACACGGGGCAAATCCATTCCCACACCTTTTTTTCCAGCTTCTCGGCATCAGTATATATAATAATGGTGCGTTTTTAATGTGCTTCAATATATATGTAATTGCCGACTAAAAGAAAGCGTGCATGAAGGCACCGAATCTTAATAGTATAGACATTGATGGAAAATAAAAGATGTCAAGAAGGATTCGCAAGAATAAAATAAACGGACGAAATTATGAATATGCTATGAAAGCACGAAGGTATTAGTCTTAATAGCATGAAGAATTTTGCAGATGTGTGGACTTATTATAAAAAAGTATATCGAAGGAAGGAATCGATACTTAATTGAAGATGTCAAACTTTAGGAGAGCAATGTGTCGCTCATGAAAGTCTTTGTGATAAATAAAAATTAAAGTCGTTGAAACTAGAAGTCTTCAAAGAATCGTTCAAAGTTTTGGATTCTGTATTTGAATATTTAAACAGTTAACAGTTATGACAGTGAGTTGAGGAATACGAATATGAATATGAAGAAGAACGATTACCCATAAAAAGTTCTGGCCAGTTTTTATGGCAATACATCTACTAATAGAAAAACCCTAGACAACATTCAGACAACGAAGGAATTGTTCTTAATAATTTAAAACACCAACTCTGACTGCCACCAGGTAGTCATCCTCACAGATACACTGTCTGTCCTGCAAGCTCTCAAGGGTGGTAAACTCCCGCATCTGAGAAATGAACTAAACAAGGTAGCTGCCAAAAAGAGAACCATACTTCAGTGGGTACCACCTCATTGTGGTGTACCCGGAAATGAAAAGGCAGATATACTGTACTTGCAAACAAGGGAGGAGAATGCAAACAAGAAGATAATGAAATCACATACACTGAGAAAAAGAGAGCTATCCAGGCTATCAGAAGAGAACAGAATCAACCCAACGACAACTACCACGTTCTTGACCGGCAGGGACAGATAACCATTTTTCGCCTCAGGACAGGGCATAACGAACTGAATAAACACATGCGCAAGCTACGATTATCTGCTTCACCACTGTGCACATGTGGATTAAACACAGATTAAACAGTCAGAACGCTCCGTTATGCAGTGTTTACTACAGCCTTGGATAAATAAAATGGAAGTCCAAATATGTGCAAACAAGTAGCGAAGGACAATTAACTATATCATTATGAAAGAAACCCTTCAGGCGACCATTGTCCTCTCAAGGCTGTGTGTGGTCCCGGTTGCCGGGTCCTCCCAGCGCAGCGGAGGCAGCGGATGGGTGTTGTGCCTGTACCAGATTGCTCTTTTTCGCGGACCTTCGGTCCCGAGAGAATTTTGGCTGGACAGACGTCTCGTTAGCGAAGTGGTTTTATAGCGGCAGTACACACGAGGGCAAGTTCGGGGCACAGCGGATTGATCCACCGCTTGCTTGTCACATTGATTACGGAAACAACAATTAATATTCTGTTGTACCAATAAACGCCTTTAGGCGTAACGGAACAACGGATAATTTCTTGTTGCCCTAAGACGCCGCAAGGCGTAATGGCCACTGACTGCTTGGTCGGTCTTTGGCTAAGGACGGAAGAAGAAGAAGCTGAGCATGTTCTACGGGATTGTCCTCTGTATGACCAGTTAAGAAAGATATACTGGCCCAATGACTCAACACTAAACTCAAAGCTATATGGAGCTAAAGAGGAACTTCAAACAACAGTCGAATTCATCACGAGAACTCGTCTGACGGTGTAAACATCAAAGATGCGATCACAAGCAGAAGAAGAAGACCAGAGGCAGAAGAATTTCGACATAACTTGTAGTCGACCTTCGTTGTAGATGTGGCAGTTGGTAATGATGATGTTTAATACATCGATTAAAAGTGCATTTCAGCGCTGAGTGAACTTTGGGATGTGAACATGAATCAACTTGCGGTGTTAATGGGATTACCATTAAGAGGATGCAGAGCAAAGAAAAAATTACAACTCTGACAAGCGAAAAGAAACTTGTTTAATAACTATTTTTTTTTTAAAGTTTGAATTATAACATCAAATACACGGTTTTTTCAAACAGTTTCCGTGTACTTTATAATTTGTATAATTATAAACGTAATCCAAAATTATTTAATATCACATTAATATCAGTGAGTTTTATTGTTGTATTGTTAGTCCACTAACTTCCCTCGGCAAAAGTTACATTTCTTGATAGAATATAATGAGATCTCTTTACCTGGTTATCTTGTCTGTGAGTCTGTTATACAAATGAGCTTTCTAATCACGCGAATAAGGGTTTAAAAATTGAGCAGTGTTCCAAAAAAAAAAAAAAAAAACAATACTTCTTTTTTCTCAAACACTATCTGGCGTCTACTTGAATATTTTAAAAGAAAGTCGTCAGTTTGAGGCTAATTGTTTCTCCATAGAGTTTTTTTCTGGAAATAGTACTGGTGACGGCCATATGTGCTGTCCATGTTCCACTTATGTTGATGTCATGGGTTGCTTCTCTTTGCTCTGCAGTGATGGTCCAGCAATGGCCAAAACCTAGAGTATCTAATGTGATTCTTCAAAGATGTCTACCTTCGCACAAGATTACTCTAGGCAGAGATGCCAATAAAAGGATGATAGGGCTTCTACGTTGGGGACTCTTCACAAGATATTCAGAAATCAAGAACAATGCTAAATGTGTCTTAGCAAAGTTAACTTATTAACTGCCCAACAACTTTTATGAAGGTATATATTGAATGATTTAATTCAGTTTAATCTCAATTTAATGATCTGTTTTAAGTGTATTTAAGGTGACTGAGACATACGGGAGCAGTACACTCAAAAAGACTAAATTAACAATAATTGCATATATATATATATATATATATATATATATATATATATACATAATTTATTAATCAATTATTTTTAATAGTGTAAAATGAATAATTCTTTTTAAAAAAGCATCACTGTGTTATCTTATAGATATTGAGGGAATTGACTGAAAGTTCACTTGGCAGCTTTTAAGTTTGTAGTTAGTTGCCAGTAAGATTGTTGGTTTCTGCTCCCGCCGATGATAGGTTCTTTGCAGGTTATGGACTGTTTCACTCACGTCACTGGTCAAGTCTGGAGGTTGTGACACGTTCCAAGAAATATCAGGGAGTAATCACGAAGCTGGTCCAGCGTCTTCAAGATCCGCCTGGTGATTATGTCTAGCGTTGACAGCAAGCCACTTATACCTCACACTTTGTTGCAGAATTAGCACCCTTAACTGGTACCGCCGACTAGTATTATGACAGAAGAGAAATATATACCCTCATGAGTATTGGGTTTCCTGACATACAATCATGTGCACCTCCTCTAATGTTTTCATTCCACCATCCCATCTGCCTCAAAACTTTACCCTATCTGAGCATTAAAATTAATTCCATTGAGCATAACAAATTCACTACATTTATATTGAATATCTTTACATTTGCACTGGTTGACAAAGTGAAAAATATAATAAGTATGTACATCAGTTCTATCATCATCCACTCCCTACTCCATATGAATCTTGGGACTACCTCTGCTTTTGGTTCTCTATGAGAAATGCGCATAAAGCAGTCACCAGCTCTTGCAGTGGTTATTCATGAAATCATCATTCTATATGCTGAGGTTGCCAGCCTCGTATGACTTGGACATCCATTAGCAATTTTCACATGCTAATAAATTCAAAATATAGAATGTAGAAATGTACAACTTACCCCAAAATGTCTAGGGAATACTGGCTCCTGGCTCAGAGAAATAATGAAGACAACCTGTTTAAAATGCCTCTTACACGAGTTCTGGCGTTTAACTTTACAATAGGCTACCACTCTGACTTTGTGTTGAGATTTCTAGGATTCCGGCTTTCCGTGTTAATGTAGGTAGAGTTTTCCCGGGAAATAAGTCCACACGATGCTCAAACAAGGTCTAGTAAGATAAATGAAATTCTAATCCTATTCCTTTCTCTGGCTAGCTGGTTGTCTTCTTGATGAAGTGAATTTCACAGTGCTCTAAACCGACGACAGTGTCAGTTTATATTGCAACTTTCGTCCCACGCACGTGGTTGCTACTATCTGACCAGGCTCCAATCAGAGGTATTGTTTATAACATCTAGAATTGCCCAGCCAATTGTATTTAATCATACTTGTTACGAATGGGTTTATTTCAACAATTTCCTCATAGGAAAATTCTGCATGATTTTTTTTTAAAAGTCACTTTCATATAAGGAATTGTTATTTTCGTCGATCATCGTTTCTGTTCACACTCAGGACTCCTACATTATTACAAATAATGTCTTCGTAACAATTCTGTCCGGAGGCGATTACAATATTTCCGTCGTCTTCTGGTGTGTGTCATATGACCGGCGCTCCCTGTGTAAACACAAACACCAGGTGTCACTACACGAAAATGACTGGCAGCCAATCAGCTGTTACTGTATAAACTCTCAGGGAGGTTGATCAGGTAAACAGACATGACGAATTAGTACATGAAGAAGTGTAAACAAGTGACTCCAAAATACCAAATATTATCTGAGGTAGGAAAATAGAACGTGAAGAGCACAAAATGCATTACGGGATGGCACAAGAAATGAAAAGTTTCGAGGTCATTCTGTGACAGTTGGGGCATCTGTGAAGCAGATGTTCAGCAGTCATTTTATCAGTTCCACAGTTACACTCATCGGTAGTTAGCTTGATGAATAGATGATGTCCAAATCTATGGTGGCTCGTGCGGAGTCTGAAGATTGTCACTTATTCTCTTCTCTGGAGCTTTTAATATGATTCATTTGGTGTGTGTCCTGGATGCTCTGCATACCATTTGTTTTATCTTGTGTGATTACGATTGTTTTGTGTGAATAGTATCTCTGAGTCTGATATGTAAAGCCACAAATATCTTGCGCGCGAATAGCTTCTGTCATTCTGTTATCTCTAGCCACGATTATCTTGTGTGAGATTATATTACGGGAGTCAGTTACATTAGGTGACGATTATCTTGTGTGAGAATATATTATGTGAGTCTGTTATGTAAATAGGTTATCCTCGATGTACATTATAGTTATGTTCCTTAAAAAAGCTCGACTTATATCGAAACGACGTATATCGATCATCAATTCTCCATTAAACTAATGCAGAGGTTCTCAAAAAGCGGTCGCCAAGACCCTTTCCTGTGGTCTGCGAGGTCAAAACAATCTTCAGAATAATCTAAGACGTTATTTCCATTTTTCACTCTTATTCTCTCACGAGTGTACAGTGGAGTTTTCACTCTCATTCTCTCACGAGTGTACAGTGGAGTTTTCACTCTCATTCTCTCACGAGTGTGCAGTGGAGTTTTCACTCTCATTCTCTCACGAGTGTACAGTGGAGTTTTCACTCTCATTCTCTCACGAGTGTGCAGTGGAGTTTTCACTCTCATTCTCTCACGAGTGTACAATGGAGTTTTCACTCTCATTCTCTCACGAGTGTACAGTGGAGTTTTCACTCTCATTCTCTAACGAGTGTGCAGTGGAGTTTTCACTCTCATTCTCTCACGAGTGTACAGTGGAGTTTTCATTCTCATTCTCTCACGAGTGTACAGTGGGGTTTTCACTCTCATTCTCTCACGAGTGTACAGTGGCGTTTTCACTCTAATTCTCACTCGAGTGTACAGTGGAGTTTTCACTCTCATTCTTTCACGAGTGTGCAGTGGAGTTTTCACTCTTAATCTCTCACGAGTGTACAGTGGAGTTTTCAATCTCATTCTCTCACGAGTGTACAGTGGAGTTTTCACTCTCATTCTCTCACGAGTGTACAGTGGAGTTTTCACTCTCATTCTCTCACGAGTGTACAGTGGAGTTTTCACTCTCATTCTCTCACGAGTGTACAGTGGAGTTTTCACTCTCATTCTCTCATGAGTGTGCAGTGGAGTTTTCACTCTTATTCTCTCACGAGTGTACAGTGGAGTTTTCACTCTCATTCTCTCACGAGTGTACAGTGGAGTTTTCACTCTAATTCTCTCACGAGTGTACAGTGGATTTTTCAATCTCATTCTCTCACGAGTGTACAGAGGAGTTTTCACTCTCATTCTCTCACGAGTGTACAGTGGAGTTTTCAGCACGCCACATGGCGTGTAATGACGTCATCTTTCTGACGGCTAATGTAATGTGTGCTTGTGTATTTTACTTTTTAAATACGTTTCTAAGGTAGTAAGTTTAGGTTATAAATATGCACGTTTTCTAATACGGTAAACATCGATAGACATAACACACACAGTTAAAACCTCTTATGGTTTTTAAGAGTGTAAAGTGGTCCTGAGACAAAAAAAAGTTTGAGAAACGCTGAACTTATATTATGTGGGAGAAACGTTCCAGACCAACTTAAACATTTGACTTTATGTGGAAGTCTATAGGCATATTGTTAAGGTCAGTCTGTTTTAGGCCAGGGGTGTTTTCTTTTTATTTGTGGTCTGAGGGAACTTACTTGTTGTATCTTTGTGGTATAAGTTAGATTTAGTTGTTATCTTCCCTTGTCTTGACAAGTTGACCATTTAACGAGTTTTATAGATCAGTTTCATGGAAAAGTTCTGGACTGGTCCCGTGTGAGCTCAACTCACGGCTTGCGATTATCTGGGCATGCGCAATAATTTACGCGAGACCGGAGGACTGGTTCCTTAAAAGAGTCGCCTGGGCGTTTTTCGGCGGAGAAGGTGGTCAGCCATTATTATCCTCTGCCCATGTGATCGGGGATGGAGATTTCTGAGTGTTTGAATATGTGTGAGATTTTTCCCTATTATTTCTCGATGTTTCTGAGTGCCAAGAAGATGATGTATATTAAGTGATTTATTCCTGGATTGCTGTAAAGGTAAAAAGTACTCCTCTATTTTGTAGCTTAGATGAACTTTGCATATTTTTGAAGTCCGGCACTCGTGCGGTCTTTACCGCTAAAAGATGTAGATGACTTGATGTGTCAGAAGATATATAGATTAACATCGAGTACTTGGAAGCCCGCTCCTTTTGCTATATGTTTTGCTAAAGATGTACCTTACTTGCTGTGCCAGAAGATATATAGATTAACATCGAGTACTTGGAAGCCCGCTCCTTGTGCGGCGTGTTTTGCTTAAGATGTACCTGACTTGCTGTGTCCGAAAATATACAGATTAACATCGAGTACTTGGAAGCCCGCTCCTTATGCGGCGTGTTTTGCTAAAGATGTGACTGACTTGCTGTGTCAGAAGATATATAGACTAACATTAAGTACTTGGAAGCCCGCTCCTTATGCGGCATGTTTTGCTAAAGATGTACATGAGTTGCTGCATCAGAAAAATATAGATTGACGTGCTACTAGCACTGCGATACATGCAGGCTACTCAAGATTCATTGATGCCAGATGTATTGAACTTTTGTTATGTCTATGTGCTTGAAACGTGTCCAAATGACAGTATATTTTGATGTCAACATATGTCGCCGTTGTCCTGTAATAAACAGTTTGAAACGTCACCAGTCGTTATTAAAGCTCCATGACTTCTAAGTGTGGGACTGTGATGTCTTCGTGACTGCAGCCTGTGTGGCGTATTCTATGTCAGGAAGGAAGTGATATATGGAACTTCTACAATGGTCGCAATTTTTCAGGGTGTGTTACCCAAACGACATTTGCGTCACAAGATCTGCAACGTAATATTTGATAATAACATTGATCATCTTCCCGAGCTACCACTGTTCCAATTCTACAGTGGTTAGCCAGCTTGCTGTCAGCTATATAGTGTAATTTTGTCATCATTGTCTGGAAGTGCTCTTCTTGTCAGTCCTCGTTCCTGTCGAGTGTTATGCCAATCATGCGGTGTTGCCAGTTCAAGTTCAACATTTCAGGAATCGAAGTGATGTAAGATGCCTGTACCTTACGTCATAGAGTTGCTGTATCCTTTCAGCGTTGGATCTTCTTGACACTGAACTGTGTTTGCTGTTGTGTTGGATGCCTGTTCCAGTGTCATCATTGCTGATATCCCAGGGAGGCCAGGATTTTTTTCCAGTAGCAGATAAGTGGCTATATTTGTTTGTAAACTGTGCCTTGGTATGTATTGGGATTAGGGCTTCCTCAAAACACTATATTCATATACCTTGTTTTTTATGTTACATGTTTCTTTGTTTTATGTTATATATGTGTTTATATTTCAGCGGGTTTGGTTGGGCGGAGACTGTCGTAGGATATCCCACTTTACCGAGGGTCTACGACAGCGTTCTGTAGGGACTATTGCGAATTTCCCGCAGTGGAAATTTCCAGCGACTTTTTGTTGCTGACGTATTTTGTCCACTACGTTGGTCTTTCGTGATGTTTTTGTTTAGTTGTGACGAGATGTTCTGCGTTGTTTTCGTATAGTTTTTCTCTGTTCTTTAGTTTTGATTAATTTGTTTGTATTTGTCTGCCTCCCCTTTTCTATCGTTTATTTCTTTACACCTTTTCGTTTATACACTGTGTTGTCATTGTCTTATTGTTAGATTTGCAGCTGTCATTACAAGTTTTTTTACATTTTGCTTTAGTTTCGCTTTATTGTTCTTTTGATTCCTGCGAACGTTTTAGTTTGTGGTTTACATTTCGTTCGTGTTACTTTTGTGTCTAATGTATAGGTGTTATACACTGTCTATTTTATTATGCACAATATGTATACAAGTGATTAATTATATTATTTTCAAGTAAGGTAATTATACAAGTTCTTGTGCAAAGACTTGTCACCCATTGTTTTGGGATTAAGTAAGTTTCTCAAGGGATATATTTACACAAGGTATTGATCTCATAATTAGACATAATGTCTACGTTAGATTACTTTATTGAGCAAGGGAAAGCTCTTGGTAAGACTGGAGAGAAATTAGAGGAATTTGCACTTGCGGAATACGGCAAGGCGCAAAAGGCTGAAGAAAAGAGACAGAAAATGCAAGCAGAAGAGAGAAATTTCAATTGGAAATGGAAAAACAGAAACTAGAAAGAGAGGCTGAAGATAAAAAAAATCCCGATGCATATGGAGGCTAAAAATAAAAAAAATGTAAATGGAGGCTGAAAATAAAAAAATGCAAATGGAGGCTGAACAAAAGAAATTAGAAGCTGAAGAAAGAAAAGAAAAACAGAAGCTAGAAGCTGAAGAGAAGAAACAAAAGCTATAAGCTGAAGAAAAAAGAGAAAAGCAGAAAATGGAACACGAGGAAAGAATCTTAGCTTTGGAGTTGGAGAAAATAAAGGTGGCAAATATGAGTAATTCACAAGGTGAATCAAATAATTCTTCTAATAGGGCAAATATTAAACATTATGATATTAAATTACCTGCTTGCAACCCTACCGCGACGATATCGCATTCTTTCTGGGTAGATTTGAACTGGCATGCGACTGTCATAAGAGAGACAAGTCGCAATATTGTGATCAACTTGGTAGGTTACTTACAGGTGATGCTCAAAAGGTTATGATGTCGGTGGAAGATACTGACAAAAATAACTATGATATTATTAGAGCAGCCCTGATTAAAAAATACCAACTAGATGAAGAAGGTTATCGCCTACGCTTTAAGTCTCTATTGCCAGAGACAGGGAAAGATTTTTCAGACTTTATATCAGATATTCGCCTGACATTTTCTCGTTGGGTGTAATTGACAAAAACTGAACACACATATGTGGCCCTTGTTGACTTACTGCTTCGTGACAAAGCTATGTCATCAGTTAGTAAACCTTTTCTTTCCTTTCTACATGAGCGAAAACCTCCAAATATAAAAGATATGGAGCAATGCTGTCGTCAATATGTCACGGCACATCCTAATGTAACGGTTAGCAATTTTAAAGTTGAAGAAGGTTTACCGGTTGCTACAGCAACACCATATGGTCCTAATTTGCGACGTAGATCTCAAAGTGTTGATCGAAATTTTGGTGGTAGATATAATCGTAACTATGGACAGAACCAATGGGGCCCATCACGTAATGATTCTTCTTCAAGGAACTGGAGACAATTTCACGGTCCTCAATATTTTAGTTCCAACAATTATGAAAATTTTGGAGGAGGTAACTGCAATAGAGGTTATCAACCTTATAATCATTTTTCACAGAGACAGCAAAACCCATCAAATAGATATTTTGATCAAAGGGGAAATGACAATCGCAACTATGAAAACTGGGATTCAAACCAGAACAATAATTTCAATACAAGAAATAACAATAATCGCAATAGAAATAATAGACGCGATACATCACAAGATAACAATAGATCTGAAAATAATAGATTGCATCACCATGCTAACTCCTCTCAACAAGAGCCCTAAGTTGTTAATGATCAAGGTAATAATAATAATGGTGTCTCTAATGCTATTGGTTGCTCTGCTTTCGATTTCGAGAGAGCATCTCAATGCCCGCAATGCACAAGTTTGTTCTAACCTACGACTATAACTACCATGAGTTGCGGTCATCCTCTACCCCCTCTTCCTGCCGCAGCGTCGCATGACGGAAGAGGCTCTCTTACTCTACATAACGGGTTTGTGAATAATAATCCAGTCTCAGTTCTCTTTGATTCTGGATGCGCAACTGTTGGAATTAGACAGTCTCTAGTCCATCCATCTTGCGCAACAGGTAATATGGTGAAATGTGTGACATTCGGTGGGACAGTTGAGACTTTTCCGACTGCCATAGTCCACATTGCCACACCATTTTTCACTGGTTATATACATGCATGTTTGCTCAGAGCACCTATCGCCGACCTTACTGTCGGACAGATACTTGGTGTAAAGGTTTGTACGCCGGTACAAACTGCTGCTTGGGAACGGCAACATCACCTTACTGCTTCTACCTTAGGGACTATGCCAAAATCTTCTCACGTTATACATTCTACTAATATGGTGCAATCTTGCAGTATGGTTGATACGATTGCTCATCATACTAATTTTGGTGCTTCTTTTAGCCCAGTACGACATACTTCAGTACGTCGTCGCTCTAACTTTCACTCTTCTTTAACTACTATTGTAGAAGAAGATTCTTCGATTTTATCTGATACAGACACTAACTTCTTCTCTACGACTGAATCTACATCCAGTCATGTTGATTGCAACTTCTTTACTGCAATTAGTAGCGTTTTCTTTGCCACATGTACAATTTTAATTGTTAGTACATACCTATACCTTATGAGTTTCTTTACTTTTCTTGCTGGGCCGGTTAGCTCAGTATCTTCGTCTTTTACGACTTTTTGTCGTTCTTACTGCTTTTCTTTTAAACTTCGACTTAGGTCCAAGTTTACCAATGGCTGGTTTTGCATCTTTATTGTATGCTTCTTGTTTTTTCTCTTTGCGCAGTACACAGGCTATGACGTCAGTTCAGCCGTTAGGATGTACACATTTATCAACTGCATTTCCTTTGTCTTGCGCAAAATCTCAGATTGTCAGCCATTATGACACTCTTGGTCATAGTTACCATCTTATAGATTTGCCTTTTGACGTGGGTATCATGTGTATACTCACGACTTTTCTTTACATAAACTACATGCTGCTATTTTTCTCACATACTTTTATAACCCTGGGTAATTCAGGATTCTGGACTATTTGTATTACTTTTTCTGTTACCGTCTCTATGTTAACGGAGGAAGGTTAAGTCTACACGGCCACATTTAATAGATAAAAATGTAGGATTGACTATTGTGTATTTTATAATCCTACGGTTATCAAACAGAGATTCTCATTTGTATTTGTCACGTGCTCTGTATTATGAGTGTGTCGTGTGTAGATAGTAAACAACATTAGGGGTATGAATAACACGACGCCACTTGTACAGCTCCATGACATTTAATAGAACATTCACATAAGTCCTGAACATCAATAATATCGTCACGCATGCATAACATCACACTCAGGCTGACACTGCCTGTGGGAAATAACTCCTAACAATACTTCCACGGACTGGCTGACCGTCCACACACTAACAGTACACACAACACGTTTCTATGTGCGGCATTCAACCCTCGCACGAATCCATTCACCATACAGGTGTAAATCACTTATCCCAAGTGACTGGCGGCATGCAACATCGCCATATAAATACTACTCCAATATAGCTACAAGGCGGACAATACTCAACGCCTTACTCCACTGTAGCTCCAAAGGCGGGACCAACTCGTCGCCTTAATATGTTCTCCACGAACACTCCTAAAGCTCCTCCAGAACACTCCTAGGCGGGAAGACGTCGCCTATACAACAATATGTCAGACATAATCACAATATTCATAATCACTATATCATTATCTCAACTGTCACATAATACGAGCACCCAGCTCGATCACAAATCACAGCCTCAAGCACACAGCTTGGCTATCAAGCACAGACTCTCCCCAGTCACATCCGGGTACTCTCTCAGTCACCCAGACTTGTTCACCAAACACGCTTTCTCCATGCGCACGCCCCAAGTCACCACATACTGACATGAAGCCAGACATAAACTCAATCCCTGAGTTAAACTTAAATATTGACAACCTCAGTGACCCTTACTTCCACTCACTCCATCATCCACCCATGAAACTGCTCTGTGACATCTACCCCCTCTCCAGATGGAAAACGAAGTTTTGCACCGACGAATTGGGCACATACCACAGAATGCATCATGTATCAACTCGTGATGGAATACAAACATATCTCACTGAAGAAGTTGTCAAATTTCTGTGACTGGATTATTTACACAAAGTTACAATGGGTGAGTCTCACTCTAACCCATACCACAGTTCTCTATAATGCTTCCTACTCACATGAAGCAAATGCTTATAATAATAATAATGTCCTACCCTTTCACCAAAATGAAACAAATGATATAGTTGTATGCAATTATATCAGTCTTGAAAAATTCTTGCACAACTATCAGTTATTTATCCTTATCAAAATACATCACAGAAAAAAAAATCATCAACAATTTCTTATGATATCTGTTACAAAAATGTTCTACATGTCATTGTGAAAAATGTTAAGTTTCATACACCGCAGTACCTTAGGTACACTACAAGAATTAAAATTTAAACAACAAACCATGATGCTCAATCACACTGCATCATTATGTAGTATAACACAACCCAAAAAACGTATAACAACCCATGATGTCATATTTATAAAGTAAATCCTATAACATTTAACGCATTTCATTATTCAAAGAATAATCCACAATTTTTAACAAGATTTCAGTGAATGGTGTAATTTACTTACTATTCAGCACCAAAGCTTTTACTTCTTCCTAATCCATTCTTAAAAGATTTAATTTCCTTCACAATGATCAGTTTAATTCACAAAGATAAATCTAATAATTCTTCTCATATTCCTTAAGTTCTTCAATCCAAAACTTTGCTTGGTCAAAATTGTATCTGTGAAGTTCTAGCAGATACTGATAACTCTTGCTCCACTGCTTCCTAAATTTCTACCATTATGCTCATCTCTAGCATGTTTATTCCCGCTTCTTGATTCTATTTGGAAAACAAAGTTGATACCCACATTCTTATACTCATTGTAATCCTTTCAGACAGAGGCATATCCCAATAGTCTCATACATTACAATTTCAACACATGCTATACCAATTGTTATTACTAAGGGCAATGATTTAATCAAAAATGTCATGCATTTAGCCATGACTGCATAAGTGTTGATACCCACAACTAATTACCATGAGACAGTTTGTCATTTAAGCAAACTGCCGATGCTTTACCCTCAAAAACCACAACAATGTGCAATGCATGTAGTCAAATATCATGATCACAACAAATCAAACTGTCAACATTTCAAAATGCAATATCATTTGAACTATATAACTAAGTACATCAGCCCAAAAAAATATTGCTCTCTGGCATCTGGTACTCTGCAAAGATCATCAAGGTATGAGATAACTTCTTAAAACAATTTATTCTGTAGACCCTCTCAGCAACTTGATGCCCGATCACCATGTCAAGACACTGTCAGTGGTGCCAAAATGAGATTTCAGTAGTGCCAATACACTAACACTGCACATAATATACTAATAGTAATGTAAAATATGTTTACAACAATAATTACTAAATAAAAGTAAATATACACTATTTAACTAAACTACTTAAAGAAGAAAAGTATCTATCCTAATATTCTACAAAATAACACAATACAACTGAAAAAGAAACACAAGTATTATATTCAAAATATCCAGCGTAAACTTGTTGATGTGACTTGACGCTGTTATATGGAGAGTCTCAACAATTTTGCCAGTTATTTCGAGATTTGACATCTGTGATGCCCCCTTGAGTGCAGAATGTTCTCGGACTTCGAAAGACATCTCTTTGTTGTACCTGCTCCAGTTAGTTAACATTATTATTCATTAGTAAATGAGATTATATTAAAAGATATGGTACTATGTTATGATATAACATTTTGTTGATAATATGTCGGTGTCAATATATTGCTGTAGATTACGATGTTAAGAGTATAATATGTTTATGACATTTCTATTTTTTGTAACTTATCATTGCGAGACATGTCGTTATTGTATTTTTTGTTGGGATATGAAGTCATGTGTATGTAATTCTTTCTAGCATTGTGATAAGGGTGGATTTAACCAAATGATAATGGTGCGCCACAATGCCAGGTACGTTAGCTCCGTATAAGATTGACGACCACTTGCCACCCCTATCGACACCTGGTATTAAAGTGCAAGATGTAGGTGTCTTCTCTGATTTTAGGATGTTGCTGTGTATGTGGCAGTAGAACAGTTCACAGGGTATAATACAGGCAACATGATGTGTAGAGTCATAGAAATGGTAACTTCGTTGTATAATTTTTTACCATTTATTGCACGCCACAAAACAGTCAGGATATTTATATCATCAACATAGTTCAACGAGTTCAGCATTCAAAATCATAGAGTTCTAGTTCGTGAAGCTGTATAAATAATATATATAAATTCTGCAACAGTGTCAGCTGCAGATCATCAATGTTCATAGACAATAATAAATATTCCCTTCCTGATGCTAGCAGATCAGATGTATACAATAAGTCCGTTTACTGTCTGCACGTGAATAGCATACATGGATTACAGGTCAGCTCGACCTTTATAACTTTCCTAAGTCTAACCATCTGACTTGGACGTGATCTCTGATATAACGAATCCTGGAACACAGACAATAGTCTTGCTGGTCTAGAGCGACCCATATGTATATATATATATATAACTAGTTCAGGTATAAAGATACCGGTGACTTAATCCTAGTCAAAGTACCTCTCCATTTTGAATCACACAGGCGAGCAAAAGGCGACAAAATGACGAACCTCTAGATGATAGCATAAAGTTCGATACAAGAGGAATTACCTTATTTCGGAAAATCAACCACGAACATATGCCTCCAGGCAGGCTTGAATAATACTGGGAAATAGTCTAGTTAGCTAACTAACTCACAAAGACAATGTATTTCCCTCAGAAAATCACAAGACGCAGGTTGCGTCTGCTCGCTACTCAGACCATTTCTAAACTGCCCCGAGCTGGGCGGAACAACCAACGAACTCCAAGTCGAGACATGCGCAGAACAACCATCTCTGAGTCGCCGTTCACAATATGAGGATTCTAAGAACATTCGAGATAAAAGTCTTACACAGTCGCGCCTTTTATGGTCATGAACAGAAGCGTTAAGACAGGTTTCAGACATCTACAACAGTTGACTGATACTACCAAATAAGGAGATATGGTCACGCTTCGTTCAAGACATTATAGACCGAACGTGTCTCGATACAAGAGGAGGTAAACTCATAAAAAATAGCAGTATCAATATCTCGGGTTCTGTCCCTTTGACTGCAAAATATATATAATATACATTTCAGTCAAAAAATGATCATACATACGAAAAATGATTATACAAACGAAAATAATAATGATCCGTGCGTAACATTACCGCACCCTCCCGGGAAAAAAAATGAAACATTTTTTTTTAAAATCCTGGAGCCGGCAAAATCTAGGCTCCTAACGCACGTATGATGCGCGGATATATACCTAACAAACTAGCTCAACGCATGGAGCAACACTGAGATCATATCTCAGATCCTTAGAGAAAAAATTTATCTAAGTATACGCTTATATATTCCAGGAAGGTGCCACCAACACACGCCACAATGATGGCAACATCATAATGAAAGTCAAATTACTCTCATACCAATATATGAAATTAAATATATTATTATGATATCATACAATGTGTTGCAAATAGCGGTGTAATTTACTAATATACCGCACTATATTATTACATTATATAAAGCAACAGTAATTAATAAGTAATACATGTGTTGATCTTCGTTGACATAAAACATTCAATAGAAGAAGATGTGGACATCATCCGCTCCCAATCTAGGACAGGACTTGATATCCTCAAAGTTCCACTTACTTACTTACTTACTTAGTCGTTCCCCTTCTACCGTGAGGTGTAGAGGTTTGGAAGAGATAGCGCCAGACCATTCTATCAGCTGTCTTCTTCCTGGCCTGGTTCCATTCTAGTCCTCGGTCCTTCAAAGATTGTCTAATGTTGTCCTCCCAGCGGACTCTGGGTCGTCCTGGAGGTCTGGATCCCTGGCTCTTTGTTTCCCATGCTTGTCGTGGTAGCCGATCTTCTCCCATTCTGCAGACATGGCCAAACCATCTTAGTTGGGACTGTTCTATTTGGGTCTGCAGCGGATGGGATTTTAGGCCTTGACGGATCGTCTGGTTGCGGACCATGTCTCTTCTTGTTACTTCAACCACTTTCCTCAGATACCTCATTTCTGAGGTTTGGATCTGGCTTTTGTGGGTTGTAGTCATTGCCCACGACTCGCATCCATATGTCAAGACTGGGACATAGGTGGAGCGGTATACAGCCATCTTCGTTTTCTTACCAACCTCTTTCTTGCTGAGGAATCCACGATTTATGGCCTGAAAAAGTCTCCCAGCCGCTGCTTTTCGAGTGGCCAACTCTTCTTTGATGCCTCCCTTTCGGTCTATAATAGCTCCGAGATATTTAAAGTGGTCGACCTGCTCCAGGACCTGTTCTCCCAACTTAATCTGATGTTTTCTTTCTTCTCGTGATATCACCATGGATTTTGTTTTAGAGCTGCTTATGACCATCCCTCTCTTCTCCAGCTCTTCCTTCCAGACTTGCAGGTTGGATTGGAGATGTGCCTCTGATTTAGCAATCAGGGCAACATCATCAGCAAATGCCAGCTCCGAAATATAGACCTGTCTCATCTTCCAGTACCCCACTGAATACTTTCTTGTTCTCTCCTTACATGCCTTGATGACATCGTCCATAAGGAGTATGAAGAGGTAAGGTGATAGGATATCACCTTGTCTTACACCAGTGGTGGTCCTGAACTCTTCTGACTTATGGTTTGCTGTCCTCACATAATTTCTGCAAGACTTGTAGAAGCTCTGTATAGCATGAATCAGAGGTGCTGGAATATTCTTCCTTGCCAAACAGTCCCAAAGTTTGCTCCAAGGGACCCTGTCAAACGCCTTTTCCAGATCTATGAAACAAAGATGGATCTCACTCTTATACTCAAGGGCCTTTTCACTCAGCTGTCTGAGTGTGAAGATTAGGTCTTGAGTACTTCGGTTTGCTCGGAATCCGCACTGGACCTCATCCAATTGTGGCTCAGCTAGGCGTCGGAGTCTCTGCTCTAGGATTCTAGAGTAGATTTTACCAGGGACACTGAGAAGGGATATGCCTCTATGGTTTCCACATTGTCGATTGTCACCCTTTTTGAAAATTGGTGTTATGATGGCAATCTCCCAATCCTTTGGTATGGTCTTGTTGCACCATGCTGCCTGTAGGACCTTTAAGAGTAATAGGTCGCCTGATGCTCCCATGTACTTAACCATTTCTGGTGTTATACCATCATGCCCTGCTGCTTTGCCCATCTTGATTTTCTCCAGTGCTGCCCTCAGTTCTTCCATCTTTATGTCATCTTCACCATCATTGGTTTTCTCTTCTGTGCTAGTGGTTATCATTTCTGATGCTTCATCATGCTCACCATCCAGGAGTTCTGAGAAATATTCTTTCCATCTTTCCATTACTTCCTTCGGGGCAGTAAGCAATTTGCCTTGCTTGTCCTTTATAAATTTGAGAGGGCATTGTTTTTCTTTCCTCATGTTCTTTAGGGTCTTATAGAACAATTTCTGGTTTTCTTGTGCATCTTTTTCTAGCTTTTCTCCAAATTCTTCCCAGGACTTCTGTTTTGCTGCTAGCACTTTGTTCTTTGCTTCTGTTCTGAGTGTCACATATTCTCTATATTTTTCCATTTGTCCTGTTGTGTTTTTAGCTCCTAAGTATTGTTTCCATGCCATTTTCTTCTCTCTTATTTTCTCTTTGACTTCCTCTGTCCACCAAGGTGTCCTCTTTCTCTGGTTCCCAAGTCGGACTTCACCGCATGCTTCTGCAGCAGCTGTCTTTATGATATCCTTGAATTTATTCCAGAGGGTTTCCAAGTCATCAGGTCGTTCTTCTGTGTTGCTCACTGCTGTAGCAATAAGCCCCTGATATCTGGTCTTAATTTCTGGCTCTCTCAGCTTGTAGGTCCTAATGCTCATTTCTCCTGCTCGTTTACTTGGTTTCTTGCGTGATGTTGGGCAGTTCCTAGGCTGAGCAACTCTTTCAGTTGTTCGTTTGATTGTTAGCAGGTAGTGATCACTTCCAATCTCTGGCCCCCTCCAGACTCTTGCATCTCGGACATATCTGAATGAGCTTCTCCGAACAATGGCATAGTCGATCACTGACTTCTCATTCTTGGTTGGTTCACATCTAGTGTATGCATGTATGCGCTTATGGGGGAACTTTGTGTTTGTAATGATCAGATTCTGCTCACTGCAGAATCTAAGGAGTCGCTTTCCATTGTCATTGAGAGTATCTTCTCCATATCTTCCGATAACTCCACCCCATCTAGCATGGTCATTTCCAACTCTGGCATTAAAATCTCCGAGCATAATAACTTCATCTAGGCAGTCATCCACTGTCCTTTGAAGCAGCTCGAAGAATTCCTCCTTGACCTCTGCTCTCTCATCCTCATTTGGCCCATACACTATGACCAGGTTGACTATGGTTTCTCCTTCTTTTAGTTTTACAACCATAATGCGCTCCGAGACAAAGTTCCATCCCTTGATACTATCTTTTTGATTTTGGGCCACAATGCAACCCACGCCCCCTTTAGCTCTTTCAGATATGGGTACACCACTGTAGAGCAACGTGTTGCCATCGAGATCCATGACTCCTTGTCCTTTTTTCTTCGTTTCCGTTATAGCCAGGATTTCTAGTTTTGCTTTCCTCATCTCTTCCATTATACTTCTTGTGTTCCAAGTTCCATAAGTCGTAGTCCGTAGTCCGTTCCAGTTCGTCGCCTTTAGAATCAGTCCGGTTTTCTCTCTTGTAGTTCGCGTAATCATGATTTAAAGCAAACAGGTGATTGGCCTGTTGTGCCTTTGCATGGTGGAGGGGCTGCCTCCTTACGGCCTCCATGCAGGCCGCCCTCCTCCTTTTTCATCCGGGCTTGGGACCGGCATTGGCGGAGTTCTCAAAGTTCCACAATGGACATAATCTCGCAGACTTCACTGATGTGCTGCGAAAATATCAATAACACAAATCTTAAAGACAACTGGTAAATCTCTTAATACAATTATGCAAATATATTATCTAAATGTGGCCGAGTGATCTTTTGGCCCGTATATCACTAACAAAGCCTTCTTAGATAATTACATGGTACAATGTTATAAATTCCCCCCAAAAAAGTGAGAAAGAATCTACTAACATGTCATTATAGTATTGGACTGTATATCAGGAAATATATATGACAGAAGAATCATGTGGAATCGTGTGGGCATCTGGACAGAATGTCTGCCATCACATTATCCGAACCACGGATAGCTCGAACCGAGAAATGAAATGGTTGAAGAGCTATGGCATAACGAGTGGACCTCGAGCTCTTCAAGTTTTTGCTCTGAATAGCAGTAAGCGCTTTCTGGTCGGTTTCCACAATGAAGTGTGCGCCTAGAAGAAATCTTTGTAACTTCAGAATAGACCATACCATAGCCAATAACTCACGGTCTAAAACCGAGTAATTCTTTTCTGCAGCATTTAATTTCCTAGAGATATACATCACCGGATGCAGAGTATCAGAATACTCCTGCATTAGTGCTGCCCCAATCCCAGTTGACGAGGCGTCACTTCGAAGAACAAAAGTCTTCTCAATAGTAGGTAACCTAAGAATAGGTGGAGATGAAAATAGGGCTTTAACCTGGTCCAATGAGGATTGACATTCTTTAGACCAGCGGATCAGATTAGGCGACCCTTTCTTCAATAAAGTAGAAAGCGGTGCCATAATGGAGGACAGATTCGGAATGAATCGTCCGTAGAATTGGATCAAACCCAATAGACTCCGTACCTTTTTCTTTGTCTTAGGGACCGAAATGTTAAATATTTTTGAAACATTGTGGTCCTCTGTCTTTAAAAGACCATGACCAACACGATGACCCAGGAAAGAAATCTCACTAAATCCTATAAAGGCTTTAGAGGGTTTTGCAGTCAAGTTATACTCGCGAAGAGTAGACAGTAATTCGTATAAACCCAAATAGTGATCTTCCCAGGAATCACTGAATAGACAGATATCATCTAAGTATGCTATGACATCTGTACGATATGCGAGAATTCGCCGCATCATGCGTACGAATGTAGCAGGGGCGTTCATAAGACCGAAAGGCATGAAATTCCATTGGAATAAACCCCTAGTTGTAGAAAAAGCTGTAAAAGGTTTGGCACGTTCGGTTAGAGGAACTTGCCAATAACCTTTAGACAAATCTAGTTTGGTAAAGAATCTAGAATTAGAAAGTTTATTGAGTAGCTCTTCTAATGAAGGCATAGGTTCAGCATCGAACTTCGTAACTTGGTTCAATTTGCGATAATCTACGCAAATGCGAATGTTATTATCCTTCTTTCGAACAATAACCATAGACGAAGAGTATGCTGAAGTGGATGGTTCAATGATTTCCAAACGTATCATTTCATCCAATTCTTTTTCGACTTGAGACTGGAAATGGATAGGTATTGGATAGGGTCTGACTCTGATAGGATTCTGATCAGTTAGCACAATGTCATGTTCAATGACATGTGTGTGTCCCGGGATGTCTGTAAGAACATCCTGAAATGTTTGCAACATCGAAGAAACTTGTCGATGTTCCTCAGCGGAAAGATTTGGAGAAACGGTCACGTTTTTCCAAGATTCCGTAGAATAAAGTGGGACCATAGGAAGAGGAAGATTGACATCAGAAAAAGTAGTTTCCTCATCCTGTATAACTGACAGAGATGAGTACTGACCATGAGGTGCTTGAGAATTGTCCGTTGCCTGGAAAATAGGCTGCAAATAGTCAGGTCTTTCATGAAATTCCGTGAGCATATTTATGTGGAAAGTTTTATGCTTTCCATCAATATCGACAACATAGTCGACATCAGAAATTTTGGAGACTATTGCATATGGACCTTTCCATGCAATTAGAAGTCTGTTCTCCCTTGAAGGAAGTAGAACGAGAGCTTTGTCACCTGGACAAAGTTGTCGTAGACATCTATTTTTATTTGCAAACTGCCTTGCCTTTTCTTTAGCAAATTCGGATGAAGAAGTTGCTAGTTTGCATGCCTCGATGATCTTTTGCCTAAGAGCAATGACGTACTCATAAGAAGATTGAGTCTCATCGCTAATATTATCGGCAGTGATTAGATCGTGAAGTAAAGACATAGGGCCGCGCGGTTGCGCGCCAAAGACAAGTTCAAAAGGGGAAAACCCTGTATGTTCATTGGGGACCTCTCTATACGCAAAGAGAGCCGCGGGTAAGACCCTGTCCCAATCCTGAGGATGATCCTCAGTTATCTTACCCAGTAAAGTTTTCAGAGTCCTATTTAAACGTTCGACTAACCCATTAGACATTGGGTGATAGATACTGCTGAGAGACCTTTTAATATGTAGCATAGACATTACCTGTGACATAGTGTCTGATATAAGTTGAGTGCCATGGTCTGACAATATTTCTCCGGGAAAACCCAAGCGAGAAAATATCAGCCAAAGAGCGTCTGCGATATCAGCAGTTGAGATGCTCTTGAGAGGTATTGCCTCTGGCCAACGTGTGCACATATCGACACATGTAAGGATAAATTGATGTCCTCTAGCCGACTTAATTCTAAAAGGACCGATAATATCTATTGCCATTTTTTGAAAAGGGCGAATTGGAATGTCAGCAGCCTGGATAGGCGCAGCATGTCGTGGTCCTTTAGATTTGACCTCCTGACATACTTTGCAAGAGCGACAGTACATTCGTATGTCCTTGCTCACAAATGGCCAAAAGAAAGCCGCAAGAACCCTCGACTTTGTACGGGAAAAACCCATATGTCCAGCACATTGCGAGTCATGAGCATGTTGCAATATTTGCAATCTCATGCTCTTAGGCACAAGAATTTGTGAATGAGTGGACGTAGTCGAGTCTTGTACCATACGTACAAGTACGCCGTTCTTCATAGAAATCCAAGATTTCCTATTAGTGTTCTGATTAGGATCACCTTTTTTTGCTAGAATGAAGAATTTTTGTAAAGAAGGATCTTCTTCTTGCAATTTGATAAATGAGTCACGTGTAATAGTCAAGTGACTATCTTGGTCATTTACTTCATCATTATTAGTTAATGAAGTTTGAGGTGGATCCAGAGCATGTGCTCTTGTGACCACCGCATTGGTAGCTTCAATGTTTTGCTCTTCCCAAACAGCAATCTGCTGTGGGGTACATTCCCTAACTCCGTGAATACGACCAATAATAAGGTCCGCAATAGGGTTTGGAAGTAGACACGCGTGGACCTCTCCCGTGAAGAAAGGAGTAGCAATATGTATTATGGCAGTAGGATACTTTTCCAACGTGCCACCAAATGTGACACATTTGATGACCTTTCCTGTAGCACAGGATGGATCTACAAGAGATTGCCTAACCCGAACAGTAGTACATCCAGAATCAAACAACACTGAGACTGGATTACTATTTACTAGCCCCTTATGTAATATAAGAGAACCTCTCCCATCATGAGCAACATTAGCAGGAAGAGCGGGCAAAGGATGACCACAGCTTAAAGTACTAACGGTTTTCGGATCAAATAAAGTACTGCATTGGATACATTTATTTGCCCTACCAAAATCAAAAGATGAGCATCCGATAGCATTATGGTCTTTATCATTATTAACCTGTTTATCTGCTCCCTGAGATTCTTGTTGAACAGAGTTTGTCTGTTGATATCTTTTTCTCTTATGTTGCGATCTACCGCGACCATTATTGCCTCTGCAATTATCATTAAAGTCCCTACTGTAATTTTTATCCTGGTTTGAGTTCCAGTTTCCATAACTGTCATTACTATCTCTATGCTGTTGAGAACCTCTATTATCTTGGTATTGAGGTCTCTGCATAAAATATTTTCCTCTATACCGATTACCTTTGTGAAAATTTCTAAAGTTAACCGGAGTAGAATAACGTGTAGTATTAGGTTGTCTCCAGTTCTGGGAAGAAGAATCACCCTGGAATTGATCACTATGGTTCTGGGCATAATTACGATTACTCTTTTTATTGAAATTTTTCTGGCTACCCTGAAATTTACGCATAAAATTTGGGCCATAAGGTGCTGCCGAAGCAACTGGCAGACCTTCTTTCACTTTAGAGTTGCTAATGGTTATGTGAGGATGCGCAGTAACATACTGCCTACAATATTCTTCCATTTCTTTTATGTTTTTAGGCTTACGCTCATGAAGAAAAGAAAGAAAAGCTTCATTAACAGAAGACATAACCTTGTCTCTAAGTAGTAAGTCCATAAGAGCCTCAAATGTACTCTCTGTCTTAGACAACTCAACCCATCGTAAAAAAGTAAGACGGATGCTTGAGATGAATTCAGAGAATTCAACTCCAGTTTCTGGTAACATGTTTTTAAATTTAAGACGATATCCGTCCTCGTTAAGTTGGTACTTCTTTAACAATGCCGCCCTCTCAACCTCATAGTTGTTTTGTCAGGCACATCTACCATACTCAACAAAGTCAAAGCATCACCTCTAAGTATCTTGGACAGATGATAAACATATAATGTTTTATCTATATTATGCACCTTACATGCACTTTCAAATCTATCTAGATAAAATGTTATATCATCGATTGAGGGATTAAATGCTGGTAGATTAAGCTTGAAATCCTTAGCATTAGTCTTGTCTGACACCTTATTTGCATCATTAGCATTACCAGCGTTCAATAACTTTAACTTCTCTAACTCTAAAGCTAAGAGTTTTTCTTCATGCTCCATTTTTGCTTTTCTCTCATCCGACTCTCTTTGTAACCTTTTTTCTTCAGCCTCAGCCTGTAACTTTCTTTCTTCAGCCTGAGCCTGTAACTTTTTATTTTCAGCCTCTATTTCAAGTCTCTTATTTTCAGCCTCTTTTTCAAGTCTCTTATTTTCAGCCTCTTTTTCAAGTCTCTTATTTTCAGCCTCTTTTTCAAGTCTCTTATTTTCTTTTTCCATTTCCATTTGGAATCTTTTTTCATCCACCTGCATCTGCAGTTTCTTTTGTTCTATTTCAGCATCTATTTTCTTTTGTTCCAACTTTAATGCCTTATCATATTGAGTAGTTGCATATTCTTCCAACTTATCACCTGTCTTCCAAGGGCTTTACCCTGCTCAATAAAGTACTCTAATGTAGACATGATGTCTAAAATGTGAGTACAGAACCTGAAATAATTAATTATCCTATTTCAACCTTAATAGTAACAAGACTTAATAAAGTGCTTGTATAATCACTATGTTTACCCCAATCTCTGTGGGAAACAAGACTTGACACCAACTTGTATTATCAAATGTATAATAATATCACAAGTCACTTCTTAATCATCAGTGCACTACACAAATCAGTGCATAACCATCAGTTATTTATCATAACTGCACTACAATAGTGCATAAGCCAAAACCCACAAGTTAGTTATGATAAGTGCACTATAGACCAATAGTGCATGAGCATATATGTATCAATAGTGAAAGCTAACTATGCAAGAACTATGTAAACAATAACAAAACAATGTAAACAATAACAAGGATCAAAACTATACAAAAACATTCGCATAAGTCAAATAAATAAACAGCGAAAACTAAAAAGAAATATGCGAAGATATGACAAACAAATGACGCTACAGTGTATAAACAGCAATTTTATAAAAACTGAATAATAGAAAAGAGGAGACCTACAAATACGAACAAATGAAATCGAAACAAAAAACAGAAAGAGAGAAAAAAAATATACAAAAAACGAAAATAAAGTACAACTCGTCACAACTAAACAGATATAGCAACGATTGTCGCTAGCAAATTTCACAGTAGGAAATTCGCAGAGTCCCTAACGAAAATGCTAACAGTAGAAACCTCTGTAACGTGGTATTTTCCACTGAAAGACACCGCCCAACCGAAAACCCGCTGAAATATAAACATATAAATATACAAATACAAATAACATATAACATGTAGCAAATAGCAAAAAAGTGTGAAAGAATTTAGAAGGCTCAGCTAGAACATAAGGGCACAGTTCACAAACAAAACAGGCCACTTAACTTCTATGAATCCAAAACGTCAGCACAGTTCAGAACAGGATGTGATCAGCATTCTTAGGACAATGATCCAACGTTGATCCAAATCTGCTCTCATAAACTGCCATGACGAAGGAAATGAGCTTCTAAAAGGAAACAGCTTCTGAACTTGACCTTCTGAATTGACTTGAGCACTTGACCTTCTCAATAGGGAACAGTTGTTACGGCACTTGTCCTTCTTCTTAACAGATCAGGAAATCCATTCGCTCGGTACTTGTCCTTCTAATTGTAGACAAACTTCAATACTGCCGAGCAGCGCCGGGTAGTTTCAAAATATCAACAACTGTCAGAAAATCTGGATACTTTCGACAATAGTAACTTTTCTTGAAGGAAGTGAGTTGAACTGTAATCTTGAAAGCTTGATGATGATGTCTGGGTTTGTTGACCCCCTTTGATAGCTGGTATCAGAGTAAACCAACATATGGCCACCAAAAATGATAAGGGTGGATTTAACCAAATGATAATGGTGCGCTACAATGCCAGGTACGTTAGCTCCGTATAAGATTGACGACCACTTGCCACCCCTATCGACACCTGGTATTAAAGTGCAAGATGTAGGTGTCTTCTCTGATTTTAGGATGTTGCTGTGTATGTGGCAGTAGAACAGTTCACAGGGTATAACACAGGCAACATGATGTGTAGAGTCATAGAAATGGTAACTTCGTTGTATAATTTTTTACCATTTATTGCACGCCACAAAACAGTCAGGATATTTATATCATCAACATAGTTCAACGAGTTCAGCATTCAAAATCATAGAGTTCTAGTTCGTGAAGCTGTATAAATAATATATATAAATTCTGCAACAGTGTCAGCTGCAGATCATCAATGTTCATAGACAATAATAAATATTCCATTCCTGATGCTAGCAGATCAGATGTATACAATAAGTCCGTTTACTGTCTGCACGTGAATAGCATACATGGATTACAGGTCAGCTCGACCTTTATAACTTTCCTAAGTCTAACCATCTGACTTGGACGTGATCTCTGATATAACGAATCCTGGAACACAGACAATAGTCTTGCTGGTCTAGAGCGACCCATATGTATATATATATATATATATATAACTAGTTCAGGTATAAAGATACCGGTGACTTAATCCTAGTCAAAGTACCTCTCCATTTTGAATCACACAGGCGAGCAAAAGGCGACAAAATGACGAACCTCTAGATGATAGCATAAAGTTCGATACAAGAGGAATTACCTTATTTCGGAAAATCAACCACGAACATATGCCTCCAGGCAGGCTTGAATAATACTGGGAAATAGTCTAGTTAGCTAACTAACTCACAAAGACAATGTATTTCCCTCAGAAAATCACAAGACGCAGGTTGCGTCTGCTCGCTACTCAGACCATTTCTAAACTGCCCCGAGCTGGGCGGAACAACCAACGAACTCCAAGTCGAGACATGCGCAGAACAACCATCTCTGAGTCGCCGTTCACAATAAGACGATTCTAAGAACATTCGAGATAAAAGTCTTACACAGTCGCGCCTTTTATGGTCATGAACAGAAGCGTTAAGACAGGTTTCAGACATCTACAACAGTTGACTGATACTACCAAATAAGGAGATATGGTCACGCTTCGTTCAAGACATTATAGACCGAACGTGTCTCGATACAAGAGGAGGTAAACTCATAAAAAATAGCAGTATCAATATCTCGGGTTCTGTCCCTTTGACTGCAAAATATATATAATATACATTTCAGTCAAAAAATGATCATACATACGAAAAATAATTATACCAACGAAAATAATAATGATCCGTGCGTAACACATTGTAATGTTGCGTCGGTACCCAGCACGATATTGTGCGATTGTGGTAGCGCCTCTTTTAAATAATGTTTGAATTTTGAGAAAATATTTTCTCTAAGGTTGTGAGATTGTTTTTTCTTCTCACTCGACGCTCCATTGTGTGTCAGTATAGCCTGATATTATGGCAGTATAGATTTCAATGCCATTCGTCAGCGCATCATTTGTGCGTTGTGGGCCGGTGGTCTAGGTTATCATGCTTATTTTTGGGGTGTATATGTAAATTTAGTTTGTCTTCTAAGTTGCTATATTTCTATGATATTCATTTACGCCATGCATTTGATTACCATGTCATATTGTTGTCTTTTTCTTTCTTAGGGCATTGCTTCCCTTCATCTTTACTCTTTTCTTTCGTACCCCATTCTGTTTTTGTTCACTCTTCACTTTTCTTCTGATATCTTGTCGTTCTATCTACATCCTTCCTGATTACTCTTATTACTCTAGTGTTTATGCCTTTATATAGACTATATTTATACGTAGATATTTGTGTGCTACCGCCCTCATTTGTTCGATGTATTTTTTCAAATAAAAAAATGTTATTATTTTTTTTCCCGAGGGGTGCAGTAGACTGTTAAGGTCAGTCTGTTTTAAGCCAGGGGTGTTTTCTTTTTATCTTGTTTTCTTGTTACGCACAGATTTTTCTGAGTCAATATATATATATATTTACCTGTCGTGATTGTACACTTTAATTTTTGTAATCAAAGCTGCATAACTCTTGGTTAGCTGAGGTTACATTTTACAATTGTTGTTACCTTCTCTTGTGTCTTAACCTGACGGTCTATTATTAGATTTATGTCTGGTTGTTAATCCTTATATAGCTCGAATAGGTCAGCTTTTTTGGAATGTTTGCAACCTGAGTTGATGTTTATTCTCTGACCATATAAGGCGCGATTTGGTCAGTATCTTTGCTTGATATGTGTCCAACATCGTCCCGTTTGAGTTTAACTCAGGGGTCAAGCGCTTCTCCGCATGTGTCGAATTTAAGGTTGTTTGAGAAAGACTTCCGTTCCAGGAGTCGAACAGTGGTTCTAATCAGAGTGAGACGCGTTTCAGCGTCCGTGTTCATTTTGACGGGAAAAATTAAAGTCCTCTAGTGTTGTTAGTTTATCTACAGATGATTTTCCCCTTGTGATTCTAAGCGCCTGGAGGCGTGTGAGTTGTGGTGTTTATTTCTGAAGAAAGGTAATTGCTCTTCATATGATCATTATTTGTCGCCAGCTTTTATGATTGACATTTTGTAGTCTGCTTGCTAACTTTCCCACTGGGCGGGAAAGAGTCTACTGTCATGAGTTTCAGCTCACGAATCACCATGTCTTTTATGCATCGGGTTGGTGCATGCCCCAAGGGCTATCTGTTGGTTGAACTCTATTGCTCCGGTGGTATCATGTCGGTCAAGGTTTGACACCTTTGCTATTAAAGGAACTTAGAGGACATTGCCTGATGTACTCCAGAAGATATGTCTGTCTTGCTGGGGGGTCAGAAAGGGAGAGTTGATTTAATCTCTTACATCTATATATCTCGGCTGTAGTAGAAAAGGATGATGGTTTCAGCACCTGAATATATCTACAGTCGTTTATGATGCATTGATGCCAATTATATTATTCACCATTGCTATGCTGTATGTCGTCAAGATAGTACTGACTATGTATATGATGATGATCGTCTACTGTCCTGTATCGTGAATAAATCCATGAAACGTCACCAGCTGTTACCATTACTTGACTTCCTCGTTGTGAGTCAAAGTGACGTCCTTGTGACCTAAGTACTGTAGTCCTGTGTGGACCTTCACATTCTATCAACACATCAGACAACCTACCAGACACGAGACACCCTTCCATACAGTCTTCAACATTCCCTAGTGTCTACAGTAGTAATATTACCACTACACTTTGGTGACTACAAAATAATTACTCCGACATTTTTTGGGTGGCCAAATAATTACGCCTACATTTTTGGTGGCCAGCTGGTTTCGTCTGGTAACCAGCACTTACGGGGTCCATAACCCATTCATCATTCATCATTCGGAGGTCAAGGTTCGGTGTACTGTTCTCGCTTCATGCCTTCAAGATATCTAGGTCAGCATACTACACAGTTTTTCCTGCACTCAATATTGTGACGTGCCAAAGTAATATGTGTACTGTACCTGTAAACTGAAAGTACCCGGCGCTGCCTGATAGATTGCCGCCTTTGCTGTTTTCATTGTTTAGAAGGTCAAGTGCCGATTGAATCGAGTTACTGTGTTAAGAAGGTCAAGTGCCGATTGAATTGAGTTACTGAGTTAAGAAGGACAAGTGCCGTAACCATCTTTGGTATTATATGAGAAGGCCAAGTTCCGTACCTCCATCTTTACTATATTAGAAGGTCAAGTTCCGTAACAGTCGTCTTTGCAGTTTTTGTTCATGCAAGTCCAGATGTTTGATCATCGTTGGACCATCGAGTCTTTAGAATGCTGATCACTACCTGTTCTTTGCCGTATTGACGATAGGATACATAAGATAAGTGGCCTGTTTTTTGTGAACTGTGCCCTTGTATTGTGTATAACTGAGCCTTCTGTGTTTACATATCCTTTTGTTATATGTTTATATGTCACACTTTGTGTGTATGTTTATATTTCAGCGGGGTTTATTTCGGTTGGGCGGTGTCTGATTATAGGTGATACCACGTGATAGAGGTCCTATATCAGCGTTCTGTAGGGACTGTGCAAATTTCCCTTAGTGGAATTTGCTAGCAACATCTGTTGCTATTTTTTTCTAGGTGTGACGAAGTGTACCTTCCGTTGTTTTCGTCATATTTTTCTGTTCTTTATTTTGGTTTTGATTTGTTTGTATTTGTAGGTCTCCCTTTCCTATTGTTTAATTTTATACAAACTTTATGTTTATACACTGTGGTGTCATGTCTTTTGTATAATTTTCGCAGTTATCATCACATTCTTTGTGATATGTTCTTTAGTTTCGCTGTATATTTAGTTGACTTCTGCGAATGTTTTCGTATTGTCTTTGATCTTTGTTCATTGTTTACATTGTTCTTTGTTGTCATTCATTATTGATAGACATATTTGATCATACACTATTGGCTGTGTAGTGCACGTATGATAAAGAATTGACTGGTGGTGTTATTATTATACAGTTGATTATACAAGTTCTTTGCTAAAGACTTGTCTCCCACAGATATTGGGATGATATGATGTGATTATACAAGTACTTTATTTAAGACTTATTACCGTTAAGGTTGGAATAAGATAATTTATTATTTCAGGTTTTGGACTCATATTATTAGACATTATGTCTACACTTGAGTACTTTATTGAGCAAGGGAAATCCCTTGGCAAGACTGGTGATAAGTTGGAAGAATTTGCGACTGTTCAATATGCCAAGGCATTAAAGTCGGAAGAAAAGAGAATGGAAATAGAAGCTGAACAAAAGAAAGCAGAAGCTGAGAATTTAAAATTGCAGATGCAGGTGCAGGAAAGGAGATTTCAGATGGTAATGGAAAAACAAAAAAGAGGAGCTGAGGCTGAAGAGAAAAAGTTACAAAGAGAAGCTGAAGAGAGGAAACTACAAATAGAGGCTGAAAATAAAAGGCTAGAAAACGAGGCTGAAATTAAAAGGCTAGAAATAGAGGCTGAAAATAAAAGGCTAGAACTGGAAAAAGAGGCTGAAGAGAGAAAATTACAAACAGAGGCTGAAGAGAGAAAAGCAAAAATGGAGCACGAACAAAAACTCTTAGCTTTGGAGTTAGTGAAGTTAAAGTTGATGAACATGGGTAATGCTAATGATCCAAATAAGGTGTCATCTTTTGATAGGTCTAATGCTAGTACTTTCAAGATTAAGCTACCAGCTTTCAATGCTTCCAGTGACGATATAACGTTCTATCTGGACAGATTTGAACGGTCATGTAAAAAACATAATATAGATAAATCACTATATGTTGATCAATTGTCAAATATACTTAAAGGTGAAGCTCTGAGTATGCTAAGCATGGTAGATGAGCCTGACAAGAACAATTATGAGGTTGTCAGGGCGGCCTTATTAAAGAAATACCAACTTAACGAAGACGGCTATCGTCTTCAATTCAAGAATATGTTACCAGAAACTGGTGTAGAATTCTCTGAATTTATTGCAAAAATACGTCTCACGTTTACACGTTGGGTTTAGCTGTCTAAGACAGAACATAAATTTGAAGCACTTATGGACTTACTACTTAGAGACAAAGTTTTGTCTTCTGTCAGTGAGTCTTTTCTTGCTTTCCTTCACGAGCGTAAGCCTAAAAACATAAAAGAAATGGAAGAATATTGTTGCCAGTATGTCACTGCACACCCCCATGTAACCATTAGCAACTCTAAAGTGAAGGAAGGTTTGCCAGTTGCTTCGGCAGCACCATATGGCCCAAACTTCTTTCGTAAATTTCAGGGTACTCAACAAAATTTTAACATGAAAGGTAACCGTAATTATGCTCAGAATCAGGGCAATCAATCACATAGTGGTTCTTCTTCGAAGAACTGGAGACGGGCTGACAGTCCTCGTTATTCTGTACCCAATAATCATAAACACTTTCGCAGAGGTAGTTATAATAGAGGCTATTAAAACTATTCTTCGCGGAGACCTCAATACCAAACTAATAGATGTTCTCATCAATGTGGAAATGATAATGATAATTATGGGAACTGGGATTCAAACCAGGATAACAATTACAATAGAGAATACAATGATAATTTCAGAGGCAATAATAGTCGCGGTAGATCTCAACACAAAAAAGAGATATCAGCAAGCAAACGCTGTACAGCAAGAATCTCAGGGAGCCTGTAAACAGGCTTATGATAATAAAAACTCTAGCGCCGTCACATGTTCTGCCTTTGACTTTGGGAGAGCAAATGAATGCCCCCAATGGACTACTTTGTTCGAACCGACTACTGTAACTACCTTGAGCTGTGGTCATCCTCTTCCCGCTCTTCCTGCTGCAGTGGCGCATGACGGGAGAGGATTTCTTATCCTACATAAAGGTCTAGTAAACAATAATCCAGTCTCAGTCCTTTTTTATTCTGGATGCACTACTATTGGAGTTAAGCAATCTCTTGTAGATCCATCCTGTGCTACAGGAAAAGTGATCAAATGTGTCACATTTGATGGCACTTTGGAAAAGTATCCTACTGCCATAATTCACATTGCTACTCCCTTTTTTAGGGGAGATGTGCACGCCTGTCTTCTACCAAACCATATTGCGGATCTTATTATCGGTCGTATTCACGGAGTTAGGGAATGTACTCCGCAGCAAATTGCTGCTTGGGAAGAACAAAATATTCAAGCTACCAATGCAGTGTTCACAAGAGCACAGGCTCGTCAGATACCTCAAACTTCATTAACTGATAATAATGAAGTACATAGCCAAGATAGTCACTTGGTTATTTCACGTGACTCATTCACAAAATTGCAAGAAGAAGATCCTTCTTTAAAAAAATTCTTGATTCTAGCAAAAAAAAAAAAAAAAGATCCAAATCAGAATACAAATAAAAAATCTTGGATTACTATGAAGAACGGCGTACTTGTGCGTATGGTACAAGACTCGACGGCGTCTGCACATTCACAAATTCTTGTGCCTAAGAGTATGAGATTACAGATATTGCAACATGCTCATGACTCGCAATGTGCTGGACATATGGGTTTTTCCCGTACAAAGTCGAGAGTTCTTGCGGCTTTCTTTTGGCCATTTGTGAACAAGGACATACGTATTTACTGCCGATCTTGCAAAATATGTCAAGCGGTCAAATCTAGAGGACCACGACATGCAGCGCCTATCCAGGCTGCTGACATTCCTATTCGGCCGTTTCAGAAAATGGCCATAGATATTATTGGCCCTTTTAAGGTCAAGTCGGCCAGAGGAAATCAGTTTATCCTTACATGTGTCGATATGTGCACACGTTGGCCAGAGGCTATTCCTCTTAAGAGCATATCTACTACAGATATCGCAGATGCTCTTTGGATGATATTTCTCGTTTGGGATTCCCCAGAGAAATATTGTCAGACCATGGTACTCAACTTATATCGGACACTATGTCGCAGGTAATGTCTACTCTGCATATTAAAAAATCTCTCAGCAGTATTTATCACCCCATGTCGAATGGGTTAGTTGAGCGTTTGAATAGAACACTCAAGAATTTACTTGGGAAGATAACTGAGGATCATCCTCAGGATTGGGACAGGGTTTTACCCGCGGCTCTCTTTGCTTATAGAGAGGTTCCCAATGAACAGACAGGGTTTTCTCCTTTTGAACTTGTCTTCGGCGAGCGACCACGCGGCCCTATGTCTTTGCTCCACGATCTTATCACTGCTGATAATATTAGCGATGACACACAATCTTCATATGAGTATGGCATTGCTCTGAGGCAAAAGATCATCGAGGCATGCAAACTAGCAACTTCTTCTTCTGAATTTGCTAAAGAAAAGGCAAGGCAATTTGCAAATAAGAATAGATGTCTACGACAACTTTGTCCGGGTGACAAAGCACTCGTTCTACTCCCTTCTAGGGAGAACAGATTTCTTATTGCATGGAAAGGTCCGTATACGATAGTCTAAAAAATTTCCGATGTCGACTATGTTGTCGATATTGATGGGAAGCATAAAACTTTCCATATAAATATGCTTACGGAATTTTTTGAACGACCGGACTATTTGAAGCCTATTTTCCAGGCGACGGACAATTCTCCAGTACCTCATGGTCATTACTCATCCCTGTTGGTTATACAGGATGAGGAAACTACTTTCTCAGATGTCAATCTTCCTCTTCCTGTGATCCCACTTCATTCTATGGAATCTTGGAAAAACGTTACTGTTTCTCCTAGTCTTTCCGCTGAGGAACACCGACAAGTCTCTTCGATGTTACAAACATTTCAGGATGTCCTTACCGACATTCCTGGACACACACATGTCATTGAACATGACATAATACTTACTGACCATAATCCTATTAGAGTCAGACCCTATCCTATACCTATCCATTTTCAATCACAAGTCGAAAAAGAATTGGATGAAATGATTCAATTGAAAATAATTGAACCATCCACTTCAGCATACTCTTTGTCCATGGTTATTGTTCGAAAGAAAGACAATAACATAAGTGTTACGCACAAATAATTACTTTTTCCAAAGTCTTTGTATGATCATTTTTCGTATGTATGATCATTTTTTGACTGAAATGTGTATTATGTTTTTTTACAGTCAAAGGGACATAACCCGAGTTATTGAGACTACAATTTTTTAGGAGTTTGCCTTCTCTTGTATAGAGACACGTTCGGTCTATAATTTCTTGAACGAAGCGTGACCATATCTCCTTATTTGGTAGTATCAGTCAACTGTTGTAGATGTCTGAAACCTGTCTTAACGCTTCTGTTCATGACCATAAAAGGCGCGACTGTGTAAGACTTTTATCTCGAATGTTCTTAAAATCGCTTTGTGTGAATTGATACTCACGTAGATGAGTTCTGCGCATGTCAAAAACTGGGAGTTCGTTCTGTGTGTTCCGCCCAGCTGGGCAGTTTAGAAATGGTCTGAGTAGCGAGCGGACGCAACCTGCGTCTTGTGATTTTCTGAGGGAAATACATTGTCTTTGTGAGTTAGTTAGCTAACTAGACTATTTCCCAGTATTATTCAAGCCTGCCTGGAGGCATATGTTCGTGGTTGATTTCCGAAGAAAGGTAATTCCTCTTGTATCGAACTTTTTGCTATCATCTAGAAGTTCGTCATTTTGTCGCTCCTTGCTCGCCTGTGTGATTCAAAATGGAGAGGTACTTTGACTAGGATTTTCGCCACCGGTATCTTTATACCTGAACTAGTTATATATATATGGGTCGCTCTAGACCAACAAGACTATTGTCTGTGTTCCAGGATTCGTTATATCAGAGATCACGTCCAAGTCAGATGGTTAGACTTAGAAACGTTATAAAGGTCGGTTTGACCTGTATGCCCAGTATGCTATTCACGTGCAGACAGTAAACGGACTTATTGTATACATCTGATCTGCTAGCATCAGAAAGGGAGCATTTATTGTTGTCTATGAACATTGAAGATCTGCAGCTGACACTGTTGCAGAAGTTATATATATTATTTATACAGCTTCACGAACCAGAACTTTATGATATCTGTTTACAATACAACTATTGAGTATTGAATCCTACATGACTATCAGTTAATATGATTTTGAATGCTGCATTCGTTATACTATGCTGGTGATGACATAAATATCATGACTGTTTTGTGGCGTGCAATAAATGGTATAAACCTAAAGCGAAGTTACCATTTCTATGACTCTACACGTCATGTTGCCTGTGGTGTACCCTGTGAACTGTTCTACTGCAACACACACAGCAACATTCTAAATCAGAGAAGACACCTACATCTTGCACTTTAATACCAGGTGTCGATAGGGGTGGCAAGTGGTCGTCAATCTTATAACGGAGCTAACGTACCTGGCATTTTTCTGGCGCACCATTATCATTTCAATCTAAATCCACCCTTATCATTTTTGGTGGCCATATGTTGGTTTACTCTGATACCAGCTATCAAGGGGGTCAACAAACCCAGACATCATCATCAAGCTTTCAACATTACAGTTTCAACTCATCACCTCAATGTTTGATGAAAGATTTTGAAAGTACCCGGCGTTGCTGAAAGTTGGAAAATGTTTCAAAATACCCGGCGTTGCTCGTCAAGTTGGCAGTTTTCCTGATCTGTTAAGAAGGACAAGTGCCGTAACAACTGTTCCGGTCTCAGAGGTACTGTTGCGGGTTCAGAAGGTCAAGTGCCGGTTTGAGCAATTTATAAGATTCAGAAGGTCAAGTGCTCAAGTCAATTTGTAGAATTCAGAAGGTCAAGTTCAGAAGCTGTTTCCTGTTAGAAGCTCATTTCCTTCGTCATGGCAGTTTACGAGAGCAGATATGGATCAACGTTGGATCATTGTCCTAAGAATGCTGATCACATCCTGTTCTGAACTGTGCTGACGTTGTGGATACATAGAAGTTAAGTGGCCTGTTTTGTTTGTGAACTGTGCCCTTATGTTCTAGCTGAGCCTTCTAAATTCTTTCACACTTTTTGCTATTTGTTACATGTTATATGTTATTTGTATTTGTATATTTATATGTTTATATTTCAGCGGGTTTTTTCGGTTGGGCGGTGTCTTTCAGTAGAAGATACCACGTCACAGAGGTTCTACTGTTAGCGTTTTCGTTAGGGACTGTGCGAATTTCCTACTGTGAAATTTGCTAGCGACAATCGTTGCTATATCTGTTTAGTTGTGACGAGTTGTGCTTTATTTTCGTTTTTTGTATATTTTTTTTCCTCTCTTTCTTTCTGTTTTTTAGTTTCGATTTCAATTGTTTGTATTTGTAGGTCTCCTCTTTTCTATTATTCAGTTCTTTACGTAAATTTTTGTGTATACACTGTAGCGTCATTTGTTTGTCATATCTTCGCATTTTGTCATCACATTCTTTGTGATATTTCTTTTTAGTTTCGCTGTTTATTTATTTGACTTATGCGAATGTTTTCGTATTGTTTGATCTTTGTTATTGTTTACATTGACTCTGATCTTTGTTATTGTTTACATTGACTTTGATCTTTGTTGTTGTTTACATTGACTCTGATCTTTGTTGTTGTTTACATTGACTTTGATCTTTGTTATTGTTTACATTGTTGGTGACCTTTGTTATTGTTTACATTGTCTTGTTATTGTTTGCATAGTTCTTGCATAGTTAGCTTTCACTATTGTTACATATATGCTCATGCACTATTGGTCTATAGTGCACTTATCATAACTAACTGGTGGTTTTTTGCTTATGCACTATTGTAGTGCAGTTATGATAAATAACTGATGGTTATGCACTGATTTGGGTAGTGCACTGATAATTAAGAGGTGACTTGTGATATTATTATACATTTGATAATACAAGTTGGTGTCAAGTCTTGTTTCCCACAGAGATTGGAGTAAACATAGTGATTATACAAGCACTTTATTAAGTCTTGTTGCTATTAAGATTGAAATAAGATAATTAATTATTTCAGGTTCTGTACTCACATTTTAGACATCATGTCTACATTTGAGTACTTTATTGAGCAGGGTAAAGCCCTTGGGAAGACAGGTGATAAATTAGAAGAATTTGCGACTGTTCAATATGCCAAGGCATTGAAGTCGGAAGAAAAGAAAATGAAAGAACAAACTGAACAAAAGAGAATAGATGCTGAAATAGAACAAAAGAAACTGCAGATGCAGGTAGATGAAAAAAGATTACAAATGGAAATGGAAAAACAAAAAAGAGAAGCAGAATCTCAGGAGAAGAGACTTTAGGCTGAGGCTGAAAATAAGAGACTTGAAAAAGAGGCTGAAAATAAGAGACTTGAAATAGAGGCTGAAAAAAAAGATTAGAAAAACAAGCTCAGGCTGAAGAAAGAAAGTTACAGGCTGAGGCTGAAGAGAGAAGGTTACAAAGAGAAGCTGATGAGAGAAAAGCAAAAATGGAGCATGAAGAAAAACTCTTAGCTTTAGAGTTAGAGAAGTTAAAGTTATTGAACACTGGTAATGCTAATGATGCAAATAAGGTGTCAGATAAGACTAATGCTAAGGATTTCAAGCTTAATCTACCAGCATTTAATCCCTCAATCGATGATATAACATTTTATCTAGATAGATTTGAAAGTGCATGTAATGTGCATAATATAGATAAAACATTATATGTTTATCATCTGTCCAAGATACTTAGAGGTGATGCTTTGACTTTGTTGAGTATGGTAGATGTGCCTGACAAAAACAACTATGAGGTTGTCAGGGCGGCATTGTTAAAGAAGTACCAACTTAACGAGGACGGATATCGTCTTAAATTTAAAAACATGTTACCAGAAACTGGAGTTGAATTCTCTGAATTCATCTCAAGCATACGTCTTACTTTTTTACGATGGGTTGAGTTGTCTAAGACAGAAAGTACATTTGAAGCCCTCATGGACTTACTACTTAGAGACAAGGTTATGTCTTCTGTTAATGAAGCTTTTCTTTCTTTTCTTCATGAGCGTAAGCCTAAAAACATAAAAGAAATGGAAGAATACTGTAGCCAGTATGTTACTGCGCATCCGCACATAACCATTAGCAACTCTAAGGTGAAAGAAGGTCTGCCAGTTGCTTCGGCAGCACCTTATGGCCCAAATTTTATGCGTAAATTTCAGGGTAGCCAGCAAAATTTCAATAAAAAGAGTAACCGTAATTATGCCCAGAACCATAGTAATCAATTCCAGGGTGATTCTTCTTCCCAGAACTGGAGACATCCTAATACTACACGTTATTCTACTCCGGTTAACTTTAGAAACTTCCACAAAGGTAATCGGCATAGAGGGAAATATTTTTTGCAGAGACCTCAATACCAAGATAATAGAGGTTCTCAACAGCATAGAGATGGTAATGACAGTCATGGAAACTGGAACTCAAACCAGGATAAAAATTACAGTAGGGACTTTAATGATAATTGCAGAGGCAATAATGGTCGCGGTAGATCGCAACATAAGAGAAAAAGATATCAACAGACAAACTCTGTTCAACAAGAATCTCAGGGAGCAGATAAACAGGTTAATAATGATAAAGACCATAATGCTATCGGATGCTCATCTTTTGATTTTGGTAGGGCAAATAAATGTATCCAATGCAGTACTTTATTTGATCCGAAAACCGTTAGTACTCTAAGCTGTGGTCATCCTTTGCCCGCTCTTCCTGCTAATGTTGCTCATGATGGGAGAGGTTCTCTTATATTACATAAGGGGCTTGTAAATAGTAATCCAGTCTCAGTGTTGTTTGATTCTGGATGTACTACTGTCGGCGTTAGGCAATCTCTTGTAGATCCATCCTGTGCTACAGGAAAGGTCATCAAATGTGTCACATTTGGTGGCACGTTGGAAAAGTATCCTACTGCTATAATACATATTGCTACTCCTTTCTTCACGGGAGAGGTCCACGCGTGTCTACTTCCAAACCCTATTGCGGACCTTATTATTGGTCGTATTCACGGAGTTAGGGAATGTACCCCACAGCAGATCGCTGTTTGGGAAGAGCAAAACATTGAAGCTACCAATGCGGTGGTCACAAGAGCACATGCTCTGGATCCACCTCAAACTTCATTAACTAATAATGATGAAGTAAATGACCAAGATAGTCACTTGACTATTACACGTGACTCATTTATCAAATTGCAAGAAGAAGATCCTTCTTTACAAAAATTCTTCATTCTAGCAAAAAAAGGTGATCCTAATCAAAATACTAATAGAAATCCATGGATTTCTATAAAGAACGGCGTACTTGTACGTATGGTACAAGACTCGACTACGTCCACTCATTCACAAATTCTTGTGCCTAAGAGCATGAGATTGCAAATATTGCAACATGCTCATGACTCGCAATGTGCTGGACATATGGGTTTTTCCCGTACAAAGTCGAGGGTTCTTGCGGCTTTCTTTTGGCCATTTGTGAGCAAGGACATACGAATGTACTGTCGCTCTTGCAAAGTATGTCAGGAGGTCAAATCTAAAGGACCACGACATGCTGCGCCTATCCAGGCTGCTGACATTCCTATTCGCCCTTTTCAAAAAATGGCAATAGATATTATCGGTCCTTTTAGAATTAAGTCGGCTAGAGGACATCAATTTATTCTTACATGTGTCGATATGTGCACACGTTGGCCAGAGGCAATACCTCTCAAGAGCATCTCAACTGCTGATATCGCAGACGCTCTTTGGCTGATATTTTCTCGCTTGGGTTTTCCCGGAGAAATATTGTCAGACCATGGCACTCAACTTATATCAGACACTATGTCACAGGTAATGTCTATGCTACACATTAAAAGGTCTCTCAGCAGTATCTATCACCCAATGTCTAATGGGTTGGTCGAACGTTTAAATAGGACTCTGAAAACTTTACTTGGTAAAATAACTGAGGATCATCCTCAGGATTGGGACAGGGTCTTACCCGCGGCTCTCTTTGCGTATAGAGAGGTCCCCAATGAACATACGGGGTTTTCCCCTTTTGAACTTGTCTTTGGCGCGCAACCGCGCGGCCCTATGTCTTTACTTCACGATCTAATCACTGCCGATAATATTAGCGATGAGACTCAATCTTCTTATGAGTACGTCATTGCTCTTAGGCAAAAGATCATCGAGGCATGCAAACTAGCAACTTCGTCTTCCGAATTTGCTAAAGAAAAGGCAAGGCAGTTTGCAAATAAGAATAGATGTCTACGACAACTTTGTCCAGGTGACAAAGCTCTCGTTCTACTTCCTTCAAGGGAGAACAGACTTCTAATTGCATGGAAAGGTCCATATGCAATAGTCTCCAAAATTTCTGATGTCGACTATGTTGTCGATATTGATGGAAAGCATAAAACTTTCCACATAAATATGCTCACGGAATTTTATGAAAGACCTGACTATTTGCAGCCTATTTTCCAGGCTACGGACAATTCTCAAGCACCTCATGGTCAGTACTCATCTCTGTCAGTTATACAGGATGAGGAAACTACTTTTTCTGATGTCAATCTTCCTCTTTCTATGGTCCCACTTTATTCTACGGAATCTTGGAAAAACGTGACCGTTTCTCCAAATCTTTCCGCTGAGGAACATCGACAAGTTTCTTCGATGTTGCAAACATTTCAGGATGTTCTTACAGACATCCCGGGACACACACATGTCATTGAACATGACATTGTGCTAACTGATCACAATCCTATCAGAGTCAGACCCTATCCAATACCTATCCATTTCCAGTCTCAAGTCGAAAAAGAATTGGATGAAATGATACGTTTGGAAATCATTGAACCATCCACTTCAGCATACTCTTCGTCTATGGTTATTGTTCGAAAGAAGGATAATAACATTCGCATTTGCGTAGATTATCGCAAATTGAACCAAGTTACGAAGTTCGATGCTGAACCTATGCCTTCATTAGAAGAGCTACTCAATAAACTTTCTAATTCTAGATTCTTTACCAAACTAGATTTGTCTAAAGGTTATTGGCAAGTCCCGCTAACTGAACGTGCCAAACCTTTTACAGCTTTTTCTACACCTAGGGGTTTATTCCAATGGAATTTCATGCCTTTTGGTCTTATGAACGCCCCTGCTACATTCGTACGCATGATGCGGCGAATTCTCGCATATCGTACAGATGTCATAGCATACCTAGATGATATCTGTCTATTCAGTGATTCCTGGGAAGATCACTATTTGGGTTTATACGAATTACTGTCTACTCTTCGCGAGTATAACTTGACTGCAAAACCCTCTAAAGCCTTTATAGGATTTAGTGAGATTTCTTTCCTAGGTCATCGTGTTGGTCATGGTCTTTTAAAGACAGAGGACCACAATGTTTCAAAAATACTTAACATTTCGGTCCCTAAGACGAAGAAACAAGTAAGGAGTCTATTAGGTTTGATCCAATTCTACGGACGATTCATTCCGAATCTGTCCTCCATTATGGCACCGCTTTCTACTTTATTGAAGAAAGGGTCGCCTAATCTGATCCGCTGGTCTAAAGAATGTCAATCCTCATTGGACCAGGTTAAAGCCCTATTTTCATCTCCACCTATTCTTAGGTTACCTACTATTGAGAAGACTTTTGTTCTTCGAAGTGACGCCTCGTCAACTGGGATTGGGGCAGCACTAATGCAGGAGTATTCTGATACTCTGCATCCGGTGATGTATATCTCTAGGAAATTAAATGCTGCAGAAAAGAATTACTCGGTTTTAGACCGTGAGTTATTGGCTATGGTATGGTCTATTCTGAAGTTACAAAGATTTCTTCTAGGCGCACATTTCATTGTGGAAACCGACCAGAAAGCGCTTACTGCTATTCAGAGCAAAAACTTGAAGAGCTCGAGGTCCACTCGTTATGCCATAGCTCTTCAACCATTTCATTTCTCGGTTCGAGCTATCCGTGGTTCGGATAATGTAATGGCAGACATTCTGTCCAGATGCCCACACGATTCCACATGATTCTTCTGTCATATATATATATTTCCTGATATACAGTCCAATGTTATAATGACATGTTAGTAGATTTTTTCTCACTTTTTTTTTGAGGGAAATTTATAACATTGTACCATGTAATTATCTAAGAAGGCTTAGTTAGTGATATACGGGCCAAAAGATCACTCGGCCACATTTAAACAATATATTTTCAGGATTGTATTAAGAGATTTACCAGTTGTCTTTAAGATTTGTGTTATTGATATTTTCGCAGCACATCATTGAAGTCTGCGAGATTATGTCCATTGTGGAACTTTGAGGATATCAAGTCCTGTCCTAGATTGGGAGCGGATGATGTCCACATCTTCTATTGCTTGTTTATGTCAACAAAGAACAACATTGTATTACTTATTAATTACTGATGCATTATATAATGTAATAAAATAGTGCGGTATATTAATATATTACACCGCTATTTGCAACACATTGTATGATATCATAATGATATATTTAATTTCATATATTGGTATTAGAATAATTTGACTTTTATTATGATGTTGCCATCATTGTGGCGTGTGTTGGTGGCACCTTCCTGGAATATATACGCGAATACTTAGATAAATTTTTTCTCTAAGGACCTGGGATATGATCTCAGTTTCGCTCCAAGTGTTGAGCTATTTTGTTAGGTATATATCCGCGCATCATACGTGCGTTAGGAGCCTAGATTTTTCCGGCTCCAGGATTTTAAAAAAAAAATGTTTCATTTTTTTTCCCGGGAGGGTGCGGTAATGTTACGCACAAATAATTACTTTTTCCAAAGTCTTTGTATGATCATTTTTCGTATGTATGATCATTTTTTGACTGAAATGTGTATTATGTTTTTTTACAGTCAAAGGGACATAACCCGAGTTATCGAGACTACAATTTTTTAGGAGTTTGCCTTCTCTTGTATAGAGACACGTTCGGTCTATAATTTCTTGAACGAAGCGTGACCATATCTCCTTATTTGGTAGTATCAGTCAACTGTTGTAGATGTCTGAAACCTGTCTTAACGCTTCTGTTCATGACCATAAAAGGCGCGACTGTGTAAGACTTTTATCTCGAATGTTCTTAAAATCGCTTTGTGTGAATTGATACTCACGTAGATGAGTTCTGCGCATGTCAAAAACTGGGAGTTCGTTCTGTGTGTTCCGCCCAGCTGGGCAGTTTAGAAATGGTCTGAGTAGCGAGCGGACGCAACCTGCGTCTTGTGATTTTCTGAGGGAAATACATTGTCTTTGTGAGTTAGTTAACTAACTAGACTATTTCCCAGTATTATTCAAGCCTGCCTGGAGGCATATGTTCGTGGTTGATTTCCGAAGAAAGGTAATTCCTCTTGTATCGAACTTTTTGCTATCATCTAGAAGTTCGTCATTTTGTCGCTCCTTGCTCGCCTGTGTGATTCAATATGGAGAGGTACTTTGACTAGGATTTTCGCCACCGGTATCTTTATACCTGAACTAGTTATATATATATGGGTCGCTCTAGACCAACAAGACTATTGTCTGTGTTCCAGGATTCGTTATATCAGAGATCACGTCCAAGTCAGATGGTTAGACTTAGAAACGTTATAAAGGTCGGTTTGACCTGTATGCCCAGTATGCTATTCACGTGCAGACAGTAAACGGACTTATTGTATACATCTGATCTGCTAGCATCAGAAAGGGAGCATTTATTGTTGTCTATGAACATTGAAGATCTGCAGCTGACACTGTTGCAGAAGTTATATATATTATTTATACAGCTTCACGAACCAGAACTTTATGATATCTGTTTACAATACAACTATTGAGTATTGAATCCTACATGACTATCAGTTAATATGATTTTGAATGCTGCATTCGTTATACTATGCTGGTGATGACATAAATATCATGACTGTTTTGTGGCGTGCAATAAATGGTATAAACCTAAAGCGAAGTTACCATTTCTATGACTCTACACGTCATGTTGCCTGTGGTGTACCCTGTGAACTGTTCTACTGCAACACACACAGCAACATTCTAAATCAGAGAAGACACCTACATCTTGCACTTTAATACCAGGTGTCGATAGGGGTGGCAAGTGGTCGTCAATCTTATAACGGAGCTAACGTACCTGGCATTTTTCTGGCGCACCATTATCATTTCAATCTAAATCCACCCTTATCAATAAGCATTTGCGTTGATTATCGCAAATTGAACCAAGTTACGAAGTTCGATGCTGAACCTATGCCTTCATTAGAAGAGCTGCTAAACAAACTTTCTAATTCTAGATTCTTTACCAAACTCGACTTATCGAAAGGTTATTGGCAAGTTCCTTTAACCGAACGTGCCAAACCTCTTACTGCTTTTTCTACACCCAGGGGTTTATTTCAATGGAATTTCATGCCTTTCGGCCGTATGAACGCCCCTGCTACGTTCGTACGCATGATGCGTCGAATTCTCTCATATCGTACAGATGTCATAGCATACTTAGACGATATCTGTCTCTTCAGTGATTCGTGGGAAGATCACTATTTGGGTTTATACGAATTGCTGTCTACTCTTCGTGAGTATAATTTGACTGCAAAACCCTCTAAAGCCTTTATAGGATTTAGTGAAATTTCTTTCCTGGGTCACCCGGTTGGTCATGGTCTGTTAAAGACAGAGGACCACAATATTTCCAAAATACTAAACATTTCCGTTCCTAAGACGAAAAAACAAGTACATAGTCTCTTAGGTTTGATACAATTTTACGGACGATTCATTCATAATCTGTCCTCCATTATGGCACCTCTTTCAACCTTGTTGAAGAAAGGATCGCCTAATCTGATCCGCTGGTCTCAAGAATGCCAATCCTCATTGGACCAGATTAAAACTTTATTTTCATCTCCACCTATCTTAAGATTACCTACTATTGAGAAGACTTTTGTTCTTCGTAGTGACGCCTCATCCACTGGGATTGGGGCAGCACTAAGGCAGGAGTATTCAGATGCTCTGCATCCGGTGATGTATATCTCTAGGAAACTAAATGCGGCAGAGAGGAATTACTCGGTTCTAAACCGTGAATTATTGGCTATGGTTTGGTCAATTCTCAAGTTACAAAGATTCCTTCTGGGCGCGCATTTCATTGTGGAAACAGACCAGAAAGCTCTTCCTGCTATTCAGAGTAAGAACTTGAAGAGCTCGAGATCCACTCGATATGCCATTGCTCTTCAACCATTTCATTTCACGGTGCGAGCTATCCGAGGTTCGGATAATGTGATGGTAGATATTTTGTCCAGATGCCCACATGATTCCAGTTGACTTTTCTGTCCTATATTTCCTGATAGACGTCGAGATTTATAACAGGTCTCTACTATAATTATATATCTTCACATCTATTCTCAATTTATGAGAATTTATAACATTGTACTATATGATTTCCTTTTTCTGTTACCGATTTTGGTATAACGGAAGAAGGCTAAGTTAGCAATATAAGGGCCAAAAGTTCTCATGGCCACAAATTATAGTCAAGAATGTATTTTGATTACTGTATTAGAAAATCTAACATTTATCATACAGAATTGTGTTATTTATATTTTCGCAGCAAATCATTGAAGTGTGCGAGATGCTGTAAATTGAGTCAACCATGAAGTATAGCGAAGTACTAACTTACCTTGGAACGATTCAATAGATGTGCCCTCTTAATTTATGTCCACGTTTTCTGGGATCATCTACTTAATTAGTATTATGTATAATGCATTGTATCATAATATTATTACATGCTTACATAATGTGGTATTTAGTTATTAAAATGTGTATATCTCTATAATGCGGTATATTATGATATGACACCGCTGTTTTGATGACATTCCATTTTTTAATCCTATGATAATATATTTAATGTCAGATAAAGTTGTATGTGTATAATTTTGATTGCATTATAATGTTGCCAGCATTGTGATGTATATTGGTGGCACCTCCCTGGAATATGTGTATACTTAGGGAAATACTTTCTCTCTAAGGATTTGAGATATAGTCTCACCTAACGCTCTATGCGTCTAGCTTGCCTCACATTAGGCATTATATTTTTTTTTTGGTGATACGTTTATCGGCTCATCATTCGTGCGTTAGGAGCCTGTTTGATCTTGCTCTTGGAATCGAAAAAAAATGTTTCATTTTTTCCGGGGGGGGGGGGGGGGGGGGGGGGGCGGTAAACTGTTACGCACAGATTTTTCTGAGTCAATATATATATTTACCTGTCTTGGTTGTACACTTTAATTTTTGTAATCAAAGCTGCATAACTCTTGGTTAGCTGAGGTTACATTTTACAATTGTTGTTACCTTCTCTTGTGTCTTAACCTGACGGTCTATTATTAGATTTATGTCTGGTTGTTAATCCTTATATAGCTCGAATAGGTCAGCTTTTCTTGGAATGTTTGCAACCTGAGTTGATGTTTATTCTCTGACCATATAAAGCGCGATTTGGTCAGTATCTTTGCTTGGTATTTGTCCAACATCGTCCCGTTTGAGTTTAACTCAGGGGTCAAGCGCTTCTGCGCATGTGTCGAATTTAAGGTTGTTTGAGAAAGACTTCCGTTCCAGGAGTCGAACAGTGGTTCTGATCAGAGTGAGACGCGTTTCAGCGTCCGTGTTCATTTTGACGGGGAAAATTAAAGTCCTCTCGTGTTGTTAGTTTATCTACAGATGATTTTCCCCTTGTGATTCTAAGCGCCTGGAGGCGTGTGAGTTGTGGTGTTTATTTCTGAAGAAAGGTAATTGCTCTTCATATGATCATTATTTGTCGCCAGCTTTTATGATTGACATTTTGTAGTCTGCTTGCTAACTTTCCCACTGGGCGGGAAAGAGTCTACTGTCATGAGTTTCAGCTCACGAATCACCATGTCTTTTATGCATCGGGTTGGTGCATGCCCCAAGGGCTATCTGTTGGTTGAACTCTATTGCTCCGGCGGTATCATGTCGGTCAAGGTTTGACACCTTTGCTATTAAAGGAACTTAGAGGACATTGCCTGATGTACTCCAGAAGATATGTCTGTCTTGCTGGGGCGTAAGAAAGGGAGAGTTGATTTAATCTCCTACATCTATATATCTCGGCTATAGTAGAAAATAATGATGGTTTCAGCACCTGAATATATCGACAGTCGTTTATGATGCATTGATGCCAATTATGTTATTCACCATTGCTATGCTGTATGTCGTCAAGATCGTACTGACTATGTATATGATGATGATCGTCTACTGTCCTGTATCATGAATAAATCCATGAAACGTCACCAGCTGTTACCATTACTTGACTTCCTCGTTGTGAGTCAAAGTGACGTCCTTGTGACCTGTGTACTGTAGTCCTGTGTGGACCTTCACATTCTATCAACACATCAGACAACCTACCGGACACGAGACACCCTTCCATACAGTCTTCAACATTCCCTGGTGTCTACAGTAGTAATATTACCACTACACTTTGGTGACTACAAAATAATTACTCCGACATTTTTTGGGTGGCCAAATATTACTGCTACAATCTTGTCGTTCTATCTACATCCTTCTTGATTACTCTTATTACTCTAGTGTTTATGTCTTTATATAGACCATATTTATATGTAGATATTTGTATGCTACCGCCCTCATGTGTTCGATGTATTTTTTCAAAAAAAAGTAATCATTTTTTTCCCCGATGGGTGCGGTAGACTGTTAAGGTCAGTCTGTTTTAAGCCAGGGGTGTTTTCTTTTTATCTGTGATCTAAGGGAACGTACTGGTTGTATCTTGTGGTATAAGTTAGATTTAGTTGTTATCTTCCCTTGTCTTGACAAGTTGTCCATTTAAGGAGTTTTATAGATCAGTTTCCAGGAAAAGTTCTGGACTGGTCCCGTGTGAGCTCAACGCAGGGCTTGCGATTATCTGGGCATGCGCAATGATTTACGCGGGACCAGAGGACTGGTTCTTTAAAAGAGTCGCCTGGGCGTTTTTCGGCGGAGAAGGTGGTCAGCCATTATTATCCTCTGCCCATGTGATCGGGGATAGAGTTTTCTGAGTGTTTGAATATGTGTGAGATTTTTCCCTATTACTTCTCGATGTTTCTGAGTGCCAAGAAGATTATGTATATTAAGTGATTTATTTATTCCTGGATTGCTGTAAAGGTAAAAAGTACTCCTCTATTTTGTAGCTTAGATGAACTTTGCATATTTTTGAAGCCCGGCACTCGTGCGGTCTTTACCGCCAAAAGATGTAGATGACTTGATGTGTCAGAAGATATATAGATTAACATCGAGTACTTGGAAGCCCGCTCCTTATGCGGCATGTTTTGCTGAAGATGTACCTGACTTGCTGTGTAAGAAGATATATAGACTAACATTAAGTACTTGGAAGCCCGCTCCTTATGCTGCGTGTTTTGCTAAAGATGTGACTGACTTGCTGTGTCAGAAGATATATAGACTAACATTAAGTACTTGGAAGCCCGCTCCTTATGCTGCGTGTTTTGCTAAAGATGTGACTGACTTGCTGTGTCAGAAGATATATAGACTAACATTAAGTACTTGGAAGCCCGCTCCTTATGCGGCGTGTTTTGCTAAAGATGTGACTGACTTGCTGTGTCAGAAGATATATAGACTAACATTAAGTACTTGGAAGCCCGCTCCTTATGCGGCATGTTTTGTTAAAAATGTGACTGACTTGCTGTGTCAGAAGATATATAGATTAACATCGAGAACTTGGAAGCCCGCTCCTTATGCGGCATGTTTTGCTAAAAATGTGACTGACTTGCTGTGTCAGAAGATATATAGATTAACATCGAGTACTTGAAAGCCCGCACCTTATGCGGCGTGTTTTGCTAAAGATGTACCTGAGTTGCTGTATCAGAAGAAATATAGATTGACATGCTAGTAGCACTGCGATACATGCAGGCTACTCGAGATTCATTGATGCCAGATGTATTGAACTTTTGTTATGTCCATGTGCTTGAACCTTGTCCAAATGACAGTATATTTTGATGTCAACGTACGTCGCCGTTGTCCTGTAATAAACTGTTTGAAACGTCACCAGTCGTTATTAAAGCTCCATGACTTCTAAGTGTGGGACTGTGATGTCTTCGTGACTGCAGCCTGTGTGGCGTATTCTATGTCAGGAAGGAAGTGATATAGGGAACCTCTACACATATGAATATTTTATTGTACACCAAACTGTAATACATTTTAATTTATTGTAATTGCTAAATAAGAATTTTAAAATACACTAATAAATTATTAATAAAACATACAAATAATTGTTTTTTTACATTATTCTTCCTGTTATAATTGCTGCTACTCAGCACTTAAAGTTGCTATAACTGTTGCTGAAGTTTCTGCTGATTATGTGACTAGCTGTTGAGGTCCTCTGACTTTTTTATGTCAGAAATAATCTAACGTCATTTACTTTGTTATTTTAAAAAAATTCTACTGCTTATTTATTATTTACATTTTTATTTAATTTTATATTCTCTAAAATTATTATTTACTGAATACAGTAATGGCTGTACAGTTTTGTAAAATGGATTTTTTGAATTAAGTAGTTAATACATACTTATTACTATACTTTTTACTACATACTGTATATATATATTTTTACACGTTATATGCAATATGTATTTATGAATTTCAGAACAGAAGATGAAAGAGAAGAATGGAAGGAAATATACATGTATATTCCTGTTCAAACGGCATAAGTGCTAAAATATACGATGTATATCGAGTTTACCGTTCCTAAATTAATCAACGACGTGAATGCGAAACGACGTATATCGGCGCGACGTATATCGAAGACCTTCTGTACCACGAATATGTTTGTTTACAAACGAGCAGTAAATCACAATAACACTTTAAATAACTAAAGCTTTGTGTAAATTTCAACATTTACTGAACACATGATAGTGATGAACTGATGTGAACCATTTTTATTTACGACAGACAGAAGGCAGAATACATCAGATGATGTAAGTACAGGAATAATAAAAATGGTTGTAACGAGAAGCAAAGACAGATAACCAGTTTATTTATTTTAATTGGTTACTAGTACTTTTATGGATTGAATTATTTGAATTCATGTATGTAAATGTGACATGAGACTAATGTGACTGATTATACAGGTGACTTGTCTTAGCTTGTCTCAGATCACGTGACCATTGATTCACCACAGACGATAAGTGCTGTAATAGTACCCGCCAGTTTTATTTATGACTTGTTAGCTTGTTTAGTTCCTCGACAGTTGGAAGCGTCAATTCTTTTATGTTGCAAATGTATTTCTTTTCTGTCTATCAGGTCTTATTTTGTCTGGAACTGGGCATTGTGGGACAATCTTTGGTAACTAATGTGTTATCCGTATGCGGCTATACCATGTCTGCCTCAGTCATTTTGTTATTATGAGAATAGCGCGTCTATCCATGAGTCTTTAACCTGTTGACTTGTTATAACTATTCGGGTTCGTTACTCCGATGATCTGTCTGTTACATTATATTTGTAAAAGTTGTTTTCTTCTCTCTAAATCTGTTGTCAAAGTCTCAGGTTCAAATCATACAGGAAAGCATGTTCGTATATATAAGTATTGTCTTATATAACCTCACTCTTACTACGTGTGTCTTTGCTATTAATTGTCCAGTCGGTTTATTGAACTAACGATCACTTTTAAGCATGGAGTTTGTACAGCCAGGTAGACTATTCACACCAGTTCCAACGGATCTTACTAAGATGTAAGTAGAAAACAATAACTAATCTAAGGGTGTCCAGGTTTTACAATGTAGCCCACATTCTAGATCACGAAAGTCGAGATTCAACTTGTCCATGTTTGAACAGCACAACATCTTGGAAGCAACGAAGTTAGTAGTTAGCGGATTAAACATCTCTTTGTATGTGGAAGACATACCATTAAATTATGAACATCGCGTAAAAATTCGTTGTGTTTATCTGTAACAGCTGTTTCTCTTCCTCGGTGTAATTATTGTCCATGCGTATTAACAACAGCGCTGGCCGTAGACACGTTATTCTGGGATGTTTTGTAATAAAGTAATGCTCAATGGATTGATGAAAAACGCGTTTCAGCGCTGAGCGATAAATTTACACCATAACAATGATGCTGGCACGACATTATCATTGAAAGTAGCAGAGCAGATAAGTTTTCACTTCATCGTCATGTGCATCAAGTAAAACATTGTTTTAATGTTTATTAATAACAGCAAATAACAACATTCACGAAGAGAATGTAACAGTTTTTCTTAACGTAGGCATAATACAATATTTTTTGTTTCATATATTTTTGCTTTTAACCATATGCAATTAAAACTAGACGAGACTCCTTTATTTTTTTAGCATTTGTGTAATGGTTAAATTATTTCCCTTGAATTAAAAATTAAAGAAACAAACGAAAACAAACGAATAAGTTAACTTCCCTAACATTTAAATAGTGACATGTATGTATGTATGTATGTATGTATGTATGTATGTATATTTACAGTATATTGTATGTTCCTATTGGTCATTTTAGTACTTTTTTAGTCCATCTACATTTTTGGCAAACATTGACCTGAGGTCACACATTGATGTAGTTTAAGCTACTTTATCATCCTATAACATATCATACACTTATCTCTTATAGGAGAACATATTTTCCAGAAAAAATAATTTTGATTTAAACGTTTGTTGGCTTTTAATTATTCTTTCTCCACAAGGATCAATATCAAGTATTATCCGAAGACATATACACTGTTTCATTCCATCTCCCGACCCGCCAATTAAAATAGTGGTAGTCATCACGAGATTTTGTGAATCAATATAGAATGTTTAGTAACTGTGGTGAAAATTTCTAATCCACATATATAAATGAGAAAATAAATGTAAAGCCTAACGAAGTAATTCAATAGAAAGAAAGAAGAATTATGAAAGACCAGTGCTTTCCCTAAATAGCGTACACCTGCGTTGTAGAGCGTCATAATGACTGAACCCGAGATCCCCTTTTTCTACTTCGTCTGCATAACTGTAACGCTTCCACGTTTGATAGTAAAAGCCTACTGCATAAACTACACGCGTTTCTAAAAATAAAACTGGTACTGTATTTCTTGGACGACCTTGATAGACACACTGCTTAATGACCTAGATATAATATTACATTAATGTCATTATATACACTACGTTAACCTAAAAGACAGACGGGCTTAGAAGAGAGAGAGAGAGAGAGGCACGGAGGAATGCCTATCCCACGTCGTCTCGCGATTAAAAAGTGAACGCGAAAGGCATGCAGGCTTGATTTTTTTCAAATAAACAGTGATAAAAAGCACTAACGATACGAGGTAAGGTTTTAAAAAACATGTTTAATGCTTATTAGGAAACATGACACAATACTGTTTTACATCTGAAATCCTGACTTTATACTGACAGAACAGTCGAAAAGGCAGAACAGGTGGCGGTTTGAAAAGTAAAAAAACAAATACACGACTATCCTAGAATAATACATATTTTGAACGAAGCCACTTAACCCCATTAAACTTATATATTCTTGTACCTTAAGACTTGCTGAAAAAGAATATGTTATGTGTTACGCAAATAGTCTAGTACTTAATAAATTATAGCCAAAATACTATAGTGAGGTTGTCTGACAGCACAAGATCATATTTGCTCATAATGGCTGTTTGAACAACACTGCTTTAGGGGAAATGAGGCCACCAAGTTAGATACGATTTGATTGGCTGTAGAAATATGTAAGGCGAAACCTGATTAGTCGGACTGCAAATACTAGTTGGTTGTTAATGGTTACGGTAGGATGGGTAATATTTTTTCAAATGCTCTTGTAAACATGGTTTCATTGGTTAGAGCGTTCGATATATTCAAATAGAAGCGTCAGTTCAGGGCCAGTTTTGAAAATATAGTTTGTGGGAAGCAAGTGCGTGGCGAGCAAGCTAATATTTTTCTAATAAAAGCCTGGGATAAGGCAGATCAAAATTGTGCCAGAATTCATCGCCAGTCAACGTACTTGTGTATATTTCCTTGAATTGTGGTAAGACTAGACATATTTCCTATATATCTATATATATATATTATATGAAAATTGAATATGAATTGATAAATTGTGTCTGTATGTGTGTGGGTTCAGTAGCAAACAGAAGGCAAAGCCTAGATATTGCTCTACCATGTAAAAGCTTGTCAGAGAGGAGTATAACTGCATTGGCATATATGGGATTGCCATTTAGTAACATGACACCTATCTTATTGTATAGAAGGAATTACAGCTGGAATTGCAGAGGCGTTGTAACCATTAGGGAGAGGAATACTGGTATATTGTCACATGAGAAGCTAGTAGTTGGCATACAGCGCTGAACTCTGTGTTTTTGTAATGTCCTGTACTTCAGTGTCGAAATAGATATTATATATTAGTTCTGAAGAAGGAGGTACAACCTTCTTATTTCGGGGACCGTGGTACTGAAGTATTAGAGCAGCACCTGGTCTGAGTTTTGCTGGATCCAGAGAGCTGGCAGCAGACTCCTTGTCCAAGATATCGACCAGTGGTGTATTTCAAGATAACTGAGAAGCAAGCGAGCAGAGGAGGCAGTTTTCCTGCCGCCGACTCATAAGTTAAGAATTCGTCAGCCAGAGCAGCTCACCCTTGTATAACCCACCTTTAAAAATTGACTGTAATACTAAAGCAAGAGGGACAGTTATTGTTTTACAAATAAAAAGAACTGTGAACCCTTCAAGATTATTTCCACCATTAACAAACACATGAAGTCGTGATGACAAACAACAACATAGCTTCAAAAGCCAATATTACCTCTTAATACCAGAGCATAACACTACACACATATTGTAATAATATTCTATGTCAGGACAAAGATCCTTTGTATAATTTTTGTACATAGACATTGTGTTCGCATTTGATTGTGATTCCTGATTCACTCTGTAGTTGGATCAGGATATCTATTCTTGAAAGAAATTAATACATAATTTAAAAGTTAACTCTTGATTTACTTAAGCTAGTCTTCTAGAGTGTTATAGGTATGTGCTTGTCATAGTGGTGTAAAGTGTTGTGAATCTTAAATAAAGTGTTTATTTGTCTGTTGTTGTAGTTGTGAACTTACACTTCATCAATATCATAACCCTAGACATTCAACGTAGTCATTACAATATTCCAGAATAAGTCTGATTGAGGTCTAAATGTGGTAGCAAAGTAAGGTCATCTGTAACACCACACATATTAGATACAGATACCTTCACAGCTGATCTCAGTCAGTACACTAAGTCCCTATAAATATTTATATAATCCCAACTTACCACAGTAACACAACGCGCTTTACAGATTGGTGATAATCGATTTTTAGTGATAGCTGCATGTTGTGGTGTCCAAGATAGATTGTGAATATTTTGAAGTGAGTTGTATTTATTTTTGTTTTAATTACGTTTTTGGTACGATTGCACGCAACATGTCACTTTCAACCATTAACCGTGTGCATGGATATGTTGGTTATATTAAGGTGTCTTAGTGTATATTCTGATCTATTTACTGATTGTTTTTCTTATTTCAAGCGTTTCTACGAATCCTGCACTTGCTTTCTTCTGTTTCCATCACGCACGCTGCATCCCTCAATTATTCCAAATGTCACCATAAAGTAACAACATTCATGCACACCGCTCAAACTTCCTTCGTTTGTTATCTAGGCTGTCAATGAATTGTTACTGTTCTTCTAAGAAACCATATCTCGCTTCCCTCCCGCGAGTATTTCGTTATTTATCATAATATCCACAGCTGTGTGTCACGTGATTTACTCCCCTTGCTCTGCATTTATGGTCCAGCAGTGGCAACAATTCAGAGTTTCTACTGATGGTCTTCACATGAGTCGAACCTTTCGTTCAAGATTACTCTAGGCAAAGATGTCAATTGACAAATAGTGATTCAATTCTAGAGAGCCTCATAGGAATTTAAAGAAATCAAGTATTACGGCTGATAGGATCCAGGCCTTGTCAACTTTTACCTTTCCTGACCTTCTATGAGTTAGGATTTTAGTTCGTTCTGATGAGCCCCCAACTGAATTAACTCAGCAAAATATTACTTAAATAGCTCTGTTATAAATATTTAAAATGACTGAGTCATACGGGTGCAGTTCACTTAAAATGACTAAATCAACTATACATTTGTATTTTTACAGATAACAAATTTAATAATCAATTATCGTTAACAGGTGGAAAATAAATAAGAGGTGGGGTGAATTTAGATAGAGTCTTTAAAATGTCCCCACAGGTGATGGTCTGATTTAAATAGTTCTTAATGAAAGAGTTCACTTGGCAGCTTTGAATGGGTACTTAGCTGACAGTAATATGTTGGTTGGTTTCTGCTCCAGCCGATGCTTGTTCTTTGCAGGTTATGGACTGGTTCACTCTCGTCACTGGTCATGTCTGGTTGCCGCAACACGTCCCTCGTAGTATCGTGGGTATCGTGAGTTATGGATAAATAGAGAATGTCTGAGTGTAGGCAGATTATGAATGATGTAGTGAGATAGAGAGAGAGAATAGAGTCGCTAATGAAATTATGGGGAGATTTATGACTTCCGGAGAGTAGTGAGGCCACTTCTCCACCATACTCCGACTGACTTTAATGATGTCAATCTCTCACCCGTCCTCCAATGTTCAAACAGACTAATCTACTACAGTAAGGACACACGGCACAACATCAAATGACAGTTAGAATAGAGGAGATTCTGACCACAAGTAATATGTATATGTTTATTGAAGTTAAAAAAACAAGATAAAAAAAACAACTAGGCCTTCTATAACACTGAAGGCTAGAAATCACCAATCACAGAACAACAAACTAACGCTCCTCCCCTGCCAATCAAACTAGTCACTGCCTCTGCCTCACACCCACACAACACCCAGAGATTTTCTCACAAATCAGGTTGTCTAGCAAACAGGGAGCCCCCAGTTTTCGTTGATGAAAACGGCCTCTCCAGTCTTGAGCACAATAATCCTGATATGTAAGTAATCCGCAACCAGAAAAAAACCTAACACAGTTCCTCTGAATCTTGATATCCAAATGATGTGAAGATAAGCTCCCCGTGGAGCCAGTAATTAAAATAATCCAAGCCCGCACCCACTTTCCAAGGCACGGGTGAAGGAGACAACAGCAGTGTGAATATCCTAGCACTACTAATAAATCCGATTAGCATGACGCTAGAGACGACTGCTGGCAAAGTTTACAACGATTATAGCTGAGGGCTTCCAGGGGATGCGCCTCTATCTGGTGGCTAACGATGACTCAAGCTTCCGGCAAGTGATTATTATCCACAGCGAAGATACTTATAAGATACTCCACGCTACTCCAGGTTTAGTGGCTCTCAATGGGTCGGACAGTGTTGCCGACACAAGTCGACGGCAAAGGTGGCAGCCAGTCTGGCTGGAGGTTAATATCCTGCTAAAGGCTGTGAGTATTGACTCCAAGGTGAGCCCAGAGCCCTTACATGCTTTAAAAATTACATCACTTCGTCTCTTGTAATATGCTTTGTTTCCATGTCTTCTATTTCCTATCATTTTGTCTCTAACTAATGTTCTTTTGTGTGTCAAATTTTTTTGTCTATAATTTTTTATTGTTGAGCAATTTTTCCTTCTCTTTCTTTCCTCAACTTTACTTATGATATAGTTTTTGATACACACGTGATTTTTCTTAAACTTCTTGTTATCGAGATCGCACGGGCTATCAAATATTCTCTTTTACAGCACGGTAACAAGTAAAAAAGGCAGATCCGGCAGAAAATAAGGAACTGATTGGAACAATAATATAATGCTCTCTTCTCCATGTCGTGTAGTGACCACATCGTTTTTTCCACAAAAAGAGAACATTCTCCGAGTTGTTGGCGTAAACAAGAGGACAATGCAAAAAATTCCGATATTCATGTTACTGCCCTCCTTTCATGTGTCGGTAATGACAAGACTCGCTTTTCGTTGGAGAATCGTCTTATTTTTAAAATAGGTGTTTTAGCTCCTGATGGCTTAAATATCCAACATCATTTTGCATAAATTCTGGTAGCTTTTCTCTTTTTCATTCTTGATTCGTTGTCTTTCAGATCTATCTTCTTATGTTTTTGTTTTGGTTTGTTTCGTATCCTTTTATATCTTTTGTTTTGTCGCTATCATACGTCACTTCCTTGCGATTTCTGTGACGGAATACTACGACTTTCTTTCACAGTATCTTCGGATCGAGCTCAGTATACTTTTACTTGTTCCAAAGTTTTGTTAATTCTCTTTTTTTCGTTTCGTTGATTATTTACTTTCTTGTTTCAGTATTTCTTTTAAATTTTACGATTTTTTGGTATTATTATTGTTCTTTTTTTTTCTCTCATCACTGTTGTAGTTTACTTTTTCCATCTGCTTGTATCGCCCATTTAATGTATATTTCTCATCATCGTATATTTTTGTAGTACCTGTATGTAATTCTTGTCCTTGTCACCTGTTTGTAACTCTGGCTGACGAAGGGTAAAACCCGAAACGTCCCTAGTTTCTTGTGAGCCGTTATTTGTAAAACTGATTCAATACCGTTTTATTGGTTTAAATACTTATATTCCTTACCAGTTTTACAGCAGCCCCTTAATTTATTTACTTACACTATACTACTACCATTGCTGCTACCCTGTTTTCGTTTCGTGACTGCTATATTTTTTGTTCTTCTCGTTTCATATTTTTACATTTGTTCATTATGCCTTATCAGAAACAGTTGATTTCTTCTCTTCATTCTTTTATTACCCATTCATTTTCTCTCATGTCTTCTGACATATCTCGTACGGCTTCTGACTTAGCCTTTACTATATACAAGAAGACACGCTGTACATGTCACATTAATATTCTCAAGAACTGTCTCCGTGCTAGGGTTATTCCCAAAGGGTTTGTCTCTAGCTTCCATCTATCGGCTGGACTTCCTCATCCTGCTGACCAGCACTGCTTACAACAGGTTGAGAAGAAATGTTCCTTCCAACGTATGAGGTGCGTCATTGCTGTACATATACGCCAGCTGACTGAGTTTGAACTTTCCAAATCACACCTTACTCTACAACTACGTCTACTGACTTCGTCGTGCCCGGCAGCGTTCCGTCTTATTCGCACTATTATCCATGTCATGAATAGTGAGCTGTATACTCGTTTGTGCACGCATAAAAAAGAGAAATTGCGCCGCCTCCGTCCGCAACCTCCTTCGGGGTCCTCTATTCAGTCTTCTACCCATGCTAAAGTTATTTGCATTCCTCCAGATTTGCATATTTCTCCTGATGAATTGTCTGTCCTGAGTAAAGGTCTTAAGTTTGTTCCTCTTCGTTCTAATTTTGACAAATATTCTCTGCTTCAAGATGTTCACAGCTTCCATCGCCGCATGCGTCTCAAATATTACCATCATAAGGGTAAGGATTCTACCAAGGTTTCCGATACTGATGACATCTTTCGTCGTTTTGGCAAACCTAAACAAGACTGGACTCCAGCTCCAGGAGCTTCTCGTGCTCTGGATTTATATATTGCCAATACTTTACATGCCATTGACCAGCTCACTCTACGCCGTCTCCGTCGATCTAACCTCACGTCTTCTGAATGGCGGGCATTGTCACGCCTTAAAAACCGTGATGATATTGTTATCAAGCCAGCAGACAAAGGTGGTGCTGTGGTTGTTTGACGTAAGGACTTATACATTCACGAAGGAGTTACACAGCTAGGTAACACCACCTTTTACTCACCTTGTTCTGGTGACGCTACAGTCCGTAAAAATCTTACTGTTTATGAGACTATCCGTGGCCTGGTCCATGATGATCTTCTTCCTTCTGGTGCTTTATCTCTCCATATTTTTGATAGTAGTCTTGGTAAGCCTTCCTTTTACAATTCCTAAGGTGCATAAAATTGCTAACCCTCGTAGGCCTATTGTTTCAGCCTGTTCTTGTCCCACTGAACGCATTTCTGAATTCCTTGATAGTATTTTCCAGCCTTTAGTCGCCAATCCGCCTTCTTATTTGAAAGACACTACTCATGCTATCACTACTTTTGATTCGATCAAATTCACGCCTGATCGTACTTACCGTCTTTTCCTCCTAGATGTTTGTTCCCTTTATACTTCTATTCCACATGCTGATGGTCTCAAGGCACTCCAATGTTTTCTCGACCAGCGTACTGATCTTACTATAAGTACAGGTCCGCTTCTTCGCCTTGCTGAGTTTTTTCGTATTCTCAACTCTTTTGAGTTTAATGGCCAATTCTTCAACCAAATCAGTGGCGTCGCTATGGGTACTAAGATGGGCCCCAGTTACGCTTGCCTGTTTATCGGCCATTTTGAATATTTGGTTTTTCAAAGTTATGATGGACCAATACCCGAGTTTTACCGCCGCTCTATTGATGATGGTATTGGCATTACAGACATGTCTGAGGTAGACCTCCGTCGATTTATTGACTATGTTGGTAATTTCAATCCTGCCATCAAATTCACTTCTGAAATCTCTACGACCTCAGTGAACTTCCTTGACATCACTGTGAATATTAGCCCTACTTGTCTTAAAACGTCTGTCTATTATAAGGCTACTGACGCTCATGGTTTCCTTCTTTATACTTCATCGCATCCTCTTAGTTGTAAAAATTCCATTCCCTTTTCTCAACTTCTTCGCTTGCGTCGGTTATGTCACGATGACGATGATTTTCATCAGCGAGCTCAAGAGATGCTCGAGTTCTTTCGCCGAAGTCTTCATCCAGAACATGTTTTATCTGATGCTCTTAATCGTATCAAAAGCGTCACTCGTCAGACGGCACTCACTACTAAACCTTCTGTCCAATCTGACACACTCAAACTGGTTCTAACTTTCCATCCTCACTGTCTGGCGGTGAATAGAATTCTGTTTCGACATCTGCCTATTCTCCACTCTGATCCTGATACCAAAGAGTTGTTTCGTGATATACCTTTTGGTAGCATATCGTAGGTATAGGAATTTTAGGGATATTCGTGTACACAGTCGCTTGCGACATACTAGCCCTTCATACTTTGGTACTAAACCGTGCCAACACCGGATATGTAAGAGTTGTCCGTTTGTACTCCAAACTCAGACAGTCACTTTTCCGAAAGGAAAATTTATCATTAGAGAGTCTTTCACGTGCGAATCCAGAAACCTGATTTATGCTATCATCTGCAAGAGGTGTGGCATTACCTATATTGGTGAAACTGGCAGGCGTTTGGCAGACAGGATTCGGGAGCACTTGAATGACATCTATCATGGCAAATATTTACCGGTGGCCTTTCATTTCAATAGGCCTAACCATTCAGGTAATTCCGATATTCATGTTACTGCCCTCCTTTCATGTGCCGGTAATGACAAGACTCGCTTTTCGTTGGAGAATCGTCTTATTTTTAAAATGGGTGTTTTAGCTCCTGATGGCTTAAATATCCAACATCATTTTGCATAAATTCTGGTAGCTTTTCTCTTATTCATTCTTGATTCGTTGTCTTTTAGATCTATCTTCTTATGTTTTTGTTTTGGTTCGTTTCGTATCCTTTTCTTATCTTTTGTTTTGTCGCCATTATACGTCACTTCCTTGCGATTTCTGTGACGGAATACTACGGCTTTCTTTCACAGTATCTTCGGATCGAGCTCAGTGAACTTTTACTTGTTCCAAAGTTTTGTTAATTCTCTTTTTTTCGTTTCGTTGATTATTTACTTTCTTGTTTCAGTATTTCTTTTAGATTTTACAATTTTTTTGTATTATTATTGTTCTTTTTTTCTCTCATCACTGTTGTTGTTTACTTTTTCCATCTGCTTGTATCGCCCATTTGTTGTATATTTCTCATCATCGTATGTTTTTGTAGTACCTATATGTAATTCTTGTCCTTGTCACCTGTTTGTAACTCTGGATGACGAAGGGTAAAACCCGAAACGTCCCTAGTTTCTTGTGAGCCGTTATTTGTAAAACTGATTCAATACCGTTTTATTGGTTTAAATACTTATATCCATCCCTGCTGGTCTAACGTTTGATGCCAAATTCCAGCAGTCTTAGCCTTCCTGGATCATCGATTGCAGTGTCATTCTCTCATAGGCGATCATGAATTTCCTTCAGTATTTCTCTATTATCAATGTTCAATTCACCTTCTATGAGTGCTCTTGAAGCTAGTCTGTCAGCTCTTTCATTGCCGCATAGCCCTGCATGGCCAGGACAGTAGATCCATATCAGTTCTTGAAGATTCGATTCTTCTATGGAAGTTTTCTATTCATTTCGGAGCCATCCATTTTGGACCTATCATAGCATGGATTTTGAGTCTGTTACAATAACTGCCTTTGTTAATAAAGTCTCAGACAGCCATTTTAAGGCAGCAGTAACTGCCTCTACCTCCATTCTCATGCTGGAGGTTGTTATCATGTAAGACCCTCTATATTCAGCGACGGTTCTGACCTCGACTCTAGCCGAGAAGCTCCACCCTGATTTATTACCACGGAATACAGACCCATCAGTGGACACAATGGCATCATTATCCCCAGCATAAGAATTGATAAGCTGATCAATTTCCAACTCTGCTCTCCCATTGGCCCAAGTTCAGTACTCTCTACCGAGGCTGGTGATGACTTGCTGGTAGTTCCTCCAGCTATCATCTGACTTACTCCACTCATCTCCCTTGAATATATTTCAACTGTGGTCACCTGCCTAATAGTCTCCTCTGCCTGAGCTATCCACGACATCCCCCGCTTCATTCTTGCTCCTTTGATGTCAGCGATGTTTCCAGCAGGGGGTGCCTTTAGTCTGTGGTTACTCGCATATACGCTTTTACCTGGGCGATCGTATATCTGGATCTAATTGACAGCAATTCAAGTATGTGCCGCATCATCACAATGGAGGTATCTCGCGTTAAGCCCAAGACTATACGCACCCCTTCGTTTTGAATGCGTTCCAGTCGTTCTGAAAAAGTGGCTTTCTAATTTTGAAAGTGCTTTCTAATTGGATTGTGAAGTCCTAAAGAAATAAACTGTCAGTGTATGACTCAAGGAGTAATAGACGAACTCACTTTACAGATCACGTGGTAGCAGAGACTACAATCTGTTGACCCCAAAAGTGACAACATTTTAAAACTGTGTAGATCTCTATATTTGACGAGAATCACACACACAGATTATCTGTATATACTTGGTTTAACCTGAGCTGACAGTACTTACGTGTGAAACAGTGATATTTCGTGTGCCTACTTGTATAATGTGAAACTCGTAACAATACAGGAATTAGATATGAGATGTTACAGAAATGTCATCGGAAAATCTGACATGGATCGTATAAAGCATGATCAGATAAGACATACGGTTAGAAGTGTTGTAGGACCATATGATCAACTACTCACAACAAGACGGAAGCTGATTTGTACGGCCACGTATACGTTACTAAAAACACAACAACCAAAGACCCAGACACTAATTACATACGACATATATATATATATGCAAAGATTTCCTTTCGTGTCATTGCTATCACGGGAAGGGAGATAAACCCAAGGGAAATTATTTGATGAAGACGCAAATACTAAACTGAATCAATTATTTTCATTTAATTTTTATTTATTATTTTCAGAGAAAGTTTTAAAAAAATATATACAATGCACATAGTTATGTTTTATCTTTTAATGTACATCTTTTAGTTCGCTTTAAAGGTCCATGTTTGTCTCATTATTTATATTAAACAATTTTATAAATACTGCACGTGATAGATATGTTGAAGTAGTGACCACTTAAAGGCTGCCCCACTTTAATGGATAATGCAAACAGAAAATGCATTAATTGCAAAGGGAACCACAGCGGGAGGTTCCAGGGCTGCCCAGTTTATCAGCAGACCAAATAAACCACTGAAGGAATCTATAACAACAAAAACCCCTTTCAAAACAATCCTTAAAGAGATAAATGATAACAATACATATACGAGCACAAAGGTAATAACATAAATTACGAGTGTACAAGAGGAAGTTTAAATGATTAAATCACAGTTGGCAAAAGAAACGAACGAACGAACGAACAAACTTTATTTTCAAAGGGTTAAGAATTGGGCACGCAGGCCCGTCTGACATTCTGCCCTTCCTCTCTCTCTCATCATGTATACTGTATCCTTTCATCCTCACATTTACTTTAAGCATAATTAAGGCATTTATCATTATAAAAGTAACATTACATTTGCAATAATCATCATAATTAAAGTAAGTTTTCAAAAAAAAAATTTAAAAAAAAATACATAAATAAAAAATAAATAAAATAAAATAAAACATAATAATAATAATAATAATAATAATAATAACAATAATGATGAATTTAAAAATAAAATAAATAAAAATAAACATTAAAAAAAAAACATAAAAACAACAACAACAACAAGACATAAAAATCGAATTCTTCGTACAGTAAATTAGTGATTTGAGACATATTCAGAAGTATGTTATAAGAACTCGTGAAATTTTCAAACGGTGTACAACTGAATGACTCAGGTACTTTTTTTAGGTTCATCAAGAGGAGGTGGGGGTAAACAGTTACTTTCCTCGCTGTCTTTGCGTCCCAAACTCAAGACCAGAATCAGACTAGGTAGATAGCTAGATAGACATATACGAAAATGCAATTAATTTGCCAAGGGTTGAAAATCGGGCACAGTCCCCTCTTGCATTCTTCCTTCCTCTTGTTCATCTTTTATTACTGTTACTCAAACATTCTCCAGCGTACTGAAAGTATTAATGTAAGGGCAGTGCAACATTACAAGGAAGTATAACAGCACATATTAACAGTACCTGATCATAAAATTAAGAGTATAAGTTATTAAGAATATAATATTAAGAATAAGTATATTGTAATGAAAACTAGATCGTCAGCGCCTCCATATAGTATATTAGATAAAAGTACAACACAATCAGTTAGGGTGGCATATAATCAGCACTCATAAAGTATTTGAACAGCATACGATTGTATGAGTAAGGACTGTGCGTGTTTTTCAGGTCATTGAGAAGATTGTTCCAAAGATGAGCAGCTGAGTAAGCCAAACTAGTCTTAAATAGGTCTAGCCTGGGCTTGGGTACTTGTAATTTGTTTAAGCGCTGACTACGTCTTTCATTATATTTTAAAAGCGGCCAAAGATACTTTGGAGCATTCTGTGACAGGATTTTGTGAATAAATTTCCCTTTGTTAAATAGGAAGCGCTTCCTGAGGGGTAATATTGGAAGATAATTATATAAATCTATACAATGTGATTGGTGTTTATCAGCAACAAGGCGCATTGCGCGTTTTTAAAGCGAGTGGAGCCTTTTTGTGTTGGAGACTGAAAACCATCCCAGATTGTGGAACAATAGTCTAGATGCGTTTGTATATGAGATATGTAGAACATTTTCCTTGCCTCCTCATCCAGGAAATGTTTAATTTTGGCTAATTGGTAAACTTTTTGTGCTGTTTGCATTGTGAGTGCATGTACATGTGAGTTCCAACTTATGTGTTGGTCAACAGTGATACCTAGAGTTCTGTGTTCATTTACGTTTTCAATTAGTGATGTTCCAATGAAGAGCTGAAGTGTTGTTTTCTGCACGTTTTGTAGTTTTTGTCTGGTTGATATTAACATACATTTTGTTTTACTAATATTTATTTGCATGCGATTCTCGTTGCTCCACTTAATAAGATTATGCGTATCGTTTTGTAAAGATTGTTCTAGTGTGGTGCAACTTTTATCACTAGTATAGACAGTAATAATAATAATATAATAATAATAATAATAATAGCCCCTTCAGTCATAACTGACTATGGCAATGCGCCCCTGAGGTGACAGCCCTCAGCTGCTTATTTTCCTGGTGCTCCTTTCGACGTTTTCTCCTCACCTCTGCTTCTTGTGTGAGCCTCTCTTCGCCCAATCTGAGGTGGCGCCGTAAATAGCATCGCCACTTAGTTCGATCGGCAGCTTCATCCTCCCATGTTGCTGGATCCATGTCCAGTGCCCTCATATCTCTCTTGCACACATCTTTGAACCTCAGCTGTGGTCGCCCAACTGTTCTCTTGCCATCTGCTAATTGTCAGTAGAAGATATCTTTTGGGATGCGACCATCTTCCATGCGGCGAACATGGCCAAGCCAGCGAAGTCTGCGCTGTCTAAGAAGCGTATACATACTTTGAAGGCCAGCACGTGACAACACCTCGACATTTGTCACTTTATCTTTCCACGAGATGCCGAGGATGCGGCGTAGACACCGCAAATGGAAGGTATTGAGCCTTCTTTCTTGCTTAGCATAGGTCGTCCAGGTCTCGCTGCCATATAGGAGTGTGCTGGTGACGCAGGCATTATATACCGCAGCTTTGGTCTTCATTGTGAGTTTAGAGTTTCCCCAAACACGTGATGTGAGGCGGGCAAAGGTAGCTGCAGCTTTGCCAATGCGGCTGTCGATTTCTGTATCCAGTGAGAGTTTGTCATTGATGGTAGACCCTAGGTATGTGAAGTGGTGCACCACTGTCAATTCATAGTTATCGATAGTGATAACTGGTGCAGCACCCACATCCTGACTCAGCACCTTCGTTTTCTTTAGACTTATTGTGAGGCCAAAGTCCTTGCATGCTTTAGTGAAGCGATTCATCAAGCTCTGAAGCTCCTGTTGGCTTTGAGTGACGACTGCAGCATCATCAGCGAACAACAAGTCTCTTATAGTGACCCTTCTGATTTTTGTTTTTGCCTTCAGCCTTGAAAGATTAAACAGACGGCCATCTGATCTAGTGTGAAGGCATATTCCTTCAGTTGCATCTCTGAATGCATGTTTCAAGAGTAAGGCAAAGAAGATTCCGAAGAGGGTCGGAGCCAGAACACAGCCTTGTTTAACGCCACTTCGTATATCAAAGGGCTGTGACGTGCTTCCAGCATATTGGACTGTTCCCTTCATGCCGTCATGGAATGACTTTATCATTTCCAGCATTTTAGAAGGGCAGCCTATTTTCAGGAGGATTTTAAAGAGTCCATCCCTACTAACCAGGTCGAATGCTTTTGTGAGGTCTATAAAGGCGATATATAGTGGTCTTTTCTGCTCTCTTGATTTTTCCTGAAGCTGGCGGAGAGAGAAGATCATGTCTGTTGTTGATCTGCCAGCTCGGAATCCACACTGTGACTCTGGATATATGCGCTCAGCTAACTTGTGTAGTCGCATTAAGATGACTTTGGCAAAAACCTTACCAACAATACTAAGAAGAGAGATGGACAGTAAAGTCATCGGCAAACAGGTCACATGATGAGTGTTTGAAGTATAGAGGAATATCATTTATGTACACGGTAAAGAGAAGAGGGCCGAGAATAGAGCCCTGAGGAACACCTGTATTGACAACGGTTGGGTTCGACAAGGAATTATTGTAAGTGTAAGAGACTAATTGTTGTCTGTCTGACAGGAACGATTTAATTGACTTTACCAGCTTAATATTTACTTTCATTGTTTCTAATTTTCTGATTAAAATAAAGTGATCTATCATATCAAATGCTTTTTTGAAGTCTACAAATATTGATCCACATATATTATCGTTATTGATGTTTAGGTGCCAATTGTCTATCATCTTTGTTAAGGTTGTGTGGCATGAATTCTTTGGTCTAAACCCCGACTGACTGCCGATTAGCAGGTCATTATTGACTAGGTGTTGTAGTGTTGTTCTGTGGATGTGCTTTTCCAGTGGTTTGGACAGCGATGATATAAGAGAGATGGGCCTATAGTTACTAAGATTACTACTATCAGATGAACCTGGTTTGAGAAGTGGATATACTTTAGCGCTTTTAAAAGCAGATGGAAAGTAACTCCTTGCGATACATTGATTATATATGTATGTAAGTGAATCACTAATGGCAGATGCGGCAAAGCGCAGTATTCGATTACTGATTCCATCAAGTCCCGATGAGTTATTATCTTTAAGGCCAGTAATATAGTTATAAACTTCGTTAACTGTTATAAAAGGGATGTCGGGTGGAATTGTGTTAGTACATTTGTTCTCGCAGAACGTTGATAATTTGCTTAAGTCACAAAAGAGAGACGGAATGGTGGATTTTATATTATTGATGTCTGCCTGAAAATGATTGCTGTAGTCTGTACAAGTAAGTGGCGTATTGGGAGTATGTGGGTCTGGAAAATTTCGTTTGTTCACTAAAGTGTTGATTGCCTTCCATATCTCTTTACTGTTTGTTTTACTCTGAACTAAATTTCTAAAGTAGTTTTTCTTTTCTCTGCGAATTAAGTATTGTACTTTATTTCTTACAGTCCGATATGTAGTGATATCCTTATTTTTATGCGCTCTATCTCTTTGCCTCATAGCGTCAAGAACTTCATGTGTGATCCATGGAGATTGTGGTGGGTTTGATGTTAATACAGTTTGTTGTTAAGAAATCTTAGTGTACTGAATGAGGTCAGCTGTGAAGGTCCCTGAATATAATAAATATTAGAGTAAATTTCCAGGGCCCCTTTCTACTACCACCACTATGATCTCATTCAGACTTATTCTAGATAGAATGTAAAATGACTACGTTTGGTGTCTAGGGTTATGAAAGGTTAGTGTAAGGTTGCATTAACCAACTAAACATATAAACAATTCCACAAATTATTTTATTATCTAATACAACACAACAATACCACGACAATCACATACAAACTACACTTTAAAAGACTATCTTTAGTAAGTCAGTGGTTGAAAGTTAATGTTTTTCAATTTATTGTCCTGAATCTGATTTATTTGGAATCAGGACTGACAATCAAAGTGAAATCATAGAAATTAATTATATCAATCAATTTACATAATGGATCTTCAGACCATAATACACATATTATTATATAAGAGTGTAGTTGTATTGTCTAACTTAGGTGACTTCTAGTATACACTGGTTGATTGTTTATTATCATCATCTCTGCATGTTGTTTGTAAGTTTTTATGGACACTGATGGAATGTTTATATCACTATTCCCAGTCTCTTTTCTAGTATAATGTTAGTTGAGCGACCAGGTGCCGAAACATGCACCTATCTTGGTACTATGCGGTAGGAATCTTCCTGCACTTCGCTGAACGACAACCTTCAGCTCCCACTTCTTCAAGAATGATGGTGGTTTACAGTTGTCTCCGAAAAAGGCAAGACTGTGGCATGAATATATCGGCCCACTGTAGTCTGGCACCAGTTATTGACAGCAACCAAATACCTCTGAAATCAGAAGGATATGCCTCCTTCGTAATCAACAGCCTACACTAATACTCAACAACCAGGACAGGCACATTACAAACAAACATGCAAGATCAGCTCTTTACGACAATCCCTTTCACCAGTTTCTTTTGATGTGACCAGGTATACCAGTACTCCTCTCCCCTAATAGTTAAAACGCCTCTGAAATTCCAGCAATAATCTGTTGTCCATACCATAGGATAGGTATTATGCTCCTGATGATAATCCTATATAATTTAGTTGGTCTACACCTCTCTGATAGTCTTTCATATGCTGGATCTATCTCTAGACCCTGTTATGTGTCTGCCATAGACTCACTTACTTATAATCGTATGTTAGTATTTCACATTCAAATTTTATTTTAAATAAAATGTTAATAAAATCAATCTTACTACAGATGCAAGGAAATAACACAATTAAAACGATGACTAGGCAATAGAATCTGGCACATTTTCGATCTGCCTTTGTCCAGGCTTTTCCTTTATTAGAAAATTCTTAGCCTGTTCTTAACGTACTTAATTTTCACAGAATTTATTTTCAAAAATGGCAGTGAACCGACGCTTCTACTTGACCATATCTAACGTTCTAACCAATCAGGCCATGTTTACATGAGCCTTTGAAAAAAACTATCCATTCTATACGTTTCCATTAACAACAATATTTGTATTTCCAGGTCACCCAATAATGTTTCGCCTTACATTTTACTACAGCCAATCAAATCGTACCTAACTTGTTGGCCTCATTTCCCCCAAAGCAGTGTTTTCCAAACATGCCATAAAAAATTAAGCAGATATGATCTTGTGCTGTCAGTCAACTCCACTATAGTATTTTGGCTATAATTTGTTAATTAATGGACTATTTGCGAAACACATAACATATTCTTTGTCAGCAAGTCCTAAGGTACCCGAATATATAAGTTTAATGGGGCTAAGTGGCTTCGTTCAAAATATGTATTTTTCTATGTTAGTCGTGTATTTGCTGTTACCACCGTTCACTTCCATACTAGGGGATGTCTTCTGTACTTACGATAGAATTTCGTCATTCCTAATAAGAGCTAAAGTCGTTTTAGTGACACGTGTCGTCTACATGTTCTAACTTTTTCATCGTATTTTGGGGGAACCCCTAAGGCAAGGCTTGCCACTTGCTATAGTTGGCTTTTAGTTTAAAATCAATGCGAAACGTATTTGCATTTTCATCTCCTTGCCCCTCCTCGTTCTACAATGCATTTGTAAGCAGATGTTTTCTTAGAACTAGGAAAAGTGGTGTCAAGGACGAATTTGAAAATTTTGAGTACCGTTTTGTTCGTCTTATGCGTTAGCAATTAATAATCTGAAGGCGTAGGCCATAACCACGCGTTCTAGCCGAAATTTCTTTTATACTTTCTTATTTTGCCTTTATGCCCTAGATTGTTATATATTAATTTAGCTATTGTATTTGAAATTCACTACAGAGATTTAATTTGCCTTTTCACGCGAATTTCTTTAGTAGGCGCATGCTTATTAAAAATACTATAAAATATCATTGTCCAATATGCGATGGCGTCATCAGGATCAGGAATTTGAAAGACGTTGGCGAGAGGTGCAGTTCGCAAATCATTCAAAAATAATTCACGGTTGAAATTTTTAAGACTTCTATTTTGAAAACTAATGTGTTTATTTTTTGGAGATTTGTACCCATTTTTTGCCCAAGTGCAACATATGGGATAATGGTCACTCATAGCAATAGTAGGGATGGAGCATTCTATAATGTTTTCTGGATAGGTAACATAGATGTGATCGATCAGTGTGGATGATGTTTGTGTTACTCTGGTAGGTTTATTGACTATTTGTTTCATGTTGTACGATGCTATGATGTTGGTCCATATTTGGTTTGGCTTATGCATATCGATATTAAAATCACCAAGAAGAATAATTGCATTAACTGTAGTAATAACTTTATCCATCATGTTCGTGAAATCTTCAAACCATGTTGTTTTTACACTGGGATTACGATAAAGATATGCATTATATATCTATAGTCTCAAGATCGTTTCTGCGGCGATAACTGAGAGAAGTAGAAATATAAACTGCTAGACCCGTCTCTAATTGTCTACTTGAATCTCGCCGAATTGTTTTAAAACCTTTGAGTGCAATGTCATCGTCGGTTATTTTCTCATTCAGACGACTTTCGGAAAAACCAAAAACCTGGAAATTTTGGTTAAGAATTTGTGTGAGTTCTGGAATTTTACCTAAAAGATGGTTTACGTTCAAGTGGCCAAGCCGTAAACCAATTGTACTTAGTAATTGTTCATAATTATCTGACATTTTTATGTGAAAGAAGTTTTACGCTCAAATAGAAAATAAATAACTAATTAAACATCACGAAGGTGCTATAGAAGTGAGATTAATAGTAATAGTACATAAATGCACACCTTAATACAACAAATTACAAACAATTCAGATAACTGTACTAGGTAAAAATTGTAAGAAAACTGTCACACAACAAGCACACCCATCCACACTGTGAAGGTTAACAACTAAGTTAAGCTGCACCAAGAGAATAGACGGGCAGACAAACAAATAGATACTGAGAATAAATAAATAAAGATTTATCCGACGGTTACTGGTGTTACAGAGACGTCGACTTGTGAAGGGAACAGTCACTGATAATGTTGAGGAAAGGGTTGTTGAAAATAAAAGCGAGATGGATTTGGCCGTAAAAGATGATTCGTTTGGTAGTAGGTGTTCGCGGGATGTTGAGGTACTGTTGTTGGATGAATGGGATATTCCGGCCAGTAGGACCTCCAAGTGTAAGGTTCGTAGTTCAAGAAGCTTTGCTGATGTAAAAAGTTATGAAAGGTTGGGTGTGCGGGTTGATATGGGAAAACCTGCGATGACAACGATGATGGGAGATCTCTCATTGGGGTCTGGTGCGACAGCGGACGTGGTGAGGTTTCAGTAGGTGGACCATGAGTTTGTTGAATTGAATCTTTTACAGATCTTTGAGGATGGAGTGTCTCAGGTCGTTGTTGTTGAGGTGGGTAGTCGGTCATAAAATGTTGCTGAAGGCCGATTTTATTGGCTGTTTCCTGCACATCTGTAGTTCTAATAAGGGGTCTGTCTTGATACTCCTGATTGTGTGACATTGTTGTCTGGCTGGTGCTTGAAGTTGTGGGTATTAACGGAAACTCAAGGTCGTAAATTGCATTAGAGGAGTAGCTGGTTTTAATGACATAAAGAATGCAGTATCACAATTTGCAGATGACTGTGCCATTTGGCGATCTGGAAAAAACTTGGACCATGTTTACAAAAAACTTCAAAATCAAATAGACAAAGTTTCAGAGTGGATGAAAAGTTGGGGCTTCCAAATTAATGTAAACAAAACAGTAGGTATGATTTTCAGCAAAGGAAATTTAAAAAAAAAATAACAAAATCAATATAACCATTAAGGGACAGAAAATATGTACATCCTCAACAAGATTTCTGGGCATAACTTAAGATAAACAACTAAATTATAATAAACATATAGACAAATTGGTAGAAAGCTGTAGGGGACCCCTAAATATACTAAGGATTGTAAAAGGTAATGGATGGGGGGCCAGCAATAAAATAATGCTTATGTTCTACAAGTCTTTCATCGGGGGGAAACTGGATTATGCCAGCATAGTCTATGACTCAGCTGCAGCTTCTAACAAAGCAAAACTGGACAGGATTCAAAATGCAGCCATGAGAACCATTGCAGGTGCATTTATATCAACACCAGTAGAAGCTCTAGAAGTAGCTCTCGGCATACCTCCCCTTGGTCTAAGACGGAAAGAACTGAGATTAAATTATTGGAGTAAAGTAGCACAAGAAGTGACCCACCCAGCACATAAAGCATTTGTCAAAAACCAACCAAGTGTATGGGACGCCCCCTTAAATAAAGATAGATATCCAACAGGGTGGAGAACTATAGAAGACCTAACGCAGTTCAAAGAACTATCAAACACAATTGAAAATTGTAATAAATACAGAAGCAAAATACCAACCTGGAAACTAAAAACACCACTCATAGACTACTCACTCACTGAAAAGATCAAACAAAACATAGAAGATAAGGAAGCCAAAATGATAAGTAGAAAGTTCATAGATCAACTAACTAAACAAAGTCTGGCCGTCTACACTGATGGATCCAAGGGTGATAGGGGGCAACTAGGTGCTGGAGTTGTAATACCACAATGGGGAATAAAAAAGAGCTACAGTGTAACGGAAGGAGCATCGATTTTTACCGCAGAGATGGTAGCAATTCTTAAAAGTCTAGAAATAATCGAAGATAACCCACCAGAAGCTGTTACGATATTTACAGACTCACTATCATCACTACAAGCACTAGAACACCCAGGTAAATGTAGCCGGCCAGACATAAAGGAAGAAATTCTAGCAATTAATACATCACTAGGGAACAGAGGATGTAGTGTGAGGCTAGTGTGGGTTCCAGCACACATAGGTATTGCTGGCAACGAGTTGGCAGACCAGAACGCCAAGAATGGAATAACAAGTAAAAACAATATAAAAGCAGAACTGGGAAGATCGGAGATCAAGAGCCAAGTGACGGAAACTATAAACGAAGAATGGAAGACAACATGGAAGGAAAGTAGAAAAGGCAGACAGGCGTTCAAACTGCTGAATGAACCAACGAGGACGTGCCAGGTCAGAGAAGAATTAAAGATACCTTCGAACAAAAAACTGTGGCGTCTCCGTCTCGGTGCAGCATACTTTATGATAGAAGAACCACACTGCCAAGAATGCCAGGAAGAGAATGACATAGACCACTACCTGATCCACTGTAAAAAGTATGACCAACAAAGACTTGAATTAAAAACTTACTATAGAAATTACAATATAGACTTAACAGGTGATAAGGTTTTAAGTACAGATGCCCCAAGAGATGCCCAATCAATACTTAAAAGATATATACATAAAACAAAGGAAAACATATAAGGTTAGTACTTTTCAGGAAAAACATCCAACTAAATAAAAATTAAACAGCAAGAACTAACAAAGCATTAACAAAAAACTAACTACTTATAGGACAAGGAAAGACAACGAGGTATAGAAAAAAATGGGGTAACCACTCAAAAAGAACAATTGCCAATACAAATTAAAACCAAGTGTAAAGGACAATAGTTATCTATAAACAACACAAAAGAGAAAATAAAATGGACAAATACTAATATAAATAAAAATCAGCAACCGCAAAAGACAATAGATATTTAAATTGAATACAAAATTAGAAAATAAAACGACACTAAATTCCCCAATTATAACCAACTTTCAGGTTGAACAGGGTAGACCAAGATGGAATGAGAGGAGGCAAGAATGGAAAGATGATAAGAGCCCGCT